>OX382330.1:17774921-18374921 GCA_947507615.1 Hemithea aestivaria
CACCTGTCTGTTGCCTGTCTGTCTGTCGGTCTCTCAGTCTGTCGGTCTGTCTGTCTGTCTGTCTGTCTGTTATCAAATCTTGCAAGTTTAATTTGACCCCGGTATCCGCTTGAACTAAAATTTTGCATGCCTCTATATAAATCGGATGATAATGCAATATTTTTATGACATGGAGCTGATCTGATGCTGGAGCTCTAAGGTGGCCATAGGACCTCCGTAATTAAATGTCTCAACCCCATCGAGTTTGGGCTCAGTTGATTCGTCTTGACGAGTACTTTGTGATACTAGATGGTAATAATAAGCTTGTTTTTAAAAAGTTTTTAAAATTTAACTTGTTTACGATAAAAGTCCCCAAATCAATAACTATTTATTATATACTTATTGAATTGATAACTTTCTTTTGCAAAGTCATTTAAAATAAAAGAAATGTATAAAAAGAAAGTAAATATATATCATAGTAAAAGTTACGAGTACAATAGCAAGCCTGTCAAGTGCAACGTACTGACCACACAATAAAATAACCGACATTGTATTTTGTATTGAAGAAGGTTATTTATGACCAACGAATGCATCCATGCTATTTATATCTTGAACATGAACAGAGGAAACCGCTGGATTGAGCTTGTAGAAAAAATGACGCATCTATAAGTAAGACCAACTTGTTCTGGCTTTAATATGAGCTATTACAGCTCATAATATAGGGAAAGATACAGAAAAAAAAGAAGTCCAGGAAGAAGAAGAACATCTTGGTTTAAAAATCTGCGCCAATGGTCCAAAGGTCAGAGATCTGGCTTTTTAGTAACCAAGGAAAATTTTGTTACGCCTGATACGCTACTTTAAGAAGCGGAAGTTTGTATTTGAGACCAACTTTAAACTATCTTACCAACTATAAATTTTTTTTCTGGACTACAGGCATAACGAGGCTCTGATCCGCGATCCTGATGGCACTTGGTGCCTGGTACCTGACTAAGGACACCTTTACGGTGAGGTGAAGAGAAGGTTTTCACCACATCACTTAAGAGACGCGAGTTCCATCTAGACGCGTTTTTAGGTCCAAATTGCTCGGGCTCTTGTTTCACGACCTTCTCCAATGTTGAATGATTTTTTTTGTCCATAATGTAGATTATTGAAAAATATTGGACACCTCGTGTATTTTTTTATTTGTAAATCTGATAAAAAATGTAGGAGACGACGACGGTGTTGACGTCACGATTAAGCAATTTTAGTGCGTTGGCACTAAAATTGCTTGATCGTGACGTCACACCACTAAATCTACATTATTGTCTAGTGGTGTGACGTAACGCGTCCCAATAAAAAAATCTTATAAGCGTTATATCTCAGCCATTTTTATTTTATTTGCAAGAAAAAAATACGTACCGAAATTTTTTTTATTATTAAAGTTACGGACTAAGGGGCTGCGCAGACGACAGACTATCCATGACGCACTTTTTAGTCTGTGAAAATAGAACCTATGCAATTATATGCAGTAACGCACACGACGCCGGCGCACAAATAATCCGTGTAATGTGTGCATAGGTTCTATTTTCACAGACTAAAAAGTGCGTCATGGATAGTCTGTCGTCTGCGCAGCCCCTAATTGTATTTCATAAATTTTGACCTGGTCAACATCCCCATTCTTTTTGCCGAATCCTATTATCAGAGGCCAAACTTCGTGGACATAGTTGTGCAGTTAAGGTGCTTCACACATATTTTAAGGAAGCGCAATCCAGTTTCTTCTTCCATGCGATGTTATTTTTATCTTGAATAATGCTTTCTGCCTGCATTACTTATGGTGCAAGTCAGATATATTGACAATGAAATTTTGTTCGTACGTAGAAATATTATGTGAAATATTTATTTACTCTTCAATAGAATACAAAAAATAAATAAGAGATATATTTTATTAGCATTATACGAACGGAATTCGTTGTGGAATAGCTGGACACATATAGCCCTTGACTTGATTTGACTTATGGCTTTTGAATGAAGGGAGGCTTTTGTCAAGAAGTGGGAGAAACTAAGCCTTAATTAAATAATAAACTAAATTCACTTATGTATTATTTCTCTTCCAGTAGCATTTCCTTGTAAAATAATATTATTTCTTATTTCAAGTTCAAAGCAAGGTAAAACCGCTGGACACAGCTAGTAGATATTATATAATCTTTAAACAAATACAATGACAGGTACCTTACGTCCTAAACAGTATATCTAATTAATTCGATCAGTTTTGCAAGAGTGGCTGCGGTCGACCACATGTACCTAGGTACTGGTAAATCGAGCCGTGTCCGCATTCATTAAGAACCTAGTATGTTATGTTAGACGTGGTTTTATTTTTAAAAAGTACATTGTGCGTTACACATGCCGTAAAACGGTGGGACCCGGTTGTTTCCTATAAGATAAATATTATATAGAAGGCAGTCTTCAGGTTATGTTGCCTGGAACGGTAGCCGAGACTGCAAGCCCTGGCTTGCAGTTATAGATAGATAAACACGAACAAATATACAAAAATGAATTTAAAAATAAAAACACGACATAATAGTTTATGTACAATTTCCAGTCTTATCGCTAAAAGCTATCATCTCTCAGCGAGTAATCTCGACTACCTGAAACTGCAACATATAAATTGGCCACACAACCCACAATTTTGGTTTGACTCTGACAGTGTAAAGTAACCTGTTCTGTTGGAATATAAAACCCCAATTAGGTATTATTATTTATTAATTATTTATTATTATTCATCAGCCGGGCACAAACCAAACATAATCTCTAAATACCTACCACTACAATATTTAGTTGATAAGCATCTTTCCTTTCCATTCATTTATAGTCACTTGCGTCACATTCATACTTCCCCCAACAAAATCCCCAATCATAATCTTTGAATTGTAGACAGTAATACATAAGTGACGTGTACAGTTTAGACAGACGGACGGGCAGCCGGACGTTAGTGACCTTGCCTCAGACTGCGCCCCTCCATATGACCGTTGCTGTGCGAACGGACTTATTCATAACTCTAAGCGATTACTCTGACAGGTCAAGCTCACTAAGCACAATTCTAGAATTTCCTCTTGCACGAAAAAGATTCTAGTACCTACATACTTTATGAATGAGTAGCGCCCAGCAGTTTACCCGATGTACTATTATAGCCTATGTGTTATTAGAATAGATTAGAAAACTCTTTATTGCACACACTTATACAAATACAGGATGCAATTATTACAGGATCTAAGCTATCTTTACACCAAATTTCAGCTGAATTGGTCCACCCGTTTAAGCGTGAAGAACTAACAAACATACACACTCACTCACATACTTTCGCATTTATAATATTAAAATGATTTTATCTGACCAGAGCAAAACGCAGCAAAATATAGATGTGTAAATAATAAGCAGATATGAAAAGAATGCATAACAGAATATAGGTTGTGGTAAACCATATGGGATGTTGCACTGAGAAACTCTGTAAATGTGATGTTAAAACCACAAGGCTTCATAGTATGTCGACATTTAAATAGAGATAAGCCTGGGTCCAAGATCTAAAAACTCAATTTCAACCAAGTGAAAGAGTAATGCAATTTATTTATTTATTTAATAATAACAGTACATGCTTACAGTTACAGAAACCAAAACGCACATACAATTAAACAATTATTAAAGTAAGGAGTTACGTATTAAATGTACATTAGACAGGTAAACAATAAAACACTTATACAGATCACCAAGAGTGCCAGTATGTATGTCGGCTTCCTGGACAGCCTGTAAATGGAAGAAAAAAATGCAATGGAAGTCTACCCTCGGTAGGTATTTAAGTATTAGTAGATAGATACCCACATGAGCGTAGCCACCATGGGTTTCAGGGTGGGCCAGCTGTCTTAAATAATAAAATGATATAACTAAAGAATAAAGAAAATAGGTGGGCAATATCATAGGAAGCCGAGAAAACAACATATTCCTGAGTCCTGACTCATGAAATATGTGTGATCAGGCAAGGCGAGTGCCCCACTCTGTCCGACTATGGCTACGCCCATGGATACCCACTAACCACTTATAACATTTTTCTTACTCACAATAATGCAAACTCGTACGACCTTGAGCAACCTCGTGGGCGCCGTAGGACCGACTCTCGAAAGTAGAACGTGCGTAATGTTCGGATGAATTTCATGGCATAACAATTGCGGGTCCGGTTTCGTGAGACATAGATATCTTGTCGCAGAATAATTAGCAGTGTCTACAAAGTGATCCAGTTTTAAAATATACTTGGCTGCCGAACTAAATGAACTCTATACAAATATGTTTGTTAGGCCTCTATTACAATTTTTTCCTGAGGAATGAACTCTACACAAATGTGTTGTACTGTTAGGCATCTATAATTATAATTGCAGTGGGTACCTTGGGAAGTTCCACTCCTTTGCTAGTTTTTCATATGGTAATGTGTGCAATTACTACTTGGCGGACGAGATTCAAAAACTTATATCTCAGGGTACATTGCGACGCAGAATTTGGTTTTTCAAAACACAGGGAGGTACTGTGTGTGACATGGGCAATCACGGTTCCTGTCTGAGTATTCTTATCTTTTATAGCACCCTGGTCTGCTATGTTATATCCTGTCCATAGTCCTGAGTCTAGGAAAGAACCGTTACATAACGCATTTATCATATAAAATGGGGTGCGATAGGTACATCAGGTAAACAGTCTGTTTTCGCTATGCCTCAGTTCTTATATCTATTGAACTTTCTAAGCATGAAGATGCAGTAAGTGAGGACTCTTCAAAAGGAAAGTGAACAGTTTGAAAGGTCGGCACCGTGCTGGCATACAACTTTTGTTACCAGGAATCCATAGACATTGGTGACCTGTTGCCATTCAGTGATCCATCAGAAGAAAGAAAGAAAGAAAATTGTTTATTGAGCAAAGATGCACAGGCACAAAATAAACAAGAATAAAAAACGAAAAAGAAATACTATATCATCACCTATTGTGTATACTAATTGTTTTAGTTCTAAGTTTTTCTATACCTATACCTAGCTGACTAAAATCCACATAAAGTTTTCGGCTCTAAAACACTCTACATAGGAAAGAAGTGTAATTACATCGATAAAGGATAATCTATCTATCTGCGTAGATAGAGCATAATCTCCTATATTTTCAGCATTAGAAACAGGGTGGCACGAGTACTTTCTATAAAAGCTTCCTATTCTAAATTACTTGCAGTATTCCAAATTACACTCCCTTCCTCTACCTTTCAATAGTTTTTATACCTAAATTAAAACTAAACTATTTTAACCCTCCTATTCAAAGTTCTGCGTGACCAGTTCTGCCACACTTCTGTGAAACATAATCTAATAATTAAACAGTTTTCCGTAATTAGATAGCACTCAGCTGCCAATCGAAATAAATAGCCAGCTTATGTACTTCCCACGCCCTTGCTTTTTGTTCAATTCCACGGCTCGTGACTTATTCTGCCATAAGATTTTAATGGAAATTACTTACAGCACTTCCGCTTGGCGTTGCTGGCATTTTACGTGGTTTTATTGGAATTATTGTAGATTAAAAACCATATAAGGTCGCACCATAAAATTGACTTTATTATCGCAAAAACTAACTAAGTATATAGGTAATCTAGCTTTTGGTAGGCGTTTACGGAGATATAAAAGTCATTCGGAATAATAAATAAAGGCATAAAAAAAAATTTCACCAACATTCGATTTAAAATAACGTTATAATAATAATGATAATAATGATTGACTAAATTAACCCTTTTTATTATTATAAAGGTCTCAAAGTGTAGAGCCCACTTTAAGTTTTAACGATGTTTTAACTCGGATGAAAAAGCCACATGGATGAGTAACCACTAGGCGACCCCCGCTGCCAACACACACATACAAAGCACTCATTCCCAATCCGGCTTGTTTATCAAAACTAGTTGTGACACTAACGCGTCATTCAGCAAACGACCGCAACAGGGAAAGTCGTGAGCAGAAATTGGCCAATTGTAGCGTTTTATGGTGCAAAACGCGATTAGAAAACATTTAATTTACAAGAGGATCACGTTACTTTCCATATTTAACCATAATTTTGTCGAAATATCAACTAAAAATACAAAAAATAAGCAAAATACTAAAAATTACTATGTGTTGCCACTAAATCATGCAAGACCTAACTTGGGGTAAATTTTACGTATGAGTAGTTATATAATATTATAAACGTCTATTTTACGCCCGTTATTGTAATACTAAAAACCAGTATTCGTATTATTATACACATTTAAACAACAAGTGAAATTTAAAAAAAACTTTTTAAAAACAAGCTTTTATTATTAGTATCCAGCACCAAAGTACTCGTCAAGACGAATCAAATAAGCCCAAACACGATGGAGTTGCGTCGTTTATTTACGGAGTTCCTACGGCCACCTTCCAGCTCCATCATCAGATCAGCTCAATGTCATAATAATATTGCATTGTCACCTGATTTGTACATGCATACAAAATTTCAGCTCAATCGGATATCGGGAAGTGGGTCAAGTTAATCTTGCAAGATTTGATTACAGACAGACAGACAGACAGACAGACAACAGACAAGTGAAAGTAAATAAAAGCTTGTAAAAACACTGACATTTCTAATTATTACATGTATAAATAACCAGCCTGGATATCTCAAAATCTATATAAATATATCTGATACTATATAAATATATCTGAGAGTAGGTACTAGGTTATTATAACAAATCAAAACATAAAGTGAAACCGCGGGTCGGCCAGTCCCAAACACTATCCACCCTATGTTCAAAAAGGAAAACGAGACAACCAATCTAGCGATTTTCACAAAAACGATTTCAAAACAAACATAGCGTAGGTCCCTGATCTAAAAAACGTTCAATAATATGATATTTTTCCCAAAAACTGCCTTTGCAAAATTCTTCAATTTAGTATTAAAAAATAAATACATTACATTTTTCTTACAAGTTTTTCTATTAGGTACATACCTTCTTGATTTTTTTTCTAATTTTCTTTCGACTTTTTTTTAAATTGAATATTTTATTACAAATTAATATTTATTACTCTCAAAAAAAGGTAATTTAAAGTTATACAATGGCCACACTGGAACAAAAATCAAGTTGGGACATGTCGAGACAAATAAAATATCGATATCGCCTTTTTTAGTAGAAATCTTATCAAAATCTAAAACTTAAAGTTAATAGTGTAGGGACATTGTATGGTATGAAAGGCTCAAAAATGCTTGCACTTTTTAGGGTTCCGTACCTCAAAAGGAAAAAACGGAACCCTTATAGGATCACTTTGTTGTCCGTCCGTCCGTCTGTCTGTCTGTCTGTCTGTCTGTCAAGACCTTTTTTCTCAGGAACGCGTGGAGGTAACAAGCTGAAATTTATAGGAAATACTAAGGTCCATTGCCTCTTAGAGCTGTGAAAATTTCAAACTTCTAGGCCAACGCAATCAAAAGATATAGTCGAATATGTCACAAATTTCTGCAAATTTTCGACATTACCAAATAAATCAAAACCTACGGGGCACTTCCCGTGAACTCATAATCTTTAAATTTGGCACGAAGTAACTCCTTAGAGCACAAATAAAGGGAAAATTGCGAAAACCATAAATTTTTATTTGCATCATATGAAAAAAATATTTTGAATAATTTTATACTTTTTACCCTTTTTCTTATGAACGCGTAAACGTATTAAATTGAAATTCATATCAAATACTCAAGTCTATAATACCTTTAAACTGTAATAAAATCAAACCTCTATGTCAACGCATTCAAAAGAAACAGCAATTTTAGTCGCAATTTTAAACTCGCAAATACTCTCAAAAAATCAAAACCTACAGGGTACTTCCCGTGATCTTAGAATCTTGAAATTTGGCACAAAGCAACTCCTTAGAGCACAGATAAAGGAAAAATTGCGAAAATTGTACATTTTTAGTTACATCATAAAAAAAAATATTTTTAAAAATTTCATTCTTACTACCTTATTTCTCATGAACGCGTGCAGGTATTAAACTGAAATTCATATCAAATACTAAGGTCTGTTATACCCTTAAACTGTAATAAAATTAAACCTCTATCTAAACGCATTCAAAAGAAACAGCAATTTTAGCCAATTTTCTAACTCGCGACTACTCTCAAGGGAATCAAAACCTACAGGGTACTTGCCGTTAACTCAGAATCTTTAAATTTGGTACGCAGCAACGTCTTAAATCACAGGCACAGGAAAAATTGCGAAAACTGTAAATTTTTAGTAACATCATATAAAAAAATATTTTTAATAATTTTGTATTTACTATCCCTTTCCTCAAGAACGCGTACAGGTATTAAATTGAAATTCATACCTAATACTCAGCTTTATAATAACTTTAAGCTGTAAAAAAATCAAACATCTATGTCAACGCAATCAAAAGAAACAGCAATTTTAGCCGCATATTTTCAAACTCGCAAGTACTCGCAAGGGAATCAAAACCCGCAGTATATAATATTATACCCACTTTTCTTTAGGGTTCCGTAGAAACCCGTAGGTTTGTACGGAACCCTCGGTGCTCGAGTCCTACTCGTACTTGACCGGTTTTTTTTTGTTAAAACGTTACTTTTTGTACTTGATAAGGTCACTTGTACTCGTTGTTTTAATAATTATTATTATAATCCCAAGCTTTACCAATGCCCAGGTGGGTTCTCGCCTTTGCGTGGCGGTGGGGATAAGTAGCCGTGGTAGTGGGACCACGGTGAAACTAAGAGGAACTCGAGGCGGTCGGCCGCTCCACGCCGGGCTGTAGTCCAGCGGTCCAAGTGCGAGTGGCCGAGTAGGTTGCGGTGCCTCCTTCGGGAGCATGCCAACGTTGGTGGGTCGTGGTACGGTAACCATCGCACCACGGCTGTATGCGGGGGCCGCGGCGGGAGAGGAGTGATGGTATTACGATGCGCCACTCTCCCTACCTTCCGCGGCCCAAACGGGGTCGCCACCGTTTTTTGATGGCGGACGCGGTGGGGCCGCAGGGGAAGAGGAGTGCCGGTATTACGGTGCGCCGTTCTCCCTATCCTCTGCGGCCGATATGTTGGAGGTTGGACGTTGCGGTGGGGCCGCAGGGGAAGAGGAGTGCCGGTATTACGGTGCGCCGTTCTCCCTATCCTCTGCGGCCGATTGTGCGGGCGGGCTCATCATGAGCCCCGTGGCGGAAAGTGGCAGTGGATCGGCAGACCATTCCTACGTATCCCACACGTAGTGACGGGCCACACCACTGCCCCGTATCGGGTGGGACCAGGCCCGGGAGGCTGGTCAAAAGGGCTCGGCCGTTAGGCGGCGAGCAGGGTGGAGCTGAATCGCGGGGGGTGTCTGGTGGCGATAAGTGAGATATCATTTTCCGGACATCCCCGGCGCTTCTAAGTCCCGGGACCTGGGCGGAGGACGCGGGGGCGTTCGCCGTCCCATAAACAGGTCCAGGAGGTGGCGCGCACAACACCGTGCGCCATTCCGTGTGGAGTTCGTCGATGGGGGACTGGATGCAAGGCTCTGCCGATTCCCAGTCCTCTGTCACAAAGACGATGCGGGAATGTCGCCGAGACGTTTTAGTGGGTATACCGTGCAGTCGTCCTGCACGGGGAGTCCCACATAACCCTCCCATACCCCCGTATGGGTGGGTACGCGTAATGCGTTTTTACTCGGCGTAAACAAAAAAAAAAAAAAAAAAAAGCTTTACCAATGCCCATAAACTCAATTTCCTATGAAGAAAATGAATCTAATATATAAAATTCTCGTGTCACGGGGTGCGTAATCGAACTCCTCCGAAACGGCTTGACCGATTTTGATGAAATTTTTTGTGCTTATCCGGTATCTATGAGAATCGGCCAACATCTATTTTTCATCCCCCTAAATGTTAGGGGTGGTCCACCCCTAAATTTTTTATTTTATTTTTTAGACAACATTTTTAATTTCTATTTTTTTTTGATACAAAATACAAAAATACATACAATCCTCAATTTTCACTCTTCTACGATCAACCCTTATTTTTTAATAGCCATTTTAGTAATTTAATCATTTTTTCTTTTCGGTCGAAAACTGATAAATCGTCATTTAATTAGTTATTTATTATTAAAATCTATGAGAATCGGACAACATCTATTTTTCATCCCCTTAAATGTTAGGGGTAGTCCACCCCTAATTTTTTTTTTTTTTAGACAAAATTTTTAATTTCTATTTATTTTTGATACAACATACAAAAATACATACAATCCTCAATTTTCACCCTTCTACGATCAACCCTTATTTTTTAATAGCCATTATAGTAATTTAATTATTTTTCCTCTCCGGTCGAAAACTGATCAATCGTCATTTAATTAGTTATTTATTATTAAATTATTATTTATTATTATTTATTTATATTTTTTATTTATTATTATTTATTTATATTTTTTATTTATTATTATTTATTTATAATTTATTTATTTATTATTTATTTATATGGCAAAACAACGTTTGCGGGGTCAGCTAGAGTGATATAAAATATTAGGTAGGTTCGAAACAGGAATTTCATGTAAGTACCTACCTACAGCACTGTAAAATAATACAAGTGAATTAAATAAAAAATTAAAAAAACCCCCGCCCCAAACGTAATACACAATTCACCATTTTTAATGGCGGCCATCTTGGATTTTAAATTTTATATAGTAGGCTGTATTTTACTTATTAAGCCCTTTCATTTAGTATCCATATTGAGGGAGCTGTGAAAGAAAAAAGTAATCCGCCATTTTGTAGCGGCGGCCATCTTGGACCGATTTCCACCAAACACACACACACAGACAGACAGACACGTCAAACTTATAACACCTCGTCGTTTTTGCGTTGGGGGTTAAAATGGGGAAGTCAATACTAACGTGACATGGCAACATAATTTTCAGGCTAGCCAACGTAAAGGCTAGAGGTAAAATAACTGTGAATGATCTTTAGTGCACATGCAGGCTGTTTCTGTGTGTGTATTATATTCGTGTGCGTGTATTTATGGTAGTGTTGGATAATTTTGTCGTAAGCGTTCGTAGCGACATTATTGAAAATTCATTAGTGTGGAATCGTTATATTAGTGTGAGTTGCCTCTCCCCCCGCCAGAGATGCCAGCATTTTTCACATAGAAATTAGTCCGCGTATCTTCTCCCTAGGCTAAGATCTCGTTGCGTTTTTTGAGATTTTTGAAGTGAAAACTTGTTTAGCGGCGCTGAGCACTTTTTTTGTATGGGTAAAAACTTTCAAACTCGCGTCAGGGTCACGTGATGCTGATCGAAAAAGCGTAAGATCGAGGGGAAGGGAGAGGAACTAGTATCTCCCACTCTTTCTACCGTGCTTGAGTGTGCTGCTCTGTGAATTTGGTTTAACTATGTCAAATGATCGCAATTTTAGCACAACGAAATACAAAACTACTATTGATGCGGTCTTTATTAGACACTTAAATAGGTTCGAATCAAAACTGTTTGTTTCTTACTTCAGTTATCATAAACCAATAGGGATGTTGACACATGATACGAATTCATATAAAGTTATGTTTTTCACATAAAAGACAGTATTTAAAAACCTACAATCACATTTTAAGGATCTATTTACAAGCCAAAATGGAATAAAATCAATTTAAATTTCAATAATTTTTACTTATTATTACGCGAATGCGAACGCCAATCAGGGCGCGTGACGTCACACCACTGGCCTGTACTTACGCTTCATAAGCAATGTTCCTGATTTTGACACATTTTAATTATTCATAACTTAAAAACTACTGAACCGATTTTGATGCAACTTATACAGTGCTCTAAGTTGATCTAAATTTAAGCAAAGAAAATTCAATAACCAAAATGGATCTTATATTTTCAGAGAGACATTTTAGTTATTAACTTTATTTTTGGCTTAAATATTGACCAACTAAGGGCACAGTAAAGTTACATCAAAATCGGTTCAGTGGTTTTTAAGTTATGAATAATTAAAATGTGTCGAAATCCGGAACATTGCTTAGGAAGCGTAAGTACAGGCCAGTCGAGTGACGTCACGCGCTGTCAGATGACTGTTCGGAACGTTTTAGCCAGAATTCAAAAAATCATTTTTATTTACGTATTTTTATATTGAAATATCATATAATTTTGCATAAAAATTTGATATTCGTGTATGAAATGGGTCTATCTATCATATAAAAGCAATTCCAAAAATTAGTCAACATCCCTATTGTATCAGTTGTAAAAATTTGCGATGATGATTCTGATAATAACGATGGTGTAAAAGTCGTCGAAATTATGGATGGAAGTTGATTTTTCTGAGAGATAAAATTTAATGTAATATATAAATAACGATATAATATTATAAATAACAACATATAAATTGTCATATTTGTGTACGATAGCGCAATAAATAAAAATTGTATTCTACCTCATAAATGATAGTATTTTTATACTTATAATTAAACACAACGTTAATATTGAAGTTTTCACTTCTGCCTGCACTCCCGGAGTCCGGAGTGCTACCTTTTTTTTTTTTCTTTCGAAATTGATTCTCTTGCTGTTTTTCAATATATACCTAACACTGATAACACTTTTATGGGTAAAAAGCAGCTGAAATGTTGTATTGAGATAGCTTAGACCCTGGAATAACATATAGGCTACATAAGTACTGCGGGTAAAACCGCTGGGCGCAGGTAGTACAACATAAATTTTAATAACAAGATACGCGTTTATTTGGTTCACTAGTTCAGCCAAATATTTTTTTAACTGATTTAACCCTTATATAAGATTACGAAAAATACCTAATTATACCTACCTCTTATAACCTTCCGTCATAATATGCAATAATATTTTGACCAAAGTATCGATAGTGAGTATCGATAATTTCAAGCACTACCGTTGTTAACGTAAAATGTGCGTCATCTAGTGCACATGCAAGCTGTTTCTGTGTGTGTATTATGTTCGTGTGCGTGTATTTATGGTAGTGTTGGATAATTTTGACGTAAGCGTTCGTAGCGACATGACTGAAAATTCATTAGTGTGGAATCGTTGTATTAGTGTGCGTTGCCTCTCCCCCGCCAGAATGCCAGCATTTTTCACATAGAAATAAGTCCGCGTATCTTCTCCTTAGGCTAAGAACTCGTTGTGTTTTAATGATTGTCACTTTTCGGAGTCCACCTGTGACCGTAGCATGAGGGATCCTGACGAAACTTCAAGAGTAGAACTGTCATCCCATACATATTATTTTTGGTAATGTATGGAATACAAGGATCTTATAATACCTATCTGGAATGACAGTTGACTTGACAGTAAGACAAGTCTACGCAGCGTCTGCGCTTGAGGGGCTGAGTCCATCTTTAAAATTGACTCAAAAGCAAACTCTGCAAAGTGACCACTGAATAAATGCGTGGAGACACCCCAAACCAAACAGTGTTGTGCCATGACGTTTTTCCCATTGCCCAACGTAGAACTTTAGTCAACAAATTGGCCAACTGAAGGCTATGACAGATGTCAAACACCCTTAACGAGGCGCCACACATTACCCATTCCATTCAGCTAGTGTATATTGTTACGATAGGCCGCATTCCGAAACCAAAGCGAACCGCATCGCATCGCAAGTGAAAAATTGCATATTTATCCATCCACATTGAACTCTATTCACACGTAATAAGAGCTAGTTTAACGGTCAATTTAACATGTAATTCTTAGTGCACATGTGTGTTGCCTCAACGCTAACTGTTCCAGATATGTCAAGGACCAGCGTTTTGTAAAAAATACTTTCTTTCAATGCACTGTGAATGTTCTATGACTAAGCACCTTATCGAATTGGTCTAACATTTAACTAGTAAGTAAATATTTGGATTGATGTTTGACTCAAACTTGCGATAAAACTGGCGCTCCACATCGCGTTAACTTTGGCGCGTAGTGTCGTAAGTCGTTGTGTTCTCATCAAGAAGCTTTTGATTTTCTTTGTTTGAGAATTTATCGCACAACGTAAACATTTACGCGAAGCGACGTGATTCTTGTTACCTATAGGTGGTCTAATTCAAATTTTAGCGAAATCAGTCGAGCAATTTTAAAATTATCAGATTTTTTTTTTATTTTTTTTTTTATGTGATGAAGTAGAAGACGAGCAAGACGCTCTCCTGATGTTAAGAGATAACGGCTGCCCATAATCAGTACAGTGTTACCTAGGATTTCACAATTATGTGAAATTCTAGGAGCACTGCACCAACGCTTCTTACTCAAGAGTCATGAGATGTTAAGACTCTTTAGCCCAGTAATTTCACTAGCTACAGTGCCCTCCTACCGGAGCACAGTGATGTTTGCACAAATAATACTTTTTTGCCACCACTCAAAAAAAGAAATAAGTAAAGAACATTACAAACAGATAATATTAATTATTGATATTTTTTCTAAATATACAAGCGGTGGTCTTATCGCTAAAAAGCGATTAGGTTATGAATTAAAAGTGCGTCTCGCGTATAAGAAGCGCGATTTTTTTTATTTATTTGTCTACTTATCGTATGTCACATAAAAAAACATAATATATACTTGAGTACCTATTAAATACTAACCGATTAGTCACCATTTCCATTTATGAAAAAATTATTCAAATCATCAAGACTTCAAACAATAAATCGTATTTTAATTTATAGGAAGTATCAAAGGCAAGAGTTTATTGCGGATGCATAATTATTAATTAGTAGGTAATTATTGTAACACTAGGATACAAACGTAAACGATTTCATAGTTCAAGGCTTCGCGATTACATCTAGATTGTTATAGGTATCAGATATTATAAATGGTGTTACTTTTAGAAGTTATAAGCTTGAGTTTGTGCTTGATTCATAGAGGTGCTTTGCGAACGAGCGGTAGAGTCTTCAAATATAAAAAAAAGTAAAATTGACATGCAAAAGTGCTCCTTAATAGCCTTATTATTTATTCGTAGTTAATAGCCTATTTGAATATGATTTCTTAGCGGAGGTCTTTCCTTTCCTTTTACACATAATGTTTATAAATTTTACACAACCCTGTAGTTCGGAAGAAAACTTAAATCACTTTTGTTGGTATCTAAAACTTGAACGATTTTTAGTATGTAAAAAATAAGTATTTATTTTATTAGAAGTTGAACAAAATCAATGATCCCATTATCTATGACAAAAAACAAAGTTTTTTAAAACCCATACCTATAAACCTACTGGTCAAGCAATGTAGGTCAATCAAACGATAATTGAAAGCTCGACACCCTGTAGCTACAACTAATAGCTAACGATTGTGGCTCAACCAGTGTTGCCAGTGCCCTATCTTCAAAAGTAACGCAGACAGGTTCGAAAAGTAACGCATTTACAATAAAAGTAACGCATTTCAAAAAAAAAAAAAAACTATTTTTAATCACAGAAGTAATACAAATAGAAGTAGCCATTTAATGTGTGAGTGTGATGGCAATAGGGAAAATTCTGTGTGAAGAAAAAGGAGAAGCAATTTTTTTTCCGTCCCTTTCAGCGTGGCCGGTTTATGTTGTTTGGCAAACTGTTTCACTTTGACAATAATACTTATTATGTGTTTCGTTTTTTTCCAAAAATTTAAAGCAATTTGAGACAATAAAATGTTATTCAACTAGTTTATGACCTAAAATATCAATATATCGCGTATTTTCATAAAATAATAAAAATCCGTAAGCTATTTTTTGTCTCACAGGTGGCCACGATGATGTGACCCCTGTTTTAATACAATTTATATAAAATGTAATATACTTACTCAATTAAAATATAGGTACTTATACTTTTTTATTCATAGATTTCAGTAGGTAATTATATTGGTCCTATGGCTCGTCCACATATACCGGCCAATGATTTGCTGAGTGTGTGTTTTGTCTATGGATGAACAGTTTTTGTCTATAAACGAATGTCTTCGGATATTTATGGTTTTTTCCGGTAAATTTCTGGTATACATATTGGGCTCCATAGCTGACGACCTTAATTATATTTTGAATATTAATCAATCATGGACCATTTGAAGCCATTGTGTGTGAATAATTACGACTTGCAGAGTCAATGACCGGCATATGTGGACGAACCATGACACTGACATATTATTTACTTTTTTTTTTTTAATTTTTGTTTTCCGTTTCGATTGCGTTCCGATTCACTAAGTTATTATTAAGTTGGTGTCATTTAAAAAAAACATTACCCCAAAAAGTAACGCAAAAGTAACATTATAGGACAAGTAACGTAAAAGTAACGCAAAGGGTCAAAAAGTAACGCAAAATGTTACAAAAGTAACGCACTGGCAACGCTGGGCTCAACTAATCTAGGTTGGCATTAGAAATGACCTCCCCCAGTGTTGACGCATAATAGCTTTTACTCAGCGGCTGATCAAAGAGGTCAAGATTTATATCAAATACTTGCTCTATTTTGATCGCCGTTATGAAAATTCAATTGATAAATCAAATTAATCGCTTCCTACTAACATTTAACATTATAAATTTGAAATGTATCTAAAATTTGGTTCTGGAATCAGGAATTACACAATCAGCGTCTAAAACTAGAGGTTTGCAGGTACATAGAGGTCTTAAAACTACAGGGAATATTATAATTTCTGTAACGATGTTAACATTAACGACAACAAATTAAAATATACCAACTTATTTCCAATGTTTTATTGTGCTACTATCAGGCAAGGATATAAACTGAACTGAATTGAACTGGTTTATATACAACTCATAATGAGGTAGTAGGTAACTAACTAGGACAGCAGTCGGGAGATGTATATATTTAAATTTTACTCAAATTAAACTAAGTAGGTACATTAACTTAAATTTTTCTTCATCGTCCTCGCCGGCCCCTTCGTACAGTCATAACGCTTGAATCCTGGATGTCCAGCACATATTTCTGGTAGAGCTTTCTCAAAACTAGCATGCAGAGAAGCAGTACGCCCATCCATGCGAATAATGTGAAGAATCTTCCACCGGTTGTGGACAAGCCACTCTTTCCCGCTGTCTTAAGGTATATGGCCTTCTTGAACCGGTAGAATTTAGTTTCGGGTTTCCGGAAAAACATTTGCGGTGTTTTTTATCATTCTGGGTCTGGAAACAGAAAAGGGAAGAATGGAAAGGATTAGGTACCTATAATAATTATTGTGTGATACATGAAAATTGTAAATGAAAATAACTAATGCCCAGGAAACTCGTCAGCATCTACTCGGGCAACTAACTATAAGCAGCATTGGATGGACTCACAACATGGAAAACAATCGAACCCCATAGTTTAACTGTACCGACCGAAACACGTTGGCCACTTTGATGAAATGTAATGAATACCTTCATAATATAGCCTACTCTGTTACCTAGCTTTTAGGTTTCTTAAAATAATATTCCAGAAACGCTGGCATGTGTGCACCTACATGCTAGTGAAATGCTCATTCAGTTATACTAACTCATGTGCCTTCTGACTTCAAGTACATGAGGTACAAAGATCGTATTACGACGCCAGTGACCACAATCGCCCCTGTCCAGCCGACAAGACTGCAGAACTGCACTTTCATCGACCACTCAGCTTCAGTCAGAGGAGCTATGTGACGCAGCAGCCTCATATGTGCAAATGGATTGCACTTCTGACATAGCCCTGCAAACTTCCCCTCCGGAGCTGATGCCCTTGAAAACCTAAATCTCATTGCTCGTCATTTTTGCTGGTTTTATAGTGCTGGGCGGTAAATTGTTGTTGTTATCCCATTTTTGCTGTTTTTGGTATGTTCAAAAATGTGACGTCGTCAATGTTTTGATTTTTTTTTACATGAAAAGATAATGTGGAGTTTTGATTGTTGTTTAAAATAGTTTTTGCTTTTTTATAAAGTTAATAATTAACCAATGATAGTAAGCTCTTTGTAATTTACGAGTGAATTCGGCTCGAAGGACCAATGCACGACTCACCATAAACCTACCATTCTGTAAAGGCGCAACTTAATAATACAAATAAAATAGTTCTTTATCTTATTAAGTACTATTTACTATAGTAAAGCTCGTAAGTGCCGTACCTTGAACATGGACGCTGCTTAAATCATCTTTTATAGATGCAAAAGGCCAGTGATGATAGTAAAGCTATAATTAGGTAGGTACTTACTTTTACTCTTGTATACCTAAGCCGTAATGATCTGAAGCACCGATCCCTTCAACTCTACTACATACATACAAGGTATTCTTAGGTACCTTAGTACTTTCAATATAAAACTATATAGGCAACAGTAGGTATCTCTATAATAAATTTAAAATTCTCAGTAATTTAATTATGACAAAGCTAAAGTGAGCTAAGGTCAAGGTATACATGCGAAATCTTTTGTGAGCGGTCATTTATCTTAAATCTTGTAATATCTTTGACGTCTAGCGCCCTCTGTAGTTAGCTTAAAGGTTAAAAGTCGAGATCATTTTGAACTAGTTTATCAAAGATTAAAAATAATTAGCGCTTTTGAATTTGATTCGTGACTAGAGAAATGAACCTTGATTTAACTTTGATTGATAGAAAAGGTAACAATAGCGCTTTATGCTTGAAATTCTTTATTATTCTCTAGGTCTCGTCTCGGACTGGGTGTAAAGGCTTTATAGGTTCCCAGTTTTCCATTACAAAGACGATGCGGGAATGCCGTGCTGCCGAGTTGTTTAAGTGACTATACTTTTACAGAAACATAAAAAACGAACGACAACTGTCATCTCAGTCCGCAGTACATATTTTAGCGACGGCCACAAGCGTTTTTTTACACTTGTCTAATATAGGGCCAGAATTATAAACGTGACGATAAAGTAAACAAACATCCAAACATTTTTATTTACAAGAAATATTAGCAGGAAGTATCAGCTGCAAACCAGTTCATATATCTCTGATATTATTTATGATTACATAGCATAACTTATCTATTTAAGGGCACAGCTATCATTCCCGCATTCCTATGTGACGCAATATTATGACACTGTCCCTTAACTGATGTAAGAAGGAAAGCGGTGTCCTTATCCGTCCTGCGCGTGAGTCGCATTTGTAACGCGTGTTGGTTAATGCGGAGAACGCTCGACGCCACTGGGATTTGGATTATGTAGGTCAGTTCAGCCGGTCAAATTTATCGATATCTGTACATTATCTTGCTTCTTATAGCGTTCTTTGATTTCACTTGCAGTATACCTACTTATTATACTGCCGTATATTATCTATAATGCCGTTAACTGACATCTAGACGCATGCCATTATGTACTTTATTTTTTTAGGTTTTTTTGCTCATAGTTTTTTTTTGAATTAAGAGTAGTTATTTATTTATTAAATATTCAATTACGATTATTATAATATTAAACAATCATACAATTTTAAAACCTACTTATAAATAAAAAAGCTCATAGTTCAAAATTAGATTTTGGTAGATAACGGATAATGAAAATAACAGAATCCATTAGCATAATGTATGAGACATAAGACTAAACTGAAATAGTTACAGGTGATCTTGGATCTTGGTATCTTGGTTCAGGTATATTTTAAACTACTCGCAAATACAGTAACGTGTCAATACGCTACTCAATAATGTATACTAAAAAAAAGTTAAGATACGTAAATGTCATCAGTCATCTGTCACCTTTTAATATTGTCAAATCAGAATTTTACATTTTTAATGGGAATATGTATTTTCTAAAATAAAATAAACTTTAACAAAATCAATATTTTTGTCTTGTTGGGATTAGAATTCACAGGCATTTTATCCAACGCTGATTTGTGTCCTGGATTGAAAAAGGGGAAGGTAATTCAACCGTCAGCCATTTCAGATGAGATTTTTAGTAGTTGTGCAAAGTTTACAGTGTTTTTGTCTTACTGCAAGTGATTAACTGGTTGTTTCACACAGCGCTGTGTTACGATTAACGATATTATACCTTTTCAATCCCAGAATCTATAAACAAATATTTTTCTTATTACTCAGGTTCAAACAAAAACTCACAATGTCGATGCCACATAGCAGCTCAAGCACAACGAGTTCAAGCACAAAACGCAAGGAAATATACAAGTAAGAACAATATTCATGTTTCCTTTCCATTTTGGTTTTAAAATGCACTAATCATATCCTGCATTTAACAAGCTAACCTCACCTCTATTTCTTATGATGATATGAACTGAGTAAGATGAATAAATACCAGATTTATGGGTTGGGGTGTAGCGTTCGGGGCACTATGGAGAAAAGACTTAGAAAAATTTTGATCAAAAAATTTAAATTTCAAATTTGTATTTTTTTTTATTTTATCATATAAGACATCCAAAAATAAGACAAAAATTATCCGGGTCATTTTTTCCTCCGCCCAGCCGAATTTCGAGGAAACGTTGCCAAAGATCAATCGTTGTTGTGAAGGGAATCAGGACTTTGAATATTTTACATGTGTTTTCGTATTCCGGCAACAGTATTTTTTTATCACGGGATGATGTTAAGAACATCACCAGGACTGACGTTTGTATGGGTCATATTGACCTTGACTCAAAGGTCACTGACCTTGAACCAAAATAAGAGAAATTAGCCCAAATACAATGTCAATGACCTTTGGGTCAAATTCAGTGACATTATAATATAGGTACGACGACGAGCGAAGCGAGGAGGAGTGTTAGGTTTAACTTATGAGCAACGCGCGAGCCGAGCGAGCGAAGCGAGCGTGCCGCGGCAGCGGCCGGCGAAGCGCCAGAAAAAGAGTGTAAACGAGGTTACTGATTGGTCTATATGTCATGTAATTATAATACAATTTCATTTATTTTGGATCAAGGTCAATGACCTTTGGGTCAAGGTCAGTGACGCTTGGGTCAAGATCACTAATAATTGGGCTAATTTCAGTTATTTTGGGTCAAGGTCAATGACCTTTGGGTCAAGGTCAATGACCTCTGGGTCGAGTTCAGTGACGCTTGGGTCAAGATCACTAATAATTGGGCTAATTTCACTTATTTTGGGTCAAGGTCAATGACCTTTGGGTCAAGGTCAATGACCTTTGGGTCAAGGTCAATGACCTTTGGGTCGAGTTCAGTGACGCTTGGGTCAAGATCACTAATAATTGGGCTAATTTCACTTATTTTGGGTCAAGGTCAATGACCTTTGGGTCAAGGTCAGTGGCGATTGGGTCAAGATCATTAATAATTGGGCCAATTTCACTTATTTTGGGTCAAGGTCAATGACCTCTGGGTCAAGGTCAATGACCTCTGGGTCAAGGTCAATGACCTTTGGTTGCTCGCGGAGGGTTCCCACCCTTATACTCCCACATCCCACCGGGTCCCGAAGGTTACATAAAGCGTAGTATTTTTGATCAAAATTTTTCTAAGTCTTTTTTTCATAGCGCCCCGAAGGCTACACACCGACCGATTTATGGCATAAAAAGAAAATTCTTCTTCTCTGCCCAGCGGTGGAACAATATAGGCAGAATAATGCCAAATATGGTGGGCTACATATGAAATGAAAGCTACTTGTTTTAATTAATAAATTTCATTAATGTGAAAGTTTATAAAGTTTGTTTCACTCATTAATGTTATTAAATATTTTTTATTATAGGTATCAAGCTCCATGGCCTTTATACTCCATGAATTGGTCGGTGAGACCTGACAAGAGGTTCAGACTTGCTCTTGGAAGCTTTGTTGAAGAGTATAATAACAAGGTATGTATTTTGTACAAAATAATGTGACTTTCTCATGATATTAACACATTGTCTGGGGTGGCGTTTTATAGAACTATCCCAGGCCCCTGAAATTAATTTTTAATGGAAAAATCCTTTTACACCAACAACACACAATGTGTGTGTTTTTCAGCACTCGTGTTCCGACCTCGAAATGTGTTCAGCTGTTGAGTTTTCAGTAGTCAATGTGTTAAGCAAAACGACTGCCTATAATAGGCACAGTTTTAGGACCTTAATATGTTGGATTTTGAATTAAAGCTAAAGAGTCTTAAAATCTTATGACTCTTGAGTAAGAAGCGTTGGCGCAGTGCTCCTAGAATTACACATAATTGTGAAATCTTAACATCAGGAGAGCGTCTTGCTCGTCTTCTACTTCATCACATAAAAAAAAAAAAAATTAACTGTGCTATCCTAACTGGCTAAAACAAATTTCATATTATGTCTAGTAATTTCTTGGAGATTACTCAAGATAATTAATGGAATTAGGCATTACTTTGTGGACATCCATTGATATTTAATTTTTTACTATATTTATAACTAAATCAAAAAAATATTAACCTTAGCTATGCTGGAATCTTCTTCTTCCTGCCCTTATCCCACACTAGGTAGGGTCGGCACAACACATTTTTCTCCTCCATTCTGCTCTATCATCCGTCATATCTTCATCCACTCCCTTAGCACGCATATCCTCTTTCACACAGT
The DNA here is from genome assembly GCA_947507615.1 of Hemithea aestivaria. NCBI lineage: Eukaryota > Metazoa > Arthropoda > Insecta > Lepidoptera > Geometridae > Hemithea > Hemithea aestivaria. The sequence goes on from OX382330.1 coordinate 17,797,264, forward strand.
TCATTCAAACCTTTTTTCGGGCGTCCCCTTCCCGGATTACCACTTATTACAATATTCATGGACTTTTTGGTCACATGATTTTCATCCCTCCGCATAATATGTCCATACCAGGACAATCTTCCACTCTTTAATTTCTCTGTCACTGGTGCAACTGTCAGGCTTCCTCTCACATACTCATTTCTGATTTTATCCATTCTTGTTACTCCACACATCCATCTCAACATTCTCATCTCCGCTGCATGCACTCTCCTTTCATCCGCAACTTTCGTAGACCAGCATTCCGATCCATACAATTCAACAGGTCTTGTATATCCGTCTAAGCTATGCTGGAATGTAATTTTAAATTTTCTAGTCAGACTCAGATTGAATGTAGTGTAGAATCGTACTTAAAACTTTAAATAAATTTATCTTCCAGGTACAAATAATATCGCTAGATGAAGAAACAAGTGAGTTCAGTGCAAAGAGCACATTCGACCATCCATACCCAACCACTAAGATCATGTGGATACCTGACAGCAAGGGAGTTTACCCGGATTTACTGGCTACTAGCGGTAAGCTGTTTATTTTCTCAATAAAATTAGTAAGAGGGAGATAATAAAGATAATTTGAGACAGTGGTCAAACGCAGCCCTATTCATCTTCTTCTTCCTGCCTTTATCCCACACGGTAGGTCGGCACAACACGTTTTTCTCCTCCATTCTGCTCTATCATCCGTTATATCTGCATGCATTTACCGGGGGTAGACTTCCTTTGCAGGAGGTCGTCTAGGTGGGTACCCCAACAGTGCCAGTTATTCTACCGCCTGAGCAGTGATGTGCAAACATTACTGTGCTCCGGTAGGAGGGCACTGTAGCTAGTGAAATTCCTGGGCTAAAGAGTCTTAACATCTTATGATTCTTGAGTAAGAAGCGTTGGTGCAGTGCTCCTAGAATTTCACATAATTGTGAAATCCTAGGTAACACTGTACTGATTATGGGCAGCCGTTATCTCTTAACATCAGGAGAGAGTCTTGCTCGTCTTTACTTCATCACATAAAAAAAAAAAAACCACTCCTCTAGCATGCATATTATCCTCTTTCACACAGTTCATCCAAACCTTTTTCGGGCAAACGCAGCCCTATTCATAATAAAAAAATAAATAAAAGTAGATTGTGATGAGAGATTGGGGGGTGAGAGATTGTGGGGGTGAATGTGGGTTGTGTTGTGTTTGTGTGTGTTTTGTGTTTATATGGTTTGTGGGTTGTTGTTTGTGTTGTGATTGTGTGTTGTGTTGTGTCACAAGGAAGAAAACTAATATTTTTTTAAAGGAAATGGTGCTATTTACTAATCAGATTGTAGTAAAAGATTTAAGATTAAAATGTGGTAATGGATTTTTTTAATTTATCAAAGGTCGCGTCGTCTCTTGCGTGTTAGATAGCAGCAGACTACAAGTGAATTAAATTTAAAATTTAAAAAACCCCCAACGCAATACGTAATTCACAATTTTTTTGATGGCGGCCGTCTTGGATTTTAAAATTTATGTAGTGGGCTGTATTCTACTCGTTAAGCCCTTTCATTTGATACCCATATTGAGGGGGTCGTGGAAGAAAAAAGTAATCCGCCATTTTATAGCGGCGGCCATCTTGAACCGATTTCCACCAAACATAGCTAAGAACACTTTCGACTAACTCTACTTTTAAACAAAAAAAACTAAATCAAAATCCGTTCATCCGTTTGGGAGCTACGATGCCACAGACAGACACACACACACAGACAGACAGACACGTCAAACTTATAACACCCCGTCGTTTTTGCGTCAGGGGTTAAAAACCTAGAATGTGCACTATATATCCCACATTTTTCTTCCCTAGCCGGGATTCAAATTTCGTTCCATTCACCCAAGTGCAGAACCTGCTTGATGATCATGAGAAAAGAATTGTATTTTCCATTTTAAATTTTCTCAAAAGACTTTTTCTAGTAGGTACACATCATCATCATACACTGTGTTAAAAGAATTATCATAAATAGGATCAATAATTATTTATCAATCCCATTAATGCAAACATGGGATTAAAACATGCTTCATTTCTTTCAAGGTGACTACCTCCGCATTTGGCGCGCCGGCGAGCCCTACACACTATTCGAGTGTGTTCTCAACAACAACAAGAACTCAGACTTCTGCGCACCGCTCACTTCCTTCGACTGGAACGAGGTGGACCCCAACCTCATCGGCACCAGCAGCATTGATACCACCTGCACCATATGGGGGCTGGAGACAGGACAGGTGCTGGGGAGGGTTAATGAGGTCTCGGGGCATGTGAAGACTCAGCTCATCGCTCATGATAAGGTAAAACTAGCATAGTTGTAAGGTGTTTACCCTGTCTACTTGCCTTTTTTTCCTTGCGTGCGACTCCCTTGCTTGCACGATATAGCTAAATATAAATTTATAGAATTTACTTTTTTAGATCTCTCGGTAAAGTTCCAAATAATATATATATATTTTTTTAAGTTTTTCCCGTTTGCTTTCTGTTGTAACAAATAACAACACAGTTATTCTTTCTTAGTCTCAAAAAAACATTTGTATTTTGTCATCATTTGTATTCTTTCGTCAATTTTGAAGTGACTACAAAGTTATATATCAAAATTCGTCACATCGTGCGAGCAATAAAGTCACACTCATGGGTAAATATCCTTCAAAGGCATTTGGTTCATGGATTTGCCAATGGAGTCATACTTTGTTGTTCAGAGACCAAGTATTGTTTTTTAAGATTTGTCAGAATTTTGGTTCCAATAAGATCTTAAAACTATAGATTTCATCAAAATTCTGCTTTCAAAGGTATACAAATCATCATCAGCCTATGTTCGTCCACTGCCGGACATAGGCCTCCCCTATGGCACGCCACTCAACTCGCTCCTCCGCCTTTGTTCTCCACCCACCCCCAGCGACCCTCTGGATACAAAGGCGTACAAATATTGGAGTTGAATTATGGTTATTGTTCGTTACAGGAAGTGTACGATATTGCATTTAGTCGCGCGGGCGGCGGCCGCGACATGTTTGCTTCGGTGGGGGCCGACGGCTCCGTGAGGATGTTCGACCTCAGGCATCTAGAACATTCTACCATTATATATGAGGTAAGAGAGTCAACAGGATTTGCGGAGAGAAGTGTATATTCCCATTTGCCCCACTTCGATAGCCCCCAGGCCAAAGGGCCCATATAAAAAAAAGCAATGCCTATGAGTTTCTTGCTCGTTCTTCTCATAGAGGTGCCTTGCGAATGAGCGGTAGAATATTAAAATAAAATGTAAAATTGACTTGAAAAAGTGCTCCATTGTAGCCTAATTGAATAAACGAATTTTGAGTGGCGATTAGGAAATTATTGTTTCCCCTTCAAATAGTTTGTAGTGCTGTGTAGATCGCCAAACCCTGTATGTGGATCCCAAAATTTATTCCCGAATGGCACCTGCAGGGCTAAGATGCGCAAGTCAACTCGAAATAATATTTATATTTTCATGTCAAAATTATCTCAATATAATCATAAAGCATTAAATCACATTTCACGCGAGATGATCAGGTCGCGACCACCCCATTAGAATTTAGGCTTTAATTTTAGAATGCTAGAAACTAATTTAATCCACCCCTGCTACAAAACAATTGAAGCGCTAGTAGCTGAAGAGATATGTCAACTTGCGCATCTTTGAGACATGAGAATGTGAATGATGAAGAAAAGATGCACCACGCGTGCATAACATGTATTTTCATAAATGACTTCATACCCGCAGGACCCCCAACACACCCCCCTGCTCCGGCTGGCGTGGAACAAGCAGGACCCCAACTACCTGGCCACGGTGGCCATGGACGCCTGTGAGGTCATCATCCTAGACGTGCGGGTGCCTTGTACGCCTGTTGCACGCCTCAACAACCACCGGGCCTGTGTCAATGGCATCGCTTGGGCTCCACACAGGTAATGTGCTCTAGAGTCCAGAGTAGAGCTCGTCGGGACCGCGGACGACTACTTCGTCGTACCCGCAGCCCCGGCAATATGGCGTTCCCCAGGTTTTTAGTGGGTATCCCCGCCGCGGCCATCTTCGGCGGGGGAATCCCACATACCACCATGCGCTCCCCGGCACTAGGTGACGTTGCGTAACGCATTTTCCTGGAAAAAAAGTGGGGGCTACAGCTACATAATCCTACATTCAAGGTTCAGTCTAGTTCCTTTTTTTGTAGTGCGGAAACTATTACAGAAGCCACCTGAGGTACCACACCTTAGCCAGTTATTCTTCCAAGCTTTACTGTGTTCAGGATTGAAGAACAATGTTACCAGTGAAACACTGGGTTGCACTATATCTGCTATTCAATTCAATTCGTTTATTTCAGACTAAGTCCATACAGAAAATTAAAATATCATCAAATAAAATACATAAAAATTAAATCATAATTACATTAAAATCAAATATACTTAAATTAAACTATAGTCGGGCCGGCCTAAAAGGCCACATTTGACACATCATCAAAATTCCCTTACAGGGTGATCTAAAAGTTTTACTTATTTTTTCTGTAAATAATATATGTCAACACTTAGCTGAACAATAAATAATATGACAACACTTAGCTGAACACTGAACACTATACTCGAATTTACAATTAACAATTTACGCATTACCATTAAAATTTCTACCATTTGGTAGATTTTTTGCCTACCATTTAACTTATTACCAAATTCTTATATCATAATTTCTGCCAAAACTACCATTAAATTTTTCTACCAAAAACTACCATTGAAATTTCTAGCAAAATCTACCATTCTTTTTTTATCATTTAGTTGATTTTTTACCATAAAAATCTATCAAAAACTACTATTAATTTTCTACCAGATTTGTCTATCATTAAAAATTCTACTAAAAACTACTAAGTAGATTTTTCTACTGTGCATTTTTGAAAACTAACGTGAGAGTTATCCATATTACTATGTAAACAAAACGACTAAAACTCACGGAAATAATGGTCGGAGCTAGGCTCGATCCTGAGTTTCGGACAATTACGATGTCCTTCATCAGGAGCTCACGCATTTTTCTACCATAAAAAAGTCTACCAAAAACTACAATTGAAATTTCTACCAGAAGAAACGTAAAGAAGGAACAAACATACACACACACACACACGCACGCACGCACGCACGCACACACACACACATATTATTAAAAAAAATTAAAGTCCTCAACGGTGTCAATTTCGGATAAGCCGATGGTATAGATTTTATTTCTAATATAAAACAACGGTTTTTGTGGCATTATGTTTAACCAAAAAAAACTAAAAATAAAAAATACTCAATTTTTGTTTCAAGTCATTGTTGTGTTTATTTTTAAACTATAAAGAATATGTTATACACATAGCTAAGAACATTGCCGAGTAATATTATTAATCTTATAAACGAAAAAATAAACAAACTTCATTAATCCGTTCGGCTACGATGGCACAGACAGATACACAAACAGACAGACAAACAAACACGTCAAACTTATAACACCCCACCTTTCTTGCGTTGGGGGTTAAAAACATTAGATGAATAAATAGGACACCCTATACAAGGTCACGTCAATCAGTTTTTGTTTTTAAAACAATAAGGATGCTACCCAATAAAATCGCGAAATCGAAATTTGAAATGTAGAATCGAATGCAATTATAACTTGGATTGAATATTTGATCATAAATAAATAACTATATTGCGATTAAAATAAAATATGTTGTTAATATTGTGATTATATTATAGTAAAATATAATGTAATTAAAATAAAATTGTGTAATGTATAGAGAATAAACATATTTTTTTTATTACAGGTTTTTTATAACTCGTGAGATGTTTCTGGCAAAACTAGCCCATGACGCCATTACATGTTTACAAAAAAAACCTATTAAATTAAAATTAATTAGACTTTATGAATGTTTTCATAAAACTGTATTCGATTCCAACGTGTTTGAAGATCGTATCGATTCATATCCTGTAATCGAAATAAACAATGTCCCAACACTTGTTTGCTATGACTGACATCTGTCAAATGTGGCCTTTTAGGCCGGCCCGACTATAATATAGGTTGTTATGATGCACTGACATCAAACACCTTATCTGTTAGTCACTTGTCACAAAAAATTTTTTAGAAAAATCTGACTGCATGATTTTTCTATTTTTTATACACATATTCGCCAGGATACTAAAATGTTTAGTCTAGCTCTCAGCAGCAATAAAAAAACACTTATTTCCCCCAGTTCCTGCCACATCTGTACAGCTGGCGACGACCACCAGGCCCTGATATGGGACATCCAGCAAATGCCGCGCGCCATCGAGGACCCCATACTGGCCTACACCGCCGCCGAGGGAGAGGTCAACCAGATACAGTGGGGAGCCACGCAGCCCGACTGGATCGCTATATGCTACAACAGGCATACTGAGATACTGCGCGTTTAGAAGGGGGGGAATGGGGGTGAAAAGGGTATTGCCAAGTGAAACGGATCAAAAGATATATCAAATCAAATCAAATCAAATCATTTATTTGCACACATGGGTATACAGGTTTACAGATGTTGTTGTTTATAACTACACAAGCACTCCATGTCTCACCGTCTGGCATGCAAAAATTTGTTAATTAAATTAAATTAAATTAAAATTTCTTTATTCAGACAACATAAGTCCACTGGTTAGTACTTAAAATAAAAACTTAAAGACTAGGGTTAGTAACACAAGGTTTTATAATAATCATTCAAAATTTTCTTATAATTTATGAAATACACCTTGTATTGTAGACACCTTGTCCAGATGAGGCCAGATAAAAATTCTCATCTAACCATCACCCTTACAAGGTGTCTCAGCACAGGTGCCCGAGGGTCCTCAGCGACCATCTTCAGGATGCTGTTGTGACTCCCTCGCACTCTCCTCACCAACGAAGCGACTTTTTTGCGAATGACAGCGTGGAAGCCGTCAGTATGAGCATCCGCAAACATTCCGGAGGCACTACACCAGCGAGGGAGTCCCAACATCATCCTGAAGATGTTATTGTATTGAACACGGAGGGTATCCAACGATTTCTTGGTATATGCCGCCCACAGACCGCCCGTGTACATTCCCTGGCAGTACGCCTTGAAGAGCGTGATCTTCACCTGGTCTGTACAACGGGCGAATCTACGGGCCAACATGTTACCGCGAACCGCTAGCGCCCTTCGCTCACGTTCAATGTCAACGTCGTCTTTAAGGTCGTCGGTAAGATAGTGTCCAAGGTATTTGAACTGATATACCCGTTGAATGTTCATGCCATTTAAAGTTATGGGTGGAATTGACTCAGGGCACTTACCGGCGGCCTTAAAGACCATGTACTCGCTCTTTTTGACATTATAAAGAAGACCATGTTTATTGGCATAGTCTTCGCACAAATTCAGCATCTTTCTCAGTCCTCTCACTGTTGGACTCAGCAGGACCATGTCGTCCGCATAACTAATGTTATTAACATTAACACCCCCTATTCGACACCCTACACGCAGTTTGCTAAGTCCAACAATGAGATCGTTCACATAGAGGCTGAAAAGATTAGGAGAGGCCAACCCCCCCTGCCTCACCCCACACTCCAGCCTATATGCATCTGAGAGTGCATTAGACCATTTTACGTGGTTTAATTGACTAGCGTACCAGTACTTGAATAAATCAAGCATTTCCACCGGTATACCACTGTCTCCCAGCTTTCTCCAAAGCACATCATACGACACGAGATCGAAGGCCTTGGAGAGATCCAGGAAACAGGCGTACACCGGAGTCTTACGGTCGGTATAATATTGGACAGTGTACTTGAGACTTAAAATTGCGCTCTCAGTAGATAGTCCGGTCCGAAAACCGAACTGCGCGTCATGTATATTAAGATGCTTTTGCAAACACGAATCAAGTAAACTGTCCAATACCTTCGCGATCACTGTAGCAAGCGATATCGGCCGATAATTCCCTAAATCCGAGATATCTCCTGTCCTGTTCTTTACAATGGGCACTACAGTTGTTTTCATAAAGTCAGCAGGTAAATAAGAGTGGCTGATGCACAGGTTAAAGAACAAGGACAGGACCCTCGGTAGATGGACGCCTGCATGTTTTAGGTGTTCGATACTAAGCCCATCATGTCCGGGAGATTTGCCTCTAGACATATCTTTAATGACAGTTTTTATCTGGCTGACTGTGAAACGCAACAGAGGCTCATCTCGCTGACTGCTGGGCTCAGTAGCAAGCCCCATTTCTGACGGACCAAGTGGCGATCGCACTCTGAAGTGATTCATAAATAAGTTGGCAATCTGCCCTGGTTCACTTAATCCGCCAACACTCGCCGGGAGACCAGGCTTAACATTTAATTTTGACGTAGATTTCCAAAATTTATTAAAATTCTTATCGGCTCTGTGTTTTGCTATCAAATCCATTTTTATTTGTTCCTGGTTTCTTTGACACCATTTTAATCTGCCTTTAAAAACTTTACGAGATTCGCACATTTGCTCATATATTATTCCTTCCGCGGGTCTATCATGAAGCACCCATAACTCGTGATTAAGCCTGGCTTCCCGGTGGGCTTCTCTAACATGTAGGTTCCAGCCGGACAAAATCCTATTACGCTTTTGCAAAGGTTTACAATTTCCCTTTGCTTTACTGGCTGCATCAACCAAAACATTCACAATATTATAGTATAATTGGTCTATAATAATTGTATGATCGCCTTTATTACACTTGCCGTGACTGCAATTAACAAACTCTGCAGGGAAATCAATGACGCGCAAGCCCTCTAAACACAAGTCGTGATATTTTTGAATCTGCGCCTCATTTCTTTCCCCCCAAAGCATAGAATTATCGCATTCCACCTTTAAGTACACTTTAGGCCTTACTATATCCAAATTACACTCGACAAAAATGGGTAAGTGGTCAGACACATAAACATCTTCTAGAATACCTACACTCGATACTGACTCCCAGGCTGACAGAGAGACTACACAGTGATCTAGCCAAGTTTTACTTCCGTGATATGTATCTATATAGGTATAACTGCCCGAATTAATGCCCAGCTTTCTTACATCCGCACAAACCCACCTTCTATCTTCGCAAAAATTAGATAACTCGTTAAAGAATAGCTCTTGAGGATGAGAATTAAAATCACCCAATATAAATATGCTTTCACAATCACTACTTTCTTCAATGGCACTTATCTCCCCAAGCACATCAGTAAAAATCGGTAGATTTTCAGTTGATTTTGTTGGCATATACACGGAAAAAATTAGAATAAAACGTTCCCCCACTTTAACTTTTACAGCAGTTAGCCGTGCGCTTTTACATTCTATGACTGAAACTGAGTCGAAAACACCCTTTTTATAAAGAATGGCCACCCCACCGAATGGTCTCCCTCTCAGTACCCCAGTCGATGTGTCTACAGAAGACTTGCCGGTATAATCAAAATCACTACTTATCGTACCCAATAAAGGTATATCATGATTTAGGAGCCACGTCTCCTGTAGACACACCACTGTGGACACTTTACACAGGCTTCTCACATCATCGATTGAACTCTTTAACGAGTGACAATTAAAACTAGTAAATCTATAGATATTGTTATTAGTACAATCCATAGTTAACCAATTAAGTACCTACTAGTTCTAACATTACGATTATCTTGCTTTGCGCCATAGGTAAAATGCACAAAACGTCTAAACGAGATGCCGTCTAACGTCAACCGTAACGTAAACGTAACGTAAAAAACGTCTGCCGAGATAATGTATCTACAATAATGTTAAAGTATATTAATTATAATTATAAGAGTTCCAGATAATATTTCAAATGTCATTCAGATAGTCATTGATAGTGTAGTAAATTTTAGACAATAAAAATTTCCTTAATACATTCTTGAAATTATAGACCAGTAAAACGGGGTTAAAAGTGTATTGGCAAGAAAAACGTGGTGATAAGATTAATATAGACAAGCAAAAAGGGGTTACGAGTGAATTGGCAAGCAAAATGTGGTGATAAGATTAATATAGACAAGCAAAAAGGGGTTAAAAGTGGATTGGCAAGCAAAATGTGGTGATAAGATTAATATACACAAGCAAAATGGGGTTTAAAGTGTATTGGCATGTGAAAAGGGATGAAATTTTATTGGGAAGAAAAAAGGGGTAAAATTTTTAATAGCAAGTCATGAAGTGTATTGGCAAGTGAAAAGGGGATGAAAATTATTAGGAAGTGAATAGGAGTGAAAAAATTTTAGGCAAGTATAAAGGGGTGAAAAGTTATTGACAATTGAAAAGGGATAAGATATTGGCTAGTAAAAAGGGGTGAAAAGTATATTGGAAACTAAAAGGGAATGGAAATACGAGTATATTAGCCAGTGAAGAGGTGAAAAGGGTATTTGCAATTGGCAAGTTAAAGAGGTAAAGTGTATTGGAAAGTAAATTGGGGTAAAAACAAATTGGCAAATGAAGAAGTGTGAAATTTCAAAGATAAATGGGTAAAACTTTACAATGCCAAACTACCACAGTTGGCTTAGGAAATCCAACAATGCGAGGTCTGCAATGTATCTGCAACTCTGGTCATTAGGTGTTTTGTCACAATTTGTTTACATTGGCAAAAGAAGCAATAGTCAAATCATGATGGGGAAGGAATGATAATAATAAAAAACTGGTTGGACAATAATCTTCTGACTCTCAACGCCAAGAAGACTCAGTATGTCTGCTTCCACAAAACCCGGGCGTCTGCCCCTATAAATCAAACGTCTTTAAAAATCCACAAAATAGACTGTAATGAATCTTCTGTCTGCAATTGTGAAAGCCTTAAAGCAGTTCAATCAGTCCGCTATCTTGGTGTTGAAATCGACGAAAGACTCTCGTTCAAACAACACTTGGCTTATACAGCTAAATGAGTGCGAAAGCTTTCATATGTTATGAAATTACTGCGTAACTCTGCTGATCCTTGGGTCTTACGGCTTGTGTACACTTCACTTTGTGAATCCGTTCTTGGATATTGCATTACTGCATGGGGGGGTGCTGGCACTACAATAATGATAGGTCTTGAAAGAGCGCAACGATCTGTGCTGAAAAAAATGCTCAACAAACCGTTTAGGCACCCTACAACACAACTTTATGCCGAAGCAAAAGTTCTGAACGTACGACAGTTGTATATACTTAGAGCGTGCTTAAAACACCACACTGTCGTGCAAAAATCACCAGACTATCGAAATTTACTAACAAAACGAGTTTTCAGGCCTACGAGACACTTTGTTCGCACTAGTTTCGCAAAAAGACTGTCAAAATTCATGTTACCCTATATTTACCAAACAGTAATGAAACATATCGACTTTAAAAACTGTACTACCCATCAAGCTAAGAATAAAATCAATAATTGGCTGCTCTCAATATCCTATTCCGACACAGAAAGTTTATTAAAAATATTAAAATAACATGTAAAAAGCATTCAGAGCTCAAGCAATTTACACATTTTTTCTAGCTTAAGTTAAGTACTAACATTGTATTTCGTAATTTACCAAATTTTGTCGTCGAACTTTCTGTTAACTTTTATTTGTAGACCTGGTTAATGATAACTGTTAGGAACCCACGAGACAGGCTCTGGCCTAGTGTGGGCTCCATTGGTAAACATACATTATTGTAAAGCTAACTTTGGTAAATAAATGAATTTTATTATTATTATTATTATGATAGCAGAAAAAAACGGTTTTCTATCACAGATCAGAAAAGAATGGGATAAAAAGGCAGCCTATGCCCAGAAGTGACCTACCAACTTGGTATTCGAAGATTTGTGTAAAAATAGATAATATTTACAATGTGTTTGTCTTTTACCTAATAAGGTTCATGCAATTTTAGAAAGACTGAGTTTTGTCTGAAAACATCTTAAAAATCTCATAATTTTTGAGATGTCAACCAGCAAAACAGATTGGTTGCAAATGATTGGTGAAAATTTAATGAAATTTGAAATTTAGGGTGAATTGGTCTAAATGTACAACTGTACTATAATTATATAGGACAAATCTGCATTTATAAATGTAGTGAAAAACCACATAGTTTGTAAGGTTTTGAATAGGAGTGTGAAATATAGATGGATTGTTCTGTTCAATTTTGTGAAATTGGTGTCACAATTTCCTTAATATTTTAATTTTCAAGGTTTTTAGTAACAATGTGTGGACCCTGCACTATGATACAAGATCCTGAAACCATCAGACTTTACTTTTTTTTTGATAAGTAAGAAAATTATTCACTATCAGCCCAAGTAAGTTATGCATTTATGTAGATTTTACACTAGCAAATTCGGAAGTTGTCAGTAAATCAGTAAGGTCTAATGGACCTGGGATCTTGCTATATTACGGAATCTTTTAATCAAACAATTCCCTGTATGAATTGTAAAAATGTATTAGTAAATTAAGGACTAGATATAAATTAATTTATATACACATAGGTGTAAGGATTTGAATAAATCTTTCAAATTTTAAAAGTATTTTTCACTGTACAAAAATCGAGCACCAAGTAATATCATTTTCTCTTACTTTACTAAATCAACCAGATTTTTGTCCTAATGCAAATTCTTCATAGATTTTTAGTAAATGTGCTGGAGTTCTTGGTTTAAAATCTTTAAGGACATGTTCGAAATGCTCCATAGTGACTTCAAGACAATCAAGATCTCTTTCAAGTGCTCTCAAAGCAGCTTCATTGCAAAGTGCTTGTAACTCTGCTCCTGAGAAACCATCTGTCCGCGTCGCCAAATTATGCGAGTTCACGTCATCACTCACACTCATCTTTTCTAGCTTTAACTCTATGATCTGTAACCTAGTTTCAAAGTCTGGTAATGGGACGTATATTAGCCTGTCCAAACGGCCAGGTCGGAGAAGCGCGCGATCCATTCTATCAGGTCTATTTGTTGCTGCGAGAATCGTCACCGAATTTAAAGGCACTACCCCATCTAATTCCGTCAGAAGCTGAGCTAATACCCGTTCGTGGACTCCACCTTCGCCCGCGCCTCTCTCACCGCCTATAGCATCCATTTCGTCAAAGAAAATTACAGAAGGAGCGACTTGCCGGGCCTTTGTAAACAAATCTCGTACTGCGCGCTCCGATTCGCCCACCCACTTCGAAAATAACTCCGGCCCTTTGATTGATAAGAAATTGAGACCACTCTCTGTTGCCAGCGCTTTTGCTATCATTGTTTTTGAGCATCCTGGTGGGCCATACAATAATACACCTCCTGGAGGCTTGACTCCCAGTCTTTTGAAGCTATTTGCGTGTTTCAATGGCCATTCGACTGCTTGACGTAACTTTAACTTCAATTCTCCTTGCCCTCCTATGTCCGTCCACCTGACATTTGGCACTTCTATTAATAACTCCCTCATGGCACTAGGTCGGACAATGGTTAGAGCTGCGATCAAATCTTGTTTCTCTATATCATCACTGTTTCTTTTGATACATTTCATTGAAGCTTGAGTACACAAATTTACAATATCTGCTGCTACGTAACCATGAGCTAAGTCTGATATTCTTTCCACATCTTCTGCGCCTATTTTATTTGGTAAATTCTTGAGTAAACTGTACAGAATTTCTTTTCTTCTCAATCTATCAGGGACTGGGACTTCGATTTCTTTATCTAGTCGACCAAACCTTCGTAACATGGGATCTATTGCTTCAGGCTTTCTAGTAGTAGCTAGAACAAATACTCTGCTGTTATCATCATGCAAACTGTCCAATAAAGATACAAACGCAGAAGTAACCCTTCTCTCTTGTTCTGTACTTCCAGAAGTTCTCTTTGGACAAATAGTTTCTATTTCATCAACCAGAATGATACTAGGTTCATTCTGGACAGCTTTAGAGAATAAATTCTTCATTGTGCTTTCAGTTTCACCAAAATATTTGCTGAAAATTGTTGGGCCATTTAATTCTATATGAAAACAATTAAGATTCTCTATTAGGTATTTGCAGATTGCTGTTTTGCCAATACCAGAGTGTCCATATATTAATAAACCTCTTGTAGGCTGAAAATTAGCTGTCAGACCATTAGTATTAAAAGATATTTTGATAAAAGTGTTAATTTCTTCCAAAATGTCATCTACGCCTCCTAAGGATAATGGTTTTTTCTTAGTTTTAGTAATGACATCTTTTTCAACATCCCAAATAGTATTATCACCTGATATAAACCATGTTTTACTAACATTTTCATCTTGTTTGTCCCCTTTTATATTAACCACTTGTATTTCAAGCTTTTTACCAAAGTAATAGTAGACTAGGATACCACCAATCGATACAAAATTGTTATAGAAATGTTCTTTAAGTATGTCGCAGATATCCATGTCTGTTTTGTGATTTAATATTTTGATTGTAATGTAGGATGCTTTCTGAACTTGCTCTTGTAATACTGAGACTGTTACATTTTTGCTGTCATTGCTCCAGGCACTTGATAACTCTGTAAAAGTAAATTTAGAAGTATTATGTTCATAATTTAATGAGAAAAGACACAGGAGGGAAAAGATAAACAAAACATTTTACACAAAAGCTGAATCATAATCTCCAATGCAAAAGGACAATAATTTCTGTTTAACTTGGTGCTCAGCTCAAAAGTTAGAGATCTTTTATAATGAGTTCATAGTTTATTCAATTTTAGTTTAAATAAACATATTAACAGTTTACCTGCAGCAGGTATTATTACAGCGGCCGGGGCAGATGCTTTAGAAGGCCACATCCTTTTCACCATGACCGGAGCACCATCACGCCGCAACTCAAGCGGCGCGCCTATAACAGCGTCAATTAATGACCCAGCTGAAGGATGTACCATTACAGCATCCTTAGGAGCACCTTCAGGCTGCGCACTGGCCCTCTGTAGCCAAGTAAACAACTTTCCACTCTCCACAAAAGGACATTTCACTTGATCTTTACTGCAGTTTAATTCTACATGAATATTTCTATCGTTAGAGGTTATACTGCATCCACACCTCTCACAATCCACCCAGAGAGTCTTCTTAGCTTGTTTTGGAGCCATGTTCCTGATGTTTTATCATAAATAATTTATTTATAGCCGATTTTGTCCCATTTATTAGAGTTTAGAGCGAAAAAGTGAGGTTATTTTTACACATTTCTGTCACGATTATTTGACACTGATTAAAACAAAAAACTAACATGACACTGACATTCGTATAGCATTTTAAGTAGTCATTGTCAAATATTCAAAAACGTCAAAATATACGAACGATGGTAGATTTTGTGAATCATTTTTATCAATTTTATCTACAAAAATAGTATTGTAGAATGTAATTGGAACAATAAATCATTTACAAGTGAACAGATCGCTGCGGCAAAAGCAGCTTTTAGTGTTAACTAAGTGTAAATAATTGTATAGTAAGATGACTTATGGGGAGTTCTTCAGTTGTTCTGCCCTGGCTTTCGGGGCTCCGTTAGTAATGTTCGCATTGACGGTGGCGAACGACCCTGTGCGGATTATTATCATGATAGCTGCAGCGTTTGGGTGGTTGCTATCATTTCTAATATCTTCACTGGTGTGGTACGCAGTAGTGCCTTTGAGAACCTATCTTGTTTTTGGTATGGTCTTCGCGATTATCTTTCAGGTAGGTACTTTGACATTTTAATCTACCTACTCAGTTTAAGTTCTACCAAATAAGTCTCACATTTGAAAATATCATAGGATCTACTAAAAATGTAATGTCAAATCATAATACTGTAAGTAACTAAAATATTTTCAGGAGTTATTCCGCTACGGCATGTACCTGCTCCTTCGTAAGACTGAAGCTGGATTGAAGGAGATATCAGAGAACCACGACATTGGCAGTAATAAGTTAGAGCTGGCGTATGTCTCGGGACTGGGTTTTGGAACCATGAGTGGTGCATTTGCTCTTGTCAATGTACTGGCTGACTCTGTAAGTTTTCTTACAAATAGCATTAAAAACTTGTTATTGTTATTGTTCTTGAAAATTTTTGTTGCAATTGATTGTACTGTACAAAAATTGTTATTATACTGACATTATTCTTTAGTATAAAAAGCTAAAACTACTGCTTTGATATATAATTCCAAATAAGACCAATTCCATTGGTAGAAAAATCTTGTTCACATTGTTGTGTGACTTGATCACAGTAGTCTAGAGAGAGAGTTTTATGGGAGAACCTATTAGCGTCTATATATATTTTTTTGAATTTCAGGTAGGTCCAGGCACACTCGGCTTGAATGGTGGTACGGAATACTTCTTCGTAACAAGTGCAGCCATGACTCTCTGCATGATCCTGCTAAACACATTCTGGAGTGTAATATTCTTCAACGGGTTAGATGAAAAGAACTATGTTAAAGTTGGCTACGTAATACTATCACACTTCTTCGTCTCAGGGCTCAGTTTATTAAATAGAAAAGAGTTTTACGCAGCAACAATTTTGCCGTCTTACATAGTTTTATTATTAACTTTGTATTTAGCATTCAGATCGGCAGGTGGCACTAGTAGTAAGTTGCTACAAAGTTTCCAAACTAGGTCATAGAACAGATGTTGTTGGATAATGATCATGACAAATTTGAGACAATGTACTGAAAATCAGAATACGTCAACAAAATGTAATTAAGTATATAAGTTGCAGGGTTATTGTTGTTAAGTGTGCTAACTTAGTAACACTATTTTTGCAGGAGTATCCAAGTAATTTATTCTATATATTTGTTGCCACTTTTTTTATTACAGCAAGTTTCATTCCTATGATCTTCTGTAAAGTAGTAGAATCTTTTATCTCCCTAATCTGTATCATTTTTATGCTAGCACATCATTTCAAGGCTTAGCCAATAGAGATTATTAGCATTGAGATAAAGAAACTATTAGACTGAGTTTTCTTTGAAAAGGACAGGAGTTGCCAATATAGTAAAGGTGTCAGCTTTGCCAAGTGGATGCACACTGTGGGAGTATAGTGTTCTAGTAGCACTACTGATTCATTAATTCCTTTCAATACAAGCAAGGACAACATACACCGCATTCACCTTCTTAATTTAATGAACCCCCTTAAGCTGGATAATTATTAGGCGGGTTCACATAGAATGGCAAATTCTTCGCGAGGCTGCTTGCTCTCTGTGGACTCGCCTAAGGGTCTACACCTGACAGCTTGGTCGTTCAACCGCGAAATCGCACGCGCTTACCTAACAAATAGCCTCGAGAGTCAGGAGGGTGGTTATCCACCCAGCGATGTATAGTGGCTTGTTGAGAAAAATAAGATCTTAGTTTGCTCCTGTTGACTACTGGGAATTTTATTCCTGATTGCAACTGGGATTTCTGTAATAAAACTGGAGTATGCCCCATTTTGGGTGTTAAGAGAGTAATAATAATAATTGATAACATCTTAGATAGCTAGTTCATCTGAGAGGTAGCTTGAACTTTAATAAAAAGCTTAACTTTTCACATTAATTTATTTATAAGAGAAATCATTCCCTTAGACTTAAACAATAACTTATTTATAACAAATGGACGGAGAGTTAGATAAAGCAATTTGAATAATCACTGTAATAATATTAGATAATACCTTTACGCTAGACACTAGAAAATAATGTTTTTACAAAATAAATTTCTTAAATGCTCAAACTTGTTTTAATCATATTTTTTAGTTTAGAGGGTTTGCACTTTTAGTAGCTCTTTCAGTAACTAAAATGTTATATTGGTCACTAGCACTACTAGTATTCTTTTATCTGTGCTAGCACTTAAAACTGGTGACTTTAATAAGCTGTAATTTTTTTGGAGATAATATTAAAATTCCCTTTGACCTCCTTTTATGTACAAAAATCCCTTAGAAATTCCATCTCTCTCCATTATTTCAAACTGTACAGGTACATTAATATATAATTATGAATTCAGTTCAACAAAAAACTGGGAACTGGGACTTTTTACAATCTTTGACTGTACCCTTGATGAGGCATAAAATTAAGATTTTCATGTAGTTTTGCTATCTATTACAGTCTACATGTTATCCTGGTACTCCTCAGCCAGCTGAACCAGTAAAGAATCCACAGTCCACACTGAGTCTGCATCGTCAACCTCCTCTTGAGGTATGAAATTGTTGAGAATTTCCAACACAGCTTCAATGCTGTCTGCATGCCCGGTAATGCCACCCCCTACTTCTGCCAGGGCATTGACTGTTTCTGTATCTTTACATTCAGCTCTGGAAAATTATAAAATTGTTTTATTCATCAATAATAATTAAGCAAAGTAATAGAATAAGCTGTAAGGCCCCCACGAGACAGGTTTGCCCTAGTGTAGACCACTAGATTCTTTATATATTTATAATGTATACTCTGATTTTTTCAAGACAATAATAATATATTGTTGTCTTACATAGGAGGCATTGATATTTCTTTTTCCAACAGATCCTGCAAATCGTCTAAATCTGGTATAGTTGGAATATCATCACTGGTATCCGGAGACTTCTTAGGGATTACAAATTCCCTGAAACGGTAGATATTATTCAAATAATACTGCTGCTTTCAAAGAACATAACTTTAAGTTTATTTTATTGCATACTTTGCTTCAATATGTGTTCCTTCAGCCCACACCCCTACTTTTTTGGGTTCTGGTATTTTA
Source organism: Hemithea aestivaria (assembly GCA_947507615.1). NCBI lineage: Eukaryota > Metazoa > Arthropoda > Insecta > Lepidoptera > Geometridae > Hemithea > Hemithea aestivaria. The sequence continues at coordinate 17,815,838 of OX382330.1, forward strand.
CTCGACAATGGTTCATTCATTTTTCTGGACTTATGAAGTATTAATATTAAAATTATTAGGTTTTTATTTGTTTACCATTTCTTTTTTTCTTTTTAATAATATGGCAACATGTGCATTTTGCCAGTGTCGAGTAAAATTCGTGAATGTTCACGGGATATTAAATTATGGTCTCCACTTTCGTGTTTTGCCAGTGTCAAGTTAAATGTTATTTTTTAAGTAATAAGTTAGTTAGTCAGGTCAGAGTCAGAGTGAGCTTAATAGCTCGTCTAGTCACGTGAGTCTTCCAGTAAAATGGGTGGAATTTTACTGAAAGTTCGGAGGAGTTTTGGAGGGGGCACCAAAATTCATATTTCAGCACCATATCACTTGCCTACATCTGTGCACATTCAAAACACTTAAAACGCAATATTCCACCATTATTACACGCTAACAATCAAATTCTACACGATTATTAAGCAAAAGACGTGGAGCTAATGATATGATCAAGGCTTGCCGCCAAAAACCCTGTTTACCATTTCTGTGTCGTAAACCTGACATTGACAGTAGCAATAGTTTGACAGCCATCATTAAATTGTTTTTTTTTATCCGCTGTCGTCGAAACATGATTCCACACGCAATGGACCTGCTAATGACTTGAAAAATAGTCGGGACGACGATTTATAGCTTCAGTAACGGTACGTTCTTTGCCGGATCTTGAAACTGAATACGTCGGGTCACGGGTCACACAAGCAACTAAAAGAAAGCCGGATGATGTGTTTACATGTGATCCCGATATGAGGCTGTCCTGTACGGTAATGCAAGATGTGCTGTGTGAATACATTCGGTTTTTCCAGATCCAATTAAAATAAGATTCGGCAAAACGTGACTCCGTGTGAACGTACCGTAATAACATAAACTGTGCGAATGTGTACCTCTTCACGATTCACGCCTAAACGGGTGGACCGATTGAGCTGCAATTTGGTATAGAGATAGCCTAGACCCTGGAATAGCACATATGCTACAGCACAGCGGGTAAAACCGCTGACCGCAGCTAGTAATATGTAATTGCTACAGTCATAATATTATGTAACTACCCATTATGTGCCAGTAGCAATCACTACCTAGGTACCTAATATGTCCAGAAATATAAGACTAATACTATAATATAATAAAGGGGAAGTAAATAACACAGTATTTTAAAATAAAAATTTATTTCATCTACACAATAAAAAATGACAACAGAATTTTTTTTTTCACATTTTCAATGCGTTTTCTTACTACACGTTTAACGCGTCATACTACTGTGACATTAGAACAATTAAATTCATATAACAGCAGCAAGTACATCTACATCTTTTTATGCTTCATTCGAAAGCTGTCTAGCAAGTTATCTTATTATAGCATTAATAATTGAAAATGGTAATTCTTATTATAAAATCTATTTTGTTCAATTTTGCTGACAATGCACATTTTTGGTAACACCCAAGAAGTTTTGGTTCCTACTTCAAGGTAACACCTAAATAATAAATTGAGATATATTTTATGACAATGAATGCCAAGATGAACAAATTAGCAGAATTAGACTTGAGGCTAACGTTAAAAAAATGTACAGCGGGTAATTCTGGTACACAAATCGCCTCTCTTATTGCTAACGTCCTCTGTCAAATCATAACAATATTTTGAAAAATCTTACGATGCCAGCACAAAATCAATTGCAAATTCTTTTTTTTTTTTAATTAAGCGTCTTTTGATCGTTTCAAAGTGGCGTTTTTGAAAATAAATATGTGTTTTATAGGTTAAATTATACGTTTTGCTGCGCCGTCGACTCTTTTTCGTGCAGAACCTACATGCCGAGTTGACAGCTGTTACAGAAACACGAACGATAATGATTATCTCAGTACATTTTATTTAACGTTAGCCAACAGATTAACACATTAACTGCGAGGTTTTATAGAGCTATCCCAAGTGCTTGAAATTAATTTTGCATGGAAAAATCCTTTGACAAAACACAACGTTTGTGTTTTTCAGTAATCGGGTTTCGACCTTAAAACTTAGCTCTTGTGTTTTCCGCAGAATGTGTTAAAGCCGGAAACACATTATTGAAAAGCTTCGCGACGTCACTCGTTCGGATTGGTCCGTGGCGTCACGACACCCGTCCGGATTGGTCCGTGGCGTCACGACACCCGTCCGGATTGGTCCGTGGCGTCACGACACCCGTCCGGATTGGTCCGTGGCGTCACGTGACCACACGCCACCCAATCAGGACGCGTGTCGTCGCGTCGCATCACGTCGCGTTTTAATAATGTGTTTCCGGTTTTAAGCTTTTGCATTATAATTTTAAAAATGCCAATATTTATTTTACATTGGTATTATTATTTATTATGTATACTTTATTCTATGATGATTATTCTAAAGCCAACACTCCACTTTGCTCAAATAAATGTTCACACAGTCTCATTCAAAATGTTTTTGTCATTTGTATTTTTTGTATCTTAACAATTTGATACTTCATGCGAACATTTATGCCAAGTGAGGTGGGCTTATTACACTCTATTGTGATCTAGATTCTTAAAGCACTGGAAACAATGACATTCTAATTTAAACAGACATACAGTTACCATACTTTGTCAGATTCAATCATATTAATTATAAGCAATTCTCAGGTAAATTTCCCCAAGAAAGCATTACCAAGAGTATGGTAAAACATGTCTCTTCATAAAATGTCAGGGGATATTGGATGTTAAAAAAAAAACAATAGTCAATTCTAAACAAGTAGAACTGGTATTGCCATATCAAATATCCAATATTATAACAATTTTAATCTAAATAATATTTGAAACACAGTGCAGAAGATCTTGGGGTTGAGTTCGACCAATTTTAAACTGAACCTGAGAAACAAACAAAATGTTCCTATTTATAGCCGAACGACACGCAATTTAAAAATAGTCACTTCTAAAACATAATTCTAAAGTTTGTATGAAAATCAGAATCAGTTCAACCAAAATCCGTTTTGTTTCTGCACTGGTTTATCTAATATTACAAATGCGTCAGGATGTGTGTTTATTACTTATTCACGTTAAAACTAATGAACATGTTCAGTGATAACAAAGTACATTTCAGCTGAGAAAACATAAAAATAGAAAAAAAAAGCTAGAAAAGAAGCAATTTTTAACAATAATGTGATGACTATGAAATTAATCTTAGATTAAAAGTAGCATTTAGTCGCACCACTCTTGTGGTCTTAGAGATCTATATAAAAACTTGTTACAGACTGACCACAATCTCAATGTGAGGGCGCTAGTTACTTAGTCCTAGTGTAATTTAACAGCAACTTATAAATAATGTAAATAAAAGTAACTTATATATGAAAAAAAAAGACAGAAAACCAGCAAGCCAGGAAGCCAGCATTCAATATAGTCACAGGGTTGTCATGAACTCACGCTGAATCTGCCCCCTTTGGCTGCTGTTTTTATTTTCTGTCTAGTATATAATAATATTATCACTTTTGTTATTCATGTATTAAGTTTGCCAATAAAACTCATTCATTCATTTTCAACTTAGTTTAATTAAATGTATTTAATCAAAAATTGAGATATCAGATGTATTTACCTTATGTATTAACTGAATTTCTTTAAAGTTAGTTGTCTATTGAAGTATACATTTAAAAAATGGAAGTTTTTGAAGTGAAAACTTCTTTAGCGGCGCTGAGCACTTTTTTGTATGGGTAAAAACTTTAAAACTCGCGTCAGGGTCACGTGATGCTGATCGAAAAAGCGTAAGATCGAGGGGAAGGGAGAGGAACTAGTATCTCCCACTCTTTCTACCGTGCCTGAGTGTGCTGCTCTGTTGATGGTGTAAAAGTCGTCGAAATTATGGATGGAAGTTGATTTTTCTGAGAGATAAAATTTAATGTAATATATAAATAACGATGTAATATTATAAATAACAACATATAAATTGTCATATTTGTGTACGATAGCGTAATAAATAAACATTGTATTCTACCTCATAAATGATAGTACTTTTATACTTATAATTAAACACAACGTTAATATTGAAGTTTTCACTTCTGCCGGTACTCCCGGAGTGCTACCTTTTTTTTTTTTATTATTATTCATTGAGATTGTGGTCAAACTGTATATATTATTCACCTTGATAATTCTACATTTGCTTTACAACTCATAATAAACTATGTTCTTACAGAAATAAAGTTGATATTCCAGTGTCATAAGTTTTTCATAAAACAGCCGGAAGGCAATAACTACTATAATATAATTATAAATGTTTAATCACTGCACTTTAAGCACCACTTTTCAGTCACTTTTATTTCATATCACTTTAACTTGAAAATTGTGTTTTAATTGTTCGTTTATAGCAGTCCATAACACTTTTCTCAGTTAAAAATATTAAAAGGTAACATCAAAAAAACTTAATTATATCCTTCTTATTATAATTGATTAAAAATCTTCAATTCCTTGTTTCCTTTGTGATAATATTTCGTTTTATTATCTAAAGTCTATCAATTAAAATGTGATAGTCGATAATAAGTCAAAAAAGTCATTTCTTTCGTAGACTTGACTTTATATTTCAAACCACGATTTCCATCAAATGTCTCAATTGCATAGGTTTCGTATCGTATTTCATTTTCGAAGTCGGTCTGAGGGGCTATTGGCTAATTCTCACCCACTACGATTGATGGCAACTTCAATGTACATTGCTGTTTTTGTTACTTTACTCATATTAATAAAGGAGGTTTATACACGTAATGTACGAGATTTTGTCTATGGATTCTAGTGTTTTACATGTTTTGCGATAGCCAATAGGCCCTCTGCTGGTATAGGGAAGGTTGAATCTTTACATTTATAATCCTGTTCTTTTCAATGGACAGATCACTTTTCAAAAAATTCCCATTATAATGAGACATCAGAGTGCTGTTTTTTCTAGTTTTAACAGTATTAAAAAGTACTTTATTCAAAAAGTAACAAAAAAAAAAACTCTTTTTTTTTAACACTTCATAGCTCGTGCATCACTGCTGCCTGTTGGCAGTGAACTTGTTGAAGAGGAGGTCATTGGTGGAGAGTTGTCGGAGGCTGTCACTCAAGTTCTCCCTGTCCTCCACCAGACCAGAGAGGGAGTACATATCCGTGTCTCCTCCCAGGAGAGTGGACAGGGAGGGACCGCTCGACATCAACAGCTGGGGGTCCTCCACCTGATGGGGGACAAAACAAAATCTTAATTTGATGACTATGAAATTAAACTTAGATTAACCCATATACGTCCGCCGTCCCCAAACAGGGCCACATATAAAAGTACCTACCTATATATATTTTAATTGTGTAAAATATATATCTATTTTTTCTCATATCTGCAAAAGAACTTTGATGTTAATGAAGCTATTTATGTGTTTTTGAACACAATTTTGTTTAAATACATTTTGAAGTGATTTTATGACGCATTTTGTAAAGCGGTTCAAGGAATTAGTAATTGCACAAATTAAGTATTTTTTATTTGCAATATTATTTTCAAAATTTGTTGTTTTACAACGATGTCCCCGATTGGGGCCAATGGGTACATCAGAGGTTAAAACTTCTTTTTTTCTTGGCAGAAAATATTTGCTCTGACAAAGCTGTTTTGGATGACCGATAACATAATAGTTAGCATAACTATTATTTAGACGATAATTCTAAGCGAACAATATAAATAATAGAAAAATAAGTCATTCCGTTAAAGTCATAAACCTATAAAAATAATGTTTTTTACTAAAGACTATTTCTTTAAACCAACTGTCAAAAATACATGCATTTTTAGGACCGCCTTAAGATAAATAATAGCAGCCACCGTAAAATCTATTGTTGTATCTTATGAATATACTATGGGAACTCGGATTAGGCTGGGAACTTTCTCCAGGGTGGATAACTGTACACCGCTTGAGTGATATAGTGTACCTAAGTGCATAGCCTCTCTCTCTCTCTGCCCTGTTAGGACAGGGCACATGAAAGTTACCGTTTACACTGACTGAAAAATGGATTGGTTGTATAGAAGCCCAACCACCGATGGTCAACCATGTCATTGCGATGCTGGCAACGTCCAAGCTGACAGCTGATGTCAAAGTAACGTGGTAACGAGAAACACTCTAAACTTTCGAGAGTTTTTATTTTTGCAACAACCAATCTGTGGTGAATTGAAGCACTTCTGCTGTTACAGACTATATACTTCGTCGAAAAATTTATAGTTCGAGTCTTCACAAGTGGCAAAACAAACATTTAAGATTTATGACTAGTTCCTGGGGCTTGAAGAAGCACTTGACACACACGATGCTATGATGCTGGAAGAAGATTATGTTCATCATTATCAGCCTATGTTTGTCCACTGCTGGACATAGGCCTCCCCCATGGCACGCCACTCAACTCGGTCCTCCGTCTTTCTTCTCCACCCACCCCCACCCACCCCCTGCGACCCTCCGGATATCATCGCCCCATTTCGCCCATGGGCGCCCTACATTACGTTTACTAAGACGCGGTCTCCATTCGAGAACTCGTCTACCCCAACGGTTATCGGTTCTATGGCCAATGTGACCAGCCCATTGCCACTTCAGTTTGCTAATCCTTTCTGCTATTTCGGTAACTTTGGAATATCCATGTTTTCTAAACCTACAATAAAGGTATGGGCGTTGTACATCAAGCTGATCAATATATTCCATTGTACCGCACTGCTATACGTGGCAAAAATTAGTGGTGGGTGTTAGGTATACACCTACATGCTGGATCTAGCTGTGGAAAACTAATGGCGCCTTTACCTTCTAACTAATGATATTAAGTTAGATCAGCTTCAATTTCGACGCCGATTCACTATTTGAAACATATTGGTAGAGAAAATTTGCACCTGACAGCTTCTGTGGTGGCAAGTTTGCAGCATGATGGAAAAGGGTATTGTACTGAAAAACTTACAAAACAACTGCGATGCACTGTGTGTCGTAAGGAGGCACGTTGGCAATGCAAGAAGTGTGTAAAAACTTCATGCATTGAAAGAAAATGTTTCAGAAATTTTTACCCTGCTTACGCCCAGCGGACCCATTTAAGGACGGCGTTTTATTTTCAAGAAAAGAAAATATTTTTTTTTATTTTCTTTATATTTATGTTTTAATAATGTCCTTTTCTACCAATAATTTAAAAAATATCGTTATTTTACTTGCGAAGTTTCGTTTGGGTGTAAATGGGTTAAAAAGAAAAAGGAATTTATTGACAATCAAAAACAGATAACGCAAAGCTTTCAAAATATGTAATTCGCGGTTTTGTGGTGTCAGCCATCTTGGATTTTAAATTTTTTTTAGTGCGTTGTATTCTACTAGTCAAGACCTTTCATTTGATACCCATATTGAGGGTGTCATGGAAGAAAACAGTTATCCGCCATTTGGTAGCGGCGGCCATCTTGGACCGATTTCCACCAAACATGGCTAAGAACACTCTCGACTAACTCTACTTTCAAACAAAAAAACTAAATCAAAATCCGTTCATCCGTTCGAGAGCTACGATGCCACAGACAGACACGTTAAGCTTATAACACCCCGTCGTTTTTGCGTCGGGGGTTAAAAAGATACACACGAAAAAAGTATACAATTTGAAAAAATAGACTCGGCTTTGAACCACTGCGCAGCGCTGGTTTTCAGTCTATCCCATACTCGAGCGCCGGTGTTAGTCGAGTACTTACAAAAGTAGTTACAAAAGTAGTTAAAAGTAGCATTTTGTCGCACCACTGTTGTGCATTAGGGATCTATACAAAAATTTCCAATGAGTCGACACAAATGTATCCACAAGTGACGTCACGCGTCCTCACCCAAAAACTTATACTGCCGTCCGATTTTTAAAAGACCGCTAAGTGATAAATTGTGATTTTGAGATATGAGCAAAAACGTAAAAAATCGGATTCGGAAAATTTTAAAATACATGAGTATACTTTTATGTACCATTGGCAAGTGTTTAAATTATAAACCTATAGTGATCATTTAATAGTATTATAGAGTTTAAGACTGATACAACTGATATTTATTATAAAAAAAATGTAATTTAGCTGCACTAAATTTTGGATATTTAGTCTGTAACTCAGCCAATTGAAGAGATTAAAATTTGGGACCTAGACCAGAAGATAGAGAAAAAAATACTCTATCCGGTGGTATTTAAAAGTGGATTTTGGAAAAATGTGGCTTAGCTGTCCTTTAAAGATCGGACGGCAGTATATGCGTTTTATCTCAGCCATTTTTTATTTTATGCGCAAACAAAAAAATACGCATCGAATATTTTTTATCATTAAAATTCCGAACTAATTATATTTTAATTTGTTTGACCTTGTCCGTGTACCTTGTACCTCTATTATTGCTAAACAAAACAATACTCACACCAGGATACGCCTGTTGTTGCATCTGACGTTGTTGCAACAACTGTTGTTGTTGGAGGTGCAGTTGTTGTTGTTGTTGGTGCAACTGCTGCAAGGCGGGGGACATCGCGCCCTCGGGGGCGGACATCTGACCCAGGGGGGACAGTTGGCCCACTCCGGGGTGCTGGGGAATTCAAGGAGTTTATTACATGGCCGGAAAAAGAACTAAATTAATTAATTTTAATAAAAACGAATGAAAAGAAAAGTTAGTCGGTTGTGTAAGACGTTATTAAAGGGTCTAAAGTATCCACCAACATACTAAATTTGAGCTCAATAGGTTCAGGCAATAGGTTTGCTACCTGTTTACGTATTAACATACGAACAGGTAGCAAACAAACATCCACAATCCACACACAAAGATCAATACTTTGCTATTAAAAATTATAGTAGAATTATTTTAATATATTTTTACAAATACAATATCTTAAGGTACGAGTGAATAGGTACCTCTAGGCTATAGGTCCTATAGGTACCTTTCTAGGCATCTTACGTGATCCATCATCGACCGCATTTGCACTTTCCATCACGTGAGATATGGTCAAACGTAGGCCTATTATGTATAAAAAAAATACTTTTTAAAAACAAGCTTTAATTATTATTATCGTCTTGTATCATAAAGTACTCGTCAAGACGAATCAAATGAGCCCATACTCGATGGGGTTGCGTTGTTTTATGACGGAGTTCCTATGGCCACCTTCCAGCTCCATCATCAGATCAGCTCGATGTCATAAAAATATTGCATTGTCATCCGATTTACACACGCATGCAAATTTTCAGCTCAATTGGAAACCGGGAAGTGGGTCAAATTAAACTTGCAAGATTTGATTACAGACAGACAACAGACAGGTGAAAGTAATATAAAGCTTGTAAAATAGTGTTAAGTTTAGTTAAAAATAGTGCATCAAAACATACCATAGGCGACATCTGTTGCGCCATAGGAGACATAGTATCCACCACTCGGGGGGAAAGTCTACCCCGGGGGGTCAGCGGCTGCAGCCTGGGCGCGGGGGACAGTTGCCCCTGCGGGTACTGCGCCGGGGAGGCTTGTCCCTGCGCGTACTGGGCGGGGGAGGCTTGTCCCGCCGGCGTGGGGTATTGTGACCACTGGGGGAACTCTTGCCCGGGGTCGGGGAATGTAGATGCCCCGGCCTGTGTCCAGTGTTGCTGATAATAAAATGATAATATAAGTGATTCTTACATTATGTACTTGAACTATATACGATTAAATATTAAAGGCGATGTGGTGACCGCCAATTGTAACACTAAGTTTTGTACTGTTTTAGTTTTTAAGATAATTTTTTTATAATTTGTGTGTCAATAAAGTGTTATCTATCTGATTGCGGGTATCATCCGTTTTTCTTTGTCAAATTTACTAAGTATAGTTACGTGTCTAATATTTGTTTATAATCTAATAGAGTATTATTAGTTAACAACCCCATTAATTCAGTGGTAAGGCTAGCGCGTAACAAGGGATACGTGGCCGTGTCCCCGGGTATTGCGACACGGAGGACACTTGTCCCTGAGGATACTGGGCGGGGGACGCTTGCCCCGCCGGCGTGGGGTAATGTGACCCCTACTGAGGGAACTCTTGCCCGGGGTTGGTGAATGTTGTTGGGCCGGCCTGTGCCCAGTGTTGCTGGTAATCAAATGATATTGTTAGAATTATATATTAAAGCTGATTTTAGGTATCATTCGATTTTTTGTTAAATTTACTAGGTATAGTGATGTGTCTAATATTTGTTTATAATCTAGAGTATTTAAGTTAATATCCCCGTTCGCGCCACCGGGCAGCGGGCGGCGCGATCGTTTAAGGACGCGATCGTTTAAGGACGCGATCGTTTAAGGACGCGATCGTTTAAGGACGCGATCGTTTAAGGACGCGATCGTTTAAGGACGCGATCGTTTAAGGACGCGATCGTTTAAGGACGCGATCGTTTAAGGACGCGATCGTTTAAGGACGCGATCGTTTAAGGACGCGATCGTTTAAGGACGCGATCGTTTAAGGACGCGATCGTTTAAGGACGCGATCGTTTAAGGACGCGATCGTTTAAGGACGCGATCGTTTAAGGACGCGATCGTTTAAGGACGCGATCGTTTAAGGACGCGATCGTTTAAGGACGCGATCGTTTAAGGACGCGATCGTTTAAGGACGCGATCGTTTAAGGACGCGATCGTTTAAGGACGCGATCGTTTAAGGACGCGATCGTTTAAGGACGCGATCGTTTAAGGACGCGATCGTTTAAGGACGCGATCGTTTAAGGACGCGATCGTTTAAGGACGCGATCGTTTAAGGACGCGATCGTTTAAGGACGCGATCGTTTAAGGACGCGATCGTTTAAGGACGCGATCGTTTAAGGACGCGATCGTTTAAGGACGCGATCGTTTAAGGACGCGATCGTTTAAGGACGCGATCGCTTCAGGACCAACGCCGGTCAATTGACTCTGTGCATTCAGTGATCTGTGTGTTAGAGTATCATTTATTTTTGCTACCAAAGTTACTTAAATATGATTATACACAGTACATTTCGAGGCTGTTATAAATTGTAAAATATTTAAATTATAATTATCATCTTTCCCTTATTTTTAGGGCCCATCATTATGTAGGGTTAATTAATCACAATAGTGAAAAAAATTGCCAACTTCTAAAACTTTAAATCAAATAATCTATAAGTTTAGTCAAATGGTGCCCATCCTGAAGAGATCTTTACCCAGATGTCGGATCGAATACGACACGTTTATTTACTTTTACAAGTGTCCAATATTAATTTCGCCAATTGTAACACTTTTTAAATGTATTAATTTAATGTTAGATATTGTTTGTTACATAACTTTAGTGTACAATAAAGGGCTATCTATCTATCTATTTATAATTTTAACACATTAACTGTGGCTGCATTTTAAAGAACTATCCCCGGTGTCAAATTAATTTTGTATGGAAAATTCTTTGACAAAATACAACATAATGTGTGTTTTTCAGCACTCGCGCTCCGATCTCAAAAACACAGCTGTTGTGTTTTCAGAAGCCAATGTGTTAAACGTGATGGTGGATTTTTTTGGGAATGAATTTAATATAATTAGTTTGTAAATGTTACCTGCGACGGTTCTCCGTAGCCGGGAGCCGGCGGCGAGTATATCTGCGGCGGAGTTCGATCTGAAATACAATATTACATTGGAATATGGAAACAATCAAAACACAACGTTTGCGTTTAAATAAAGTTGCTATTCGCGTCTGTCTGGCCCTATGTATGCTTATAATTTTAAAACTACGTAACGGATTTTGATGAGGGTTTCATTAATAGATAGAGTAATTATATATTATATATTCAAGAGGAAGTATATATACTCGTATTTAATGTATAAAATATAATATGGTAGAATTTTTTTTATTAAGCGCAACGAAGTGCGCTTCTTTGTAAGTAATTGTTTAGTATGCAATAAAGTATTATTCCATTCTATAATACCATAATATACGAATATAAGCTATATAATATGTTTAGTTAAAACACTTACTCGGTTCAACTTTCACCGCCTGATCGAGATTGTATCCTGAAAACAAATGAAAAAAGTATTTAATTTAACAATAATTAAACTAAATAAAAATAATCACACGACACACTATGACGTACTTAAAATGATAATAATTTAAATTAATATTATTAATTTATTTTGTGTTACGAATTTTTTGAGTTTAAATATTATGAGCTTTTAAATTATATTATCACATTAAGTATATCAAATCTAAATCAAATTACAAAATTCATTTATTCAAAATATCAAGTTATCTTTTCATAATAATAAAAAAATTCGTAACATAAAATATAAAAAAAACACATGCTAAAATATGACACAACATCAATAAAACAAGAGGTTTTAAATAAAAACAATACCATAAAACATGCATCAAACTACAAAGAAATTAAAAATAAAGTCTAAAGCCAATGTGAATATGTGTGAACAATAACAACTAAAGAAATAAAAATAATTTGGAAAAAATTAATAACTAGAAAAAAATAACAATTAGGAAAACTTGCAAGAAAACAATCATGCCACATCTAAAAATTAAATTCATACCTTTATTTATGTATTTCGGGGATTTAATGTGGCTTCTTTTAAATAAAAAACATTATGTATTAGCATATAATTTTGCATTTGTTCAAGCGAGTCCTGTAGGTATATAAAAGTGAAAAATCTTATTGTAAAATCGTTATTTGTAGCTGCTCGCATCAGATTTCCATATATATTATTATTCTATATTATAATTATATTAACCATTTAATTATTCTATGACATTTATTATACATGTTTTCTGCACTCTTTTCACTTTTTTTAAAATTAATCATAGCCTAGCGTGTGACCACGATCTTCAGAAGTTCAGATTAAACTTAGATGGCGGGATAAATCCCTCTTCGACTTTGTTAAGATAAATATTTATTTATTCACTTATTCGAATTATATTATGTCAAACATGGCTTACAATGTATATTGCGCGTAATTAGGTCAATTTACCTCAACACAGCACCATAAGAGTGTCGCAAAACTTGTCTTTAATATTTAAACATCGTTGACTCTTCAATTTCTTTTTTATAAAATATATGAAAGCAAACAGCTACAATTGTTACAACTATGCATTTATATTAAAATATTATTCATTACATATATTTCCACACAGTTCATATATTTCAAACCAGCTTAGCTGCTAACGAATTACATATAAAAGCACGTTTTTCTTATAAATTCGTTTAAAAACTAGATATGTTTTGTATTTCATACACTGAATAAAATAGAAAAAAAATGATAATATGTTTTCCAATATTATATTGTTGGGGAATTTTTCTAAACATTTTTTTACAATACAACATTTTTTTCACTACAGAATTCCAACCAATCAACATATTAATATTCTCATTTACTAAATATACCTAATTTTTGTTAAGAAACTAGCTGTGTTGGTTTAGGCCTGAAGAAATAACAAACATACAAACAAATTGTCGCTTTTATATTAATGTTATACCTTTTTAAAAATTTCAAAGATAACATAAGAATTTTACGACTTTTTCTAATTAATTTAAATACATAAATTGTTAAGACACTACAATGTTAAGCACACATATCCATATCAGCTAGACTAGGTGACGCTATTTTGTACTTAAAACACATCAATTCTACGGAGTTATTACGAATTTTGCGACAGTAGCGCGACTGGCAAATTTTACAAGTACTGTACTGCTATCAAAAGTATATATTATATCGGATCGGATTCAGAAGGGTAGGCTTGGGGGTTTAAGCCCACATAAATCCTATCCAAAAGTACTTTTGCATGTATTTTATGACGTTATACGTGTGGGGATTTAGACAAGCACCAATCACCTATGTCTCACCTATGTCTAACACTAAAAAAATGTACTGAGATAACAGTCGTTATGGAAAAAAACGATAACGACAGTCATCTGTCTGTCATCCCAACCCCTCTAACATGGACAATGCGTAGACTTGTCTCACTATCAAGTCAAACTATCATCACAAAAATCATTCACAAAAATACAATGTATGGGATGACAGTTTGACTTGACAGCAAGACAAGTCTACGAAACGTCTGTGCTTGGCCCACAGTACTTTTTAAGCGTTAGCCACAAACATTAGCGTTTGTTAGGGAATGCAATCCCGAAGCGGGATCGGTAAATCGGGATCCCGCCGGGATTAGAAATTTCAATCCCGGAATTTTCGGGATTTTCGGGATCTCGTGTGAATAAAAAAAACTCAACTTATAAACAAAAGCGACGGAAAAAGTGAGTTATAAATATGATGCAAGTAAAGTACTACACTATATAATTTAAAATGGAACATTATATTTATTGGAATTTACTATTTTAATTTATTTAATGTATGTATTATAATTAATCAAAACACATTAAGTGTAATAATACTTCAAGCACACCTTGTTGATTTTTTTCAGATCATTATAATTTATTATAAGTGATTTTGAAAATAACCCTCAAAAAACAATGAGCAAAGTAGAATCTGACAACCGGCATCTAATGTCAGTATGTGACCAGCTGCTGAAAATGCCTTCTCTGACTCAACGCTGGTTGGAACTAGCATGAGTAAGCTGTTACAAGTAAACTGTAAAAATTTATTCCTTGTTCGCCACACTCATAAAGATCCATTTATTTTTCAATATGTAACTCTATCTTTTCTATATTCGTAGAAACGCGTATACGTATACAAAAGGATCCTAACAGGCACTCAGAGTCTTTTGTAATTATTCCTCTTGAAGTTTCGTGTTAGTCTTTGCTGAAGCAGTAGCAGCACTTATATCCTCTGCACTCATAGACAAGTGAAATTTAATAAAAACTTTTTAAATGCAGGCCATTATTATTATTACCATCTAGCATCATAAAGTACTCGTCAAGACGAATCAAAAGAGGCCAAACTCGATGGGGTTACGTCGTTTAATAACGGAGTTCCTATGGCCACCTTCCAGCTCCATCATCAGATCAGCTCGATGTCATAAAAATTGCATTGTCATCCGATTTATACATGCATGCCAAATTTCAGGTTAATAGGACACCGGGAAGTGGGTCAAATTAAACTTGCAAGATTTGATTACAGACAGACAGACAGACAACAGACAAGTGAAAGTAAATAAAATCTTGTAAAAAAGGCAATTCGTCTTAGTTTTCTATCTGTCAGCGTCGCCGCCCGTGCGTGTGCACAGATGCATAAATTGCGAGCGATGCGTCCCACACTACTGCCCTTCAATCCCGGCCGGGATCTCGTCATTTTATGCCACGGGATTGATCCCGAGATATGAGCCGGGATCTCGCGGGATCGGGATCCCGCGGGATCGGGATTGCATTCCCTAGCGTTTGTCCAACCTCGTAGTACCTATCGCAAATTCGTAATAACCTAAGTCTGATTAGACAACTTTGTGTAGTCAAAATGAAGTCCCATTTGGATCAGTGCGCCAAGCACAGACAAGGCGTAGACTTGTCTTGCTGTCAAGTCAAACTGTCATCCCATACATTGTACTTGTGAATGTATAGGATGACAGTTTGACTTGACAGCAAGACAAGTCTACGCATTGTCCATGCTTGAGGGACAGACATGCATTTATTGTCACGTTATCTAATCAAACAGTCTAATTCAAACCATTGTAAGAACAATATGATGTGTTTTCCCATTCTAAATTCATTAAAATAATAATATAATTATTTAAAACATTTATTAAATAATTTAAGTACTCAACTGTAGAGTGACGCTATGTGTCCATAGCGACATCCCAGTTCAAACAAAGACTAGAAAAACTCTATAAACTTTCCAAAGACAATAAATTATAACGAACAAAGCCTCACAGACTTTATAAATAAAATAATATTAGGGACATAACAACACAAAATAACAGACATTTTGACGCTCACGAAAACGTTCTTAGACCAAAATTATTGCAAAAAAATTAAGTAGGTACTCAAATAATAGAGATGTGTCCTAAAAGTTAGTACGTAAAAAATACTAACAAAATTTGCAAATAATAATATAAAAATCGGCTGAGATACAACGCACTAAAACAATGTGACATCTCTCAAAACATTGCTTGGTCTTTAGTGCGTTGTTTGGTCATGACGTCACGGCGTGCAACAATTCATAGCAAGTTGTGACGTAACGTCCCAACAGCTAGTAAGTAGTATATCTCAGCCATTTGTATTACAATATGTTACAAAACCAAAAAATACGTATATAATATTTTTTTATTACATACAACAGAGAAACATCCCTATTATATTTTGGCCTTCGCCCAGAATAGCACTTTAGGCTAACTATGATAAAATAATTTATTATTTTTTAAATTAATTAAGCCAAATTGTCTCTTACAAGAATTGCTATAATTTTGGCCATATACTAAAATTCGATTTAAATTCTATTAGATCATTAATCGATAATTTGTAATAGGTAAGTATTTAGTTAAATCTCATATACCTATATTTATACCTAAAATTTTAGTAACACCACAAAATACATATTATGTCTAATTTTTAAATATAAACTTAATTTATAATAGCTAAGATATAGCAAAGCACCCATAACATAAATAAATGTACGTTTTTATGAATTATGCATTTTTATGACTTTATATACGTATACCTATTATAATATAATATTATGTTTGAAAAATTGACTAAATTATGAATTAGATGTTATAACTATTTTTTTTATTTTAAAAATACATGTTAGTATATCCCCATATTAAAATACCATGTTAGTATTGTATATTTTACCATACACCTTACAATATACTAATATACTTGCATTAATATGTATTTATACTTCGTTTCAAAAACATAGATTATAATTTTTGCAGGGTTCAAAGGATCAATATCTTAATAAATTCGATATATATCTGATATTTATCATAATTTATCAGATATATATAATATGTATATATTTGACATTTATTGAATTAGTCTATATTATTAATATTACACTTTGCATGCTGAAAAGCTGATTGTAGCGGAGTTATAATTAATTCTTTGTGATCTTTTTGTACCTATGTACTTTCGCAAATAAAGAACTTTAAACTTTGAATATAATATCGGATATATAACAGTTTTTGTGAATATATCAATTATATTTTCATTGATATATAACCTTCGAACCCTGCAAAAATTGTCTTTGTTTTTGAAACGAAGTAGAAATACATGAAAATGATATATAATTTTTAGTCCGAACCCCCAGTACATAGTATATATTTATAACATAAATAGTTGAAAATTAAAACTTACTTTCAGATTCGTAAGAAGACAATATTGGAGATAACATCTTTCGTTTCCTAAAATCTAGAAAATAGATATCAAATTAGAAAGGTACATAAAAAATCAAAGGGAGCTAAATTAAGTTTCACTAGGATCTCAATGAATGCGGTCAACGATGGAACTAAAACGTACGAATAGACGTTTTTAATGGCACTTTAAAATATTATTGTTAAAATGCTTTTATATGAATATACTAGCGCCATAGATTGCATTCATTATGATCCTGCAAGGCTATTCACTTATACGATAGGGAACCGAATCGAAAACCAAATTGTCAAAAATGTATGAAATGACGTACTAAACGACGTACGTAATGACGTCCAAAAAAATAGCAAAATAAAAAGCAAAATTAATAATATTATTTATTATATTATATTATTAATAGCAAACAAAATTTTTGTACCATGTAATAATTATGGTCACAATAAAGAGTTTTGTATTGAAATGTACTACGTCGTATCGATTTAATAATTCGTCATTTCATAAATTTTTGACAATTCGGTCTTCTGTTCGGTTCCCTGACGGATAAGTGAATATCCCTGCTGGTCAAGTATATAATAATGGGTGTGTATTGTGAATAGTATATTTTATTTGTCTTAGTATTAACTATATTATTATGTATGTGTATAGTAATTAAGTAAAAGTTGACTAGAAGAAACAGTTTTAAAAAAAAATCTCTACAATTTTGGGGGTAAATTTAGAAAAGTATTAAAGTTGAAAATTTGGCATTTTGGATGGACTTGTAGATAAAGATCGTTCAAAAGTATTGCCTGCATCAGTCTTCAGTAAACTTTTTAGCAGAAAAATATTTTTTATTTTACTGGCAATCTTGGTAATTTCACGAGATTTTCCGTTCTGAACTTTCACCATTTTTTTTATTTATTATAAGGTTTATATCGTCTGATCTTAAGCGATGATGCAGTCGAAGATGGAAGCAGACTTAACCTAGAAGACGGGATAAACACCTGGCTTCACTGAACATCATGTCGGAACACGGTCTCAATGACCGCTTGGCGACACGGTTTTTCAAATCTAAACCCATTTAATTCTCATGAAACTTATTGGCATCGACGGGCGAGTAGTAACAGCTTGTTTCGTCAAACTCTGAAGCCGTGGCTCTTGGAGCTAATGCCATGTATAGAGCATAATGTTCCGCATCCGTCAATTCAAGCTCATCCCTCAAGCGCTTGAAGGACGTCGCGTCAAGCGCTAGAACGCTTTCCGCTACGAGTATAGTGTCGCCATCTGTTGGCGGAGCGTCGCCTACATTAACTCTACGCAACGAGCTTTGAGAAGTTCTTTCGTTATCGTCTCCGTGTAAGGAAATGTGAGTGACACTATCAGCGTAGCTCAACCCTGAAGTGTCTTTCAGAGACGTGTGGGAGACTGAAGATTTGAACTTCGAAGGCCTAACTCCCGAGACGCTACTGACTGAGCGACCTACTGGTTTCGCGCGCGGTTCCTTTCGACCTTCAGATTTGACGCTCGGCGCGGGAGATTTCTCCTTTCGACGGAACAATCGCGATAGGAACGAGCGTTTCTTCGGCGGCGGTAACGCTGGTTCGCTGCGAGCTGTTGTTAAAGTATCTAGAGCGTTAGGGTCGCGAGTTAAAGGCAACTGTTTGCCAGGCTTCAGGACTGACGCTACGGAAGTTTGACTAGACTTGAAACCGTCCTTACGAGTCCTTTTAGGGGGCAAAGGGGGAGCTTTATCGTCTTCCGGGTCGCGTTTTAATGGTGAGAACTCTATGATAGGGCCGCGGTAGGTTTGGACTTGAACGTCCTCGTAAGGTTCGACCGGCTCGGCTATTTCGACGGGGTTTTTGAACGCGAGTTGCAAACTGGTGTAAGTGCCGGCGTCGTCGAAATCGTCCGGATCGTCGGCCGAGATGGTCACCGTTTCTAGTCGCGTACGATTCTCCGAGTAGATCTCGTCTAGCTCGGCTACTTGGTCTAGCAGTTCGTTTAAGCTTTTCTCGTTGACATCGACGGTGGCATCATCGGGGGAGTCTACCTCGATGTTTTCGTCGGAGGTTGTTGACGAGACGAGGTCTAATTTGTTGTTGTTGTTGTTATTGTCGGGTGTCGGTGGGGGTGTTTGTGTGTGTTGTGGGGGCAGTGGGGTCAGGGGGGGCAATGAGGGCAGGGGGGGCGTGTGGGCGAGCAGGGAGGCGAGCAGGGCCAGGTCGGGGGCGGGCTTGGGGGCGTTACCGGGGATGTACTCGAACGGGAGCGAGTTGCTGCGCGCGTTGTCTGACGGACGTTTCAGCTGGAATAGTACCTGAGGACAAACATAACATCATTAATATAGGCATACAAAACAATAATTTCCGAAGAATTTTTAATTTTCTTTTGAAGATAAGCCGCGAGAACGGCCGGCGAAGCGCCAAAATTGCCTACACGCTAGAGAAGGCCAGCTGTATTCGTTGTACACAGCTTGTGCACGAGCACGGTGTTGTCCTGCTCGCACACTACACGCTAGAGAGGGACAGGTGCACTCACGGTGTGGTGTTGGTTGGAGTGTGGGTTGGCGTAGGGCGGCGCCTCGAACACGAGCGCGACCAGTTTGTGCACGAGCACGGTGTTGTCCTGCTCGCACACTACACGCTAGAGAGGGACAGGTGCACTCACGGTGTGGTGTTGGTTGGAGTGTGGGTTGGCGTAGGGCGGCGCCTCGAACACGAGCGCGACCAGTTTGTGCACGAGCACGGTGTTGTCCTGCTCGCACACTACACGCTAGAGAGGGACAGGTGCACTCACGGTGTGGTGTTGGTTGGAGTGTGGGTTGGCGTAGGGCGGCGCCTCGAACACGAGCGCGACCAGTTTGTGCACGAGCACGGTGTTGTCCTGCTCGCACACTACACGCTAGAGAGGGACAGGTGCACTCACGGTGTGGTGTTGGTTGGAGTGTGGGTTGGCGTAGGGCGGCGCCTCGAACACGAGCGCGACCAGTTTGTGCACGAGCACGGTGTTGTCCTGCTCGCACACTACACGCTAGAGAGGGACAGGTGCACTCACGGTGTGGTGTTGGTTGGAGTGTGGGTTGGCGTAGGGCGGCGCCTCGAACACGAGCGCGACCAGTTTGTGCACGAGCACGGTGTTGTCCTGCTCGCACACTACACGCTAGAGAGGGACAGGTGCACTCACGGTGTGGTGTTGGTTGGAGTGTGGGTTGGCGTAGGGCGGCGCCTCGAACACGAGCGCGACCAGTTTGTGCACGAGCACGGTGTTGTCCTGCTCGCACACTACACGCTAGAGAGGGACAGGTGCACTCACGGTGTGGTGTTGGTTGGAGTGTGGGTTGGCGTAGGGCGGCGCCTCGAACACGAGCGCGACCAGTTTGTGCACGAGCACGGTGTTGTCCTGCTCGCACACTACACGCTAGAGAGGGACAGGTGCACTCACGGTGTGGTGTTGGTTGGAGTGTGGGTTGGCGTATGGCGGCGCCTCGAACACGAGCGCGACCAGTTTGTGCACGAGCACGGTGTTGTCCTGCTCGCACACTACACGCTAGAGAGGGACAGGTGCACTCACGGTGTGGTGTTGGTTGGAGTGTGGGTTGGCGTAGGGCGGCGCCTCGAACACGAGCGCGACCAGTTTGTGCACGAGCACGGTGTTGTCCTGCTCGCACACTACACGCTAGAGAGGGACAGGTGCACTCACGGTGTGGTGTTGGTTGGAGTGTGGGTTGGCGTATGGCGGCGCCTCGAACACGAGCGCGACCAGTTTGTGCACGAGCACGGTGTTGTCCTGCTCGCACACTACACGCTAGAGAGGGACAGGTGCACTCACGGTGTGGTGTTGGTTGGAGTGTGGGTTGGCGTAGGGCGGCGCCTCGAACACGAGCGCGACCAGTTTGTGCACGAGCACGGTGTTGTCCTGCTCGCACACTACACGCTAGAGAGGGACAGGTGCACTCACGGTGTGGTGTTGGTTGGAGTGTGGGTTGGCGTATGGCGGCGCCTCGAACACGAGCGCGACCAGTTTGTGCACGAGCACGGTGTTGTCCTGCTCGCACACTACACGCTAGAGAGGGACAGGTGCACTCACGGTGTGGTGTTGGTTGGAGTGTGGGTTGGCGTAGGGCGGCGCCTCGAACACGAGCGCGACCAGTTTGTGCACGAGCACGGTGTTGGCGGGTTGCTCCCACACCACGCGGCCACCCTCGTCCTCCTGGTAGAACACCACCGCTATGTCCTCGCGGATCACCTGGAAACGATCATATGAGTTAGAAAGTCAGAACACACAGGAGATCATATTGGGATACTCGTCTTTAAGGATCTGGGCAAAAGACGGAAGAGTGTGGCTAAATTATTGCTTGGTTCAGACAGAGGACACGAACTTTTGTTTTTGGTCCTTCGAGCCGGATTTGTACCTGTAGATTACACGATTTATTCGGTAAGGACGATATTTTATTATTTTCTTTTTCTGTCCAAATGTGTGGTTTTCCTCATAATAATCATTATCATCTTGTTTTTGACACCCGCCGGGACAATTCTATATCAAAGAATAGATACTATTACCATTTTATTTTTTCTTTATAACTTTCAAAGAAAGCTTACAATAGATACACCAAAACGCTAACTATGACTAGCAATAATTATTATAATTTATATAACTTCTTGTACTTCTACTACTATTACACTTAGATACACCAAAACGCTAACTATGACTAGCAATAATTATTATAATTTATATAACTTCTTGTACTTCTACTACTATTACACTTAGATACACCAAAACGCTAACTATGACTAGCAATAATAATAATTTATATAACTTTTTGTACTAATTATTACACTTATTATTACTAGCTAAATAGAAGAGATGAGTTACCGATGCTGGGTAGAAGATGAGATGATAAACCTACTAACCTTCTCACAGAGCAGTATGACCTGAGTCCCGCCACCGATCGGTCCGGAACAGTGACTGGCGCGCATGATCTGCGGCTCACACATGGCCTTCTTGTCGTAGATGATGTCGGAGGCGACGGGCCGCAGCTGGCACACGCGCCCGCCTGTCGGGTCCGGCAGGAACACTTGGAACGCCAGCCGAACGGCGTTCAGGTCGATGCTTTGCGGGTTGTTGCGGTGATCGAATCCCGCTGGAGATGAAGAAAGTGTCAAGTTATAATTGACTCTGAGGCTTTACAATTAAATTAATCAACAACTGCTAAGCCGAGATAGTTTGACCTCCGGGAAAGGACATAGGATTGGTTCCTACGGTAGCGAAACAATACTGCATAGAAATTCCCAGCCCGATATACTTACTACACTAGCCACAGCGGGAGGATTTAAACAGGCCTATACTTATTTTACGATCACAAAGTTGCGGGGATGGAGATACAATCATAGTCTAAATGGCAGCACCAAAATTTCGCTTTATTAATTGATTGTCACGCGCAACGAAGTGCGCGCGGTGTAAACTAGTATTCTACAGAATCTCAAGACAGACAGCAAACCGTCATCCCATTCTTGTTTCTATCCCGTCATCCTTCTTCAATATTTGTACGAATTTGAAGGTAAGTTTAAGATGGAATTTATTAGTTTTAAGTAGATAAGTAGAGTCCGACCGAAACTAGTTTTACGGCCGAAACCGAAACCGAATGTTCGGCCGGGGCTTTAGTTTCGGCCGAAACCGAAACCGAAACCGAAACTCACGTGGTCAAGTAAAAAAATCTTTAAAATACTGAAATTTGGTGCATTTTACCCATTATTCTGCATTAATTAGGACATGAAATGAAAGCACAGCATAATATTAACTTTGTTGCATCAGTTGTAATATAAAAAATATATCAATATTTTTAATTTTTTTAGGCTTCCGTGGTCAACAAGGAAGCCTTATAGTTTCGCTTTGTCTGTCCGTCCGTCTGTCCGCGGCTTTACGGAGAATCTATAAATCCTAGAAAACTGTAATTTTGCACAGAGGAGGGCAATGATTAGGGTAAGAGAATGGCTACAAAAATAAATAAATTTAAATCAATTAATTTAGGGTAGCTCCCAAACTTGTAAAATAGGGATAATATTTTTTCTGGCTGATCCCATCATTTAGGATATTGTTGAATAGGTATTTTAATGAAGGACATATTTCTAAGGAAATGTTTCGATTTAATGATCCATTTGAAAGATATTCAAGTTTAAATTTTTTTTGGGCGTCCCCTCCCTCTAAAATCTAAACTACTGGCTTTCAAACACTGTTAAAAATCACAAATATAATTTCAACCATGAAGTTTCCAGGAAAACCATAGCGGTTCAGATAGTTTTATAAGTTTTAAAGATATCGTTGATGAAAATTAAGGTAGTAGATATTGATATACGATTTGCCAGTTCTACGGAAGCCTACATTGCGCGTAGTCTGCATAGCGCTTGGCCTATTTATTTAAATTAAGTTCTTATAGCAAAATGTTTATCAGTTATCAATTTTGATTATACAAAACACTAATTGTTACTGTTTCATTTACCCCTTGATCCAGGAAAAACTTCCAGTTTAAATCAAAATTGACATCTATTTCTAGCTTCTTTAAAATAAGGTTCAAATTCGCATGCGCAGGTGGGGCTCGATTGAGCCGCTCGGTGACATACGGGTAAAATACTAAGTATTTGTATTTTGAAATCTTACTAATTAATACTTTGGTTTGTACCTATTTGTACTTAGAAGAATCATCAATATCTTTTAGGTACCTCTTTATAAAATAATAATTACTAAAATTACTAATACACGCTTAGTTCCAGTCTCAACACAGATAATATCAAATCACACATTTAAAATTAACAAACCTACATATACTCGTATTACAATTATTAGTCGTCCGCCAAAGCGTTGTCGCGAAAAACGAAGCTAGGCGAGCGTGCACGACAACTTCCGAATGGAGTTTCGATTTCGGCAAAAGTTTCGGCCAATTTTGGCCGAAACCGAAACTTTCGCCGAAACTCGGCCGAAACCGAAACCGAAACCGAAATTTCGGTCGGACACTAGTTTTAAGATCATATTGTTCCCAAAATTTTGATAAATAAATGATGATGATGGTCTTATCTTATGTTAATTCATACCGTTCGCTCCAAACGTTTTACCTCATCATTTATTTTGAGAACAGCAAAGGAATGGAATGATTTGTCAATGTCTGTCTTTCCCATCAACTAAAATGTGAGTTTGTTCAAGACTAAAGTGAACCAGGTTCTTGTTGTTACTGAATAGTCTCCATGTTAGACCACGTCGTCTATTACCAACAGGTAAGATTGCGGTTAAATGACTGCTTAATCTGATAGTTGTTAAGGTTTATTAAAGTATCTTCTATTATCTCAAATAATTTATTTGAAAACTAATAGTATTTTTAGTGCTGATCTCTGATAATTATGTGTTAAAGTCATATTGCAAGTCACATTGGATCATGAAAAGAAAAATAACCTAAATATCCCTATAGGAATGACGTAGTTCGGTTTAATTAAGTACATGGTGTACAAACCATATTAAATTACCTGTAGATACTAAGGTAAAATATAGCAATAATAATTCATTGAGGAAACACTTAGACCACACTTATTTATTAACTACATACCAAGAAATCTATCCGATACACCTACATAACGTCTTTTAACTATACCTCTATTATGTTCCCAAAATGTATGTTGCTCTTAGATAAGAGCAACTGGAAATACTTTTAATTTTTTTTTTTATGTGGTGAAGTAGAAGACGAGCAAGACGCTCTCCTGATGTTAAGAGATAACACTGCCTTAAATCAGTACAGAGCTACTTCGGATTTTACAATGATGTGAAATTCCAGGAGCACTGCACACCAACCGGTAAAGCTGTAGAGGTCTTAATCTGAGACCAACAGCGTAGGTCATATAAAAAAGTCATAAGATGTTAAGACTCTTTAGTCCAGTAATTTCACTAGCTACAGTGCCCTCCTACCGGAGCAATTAAATGATTTACCTAGAGACATTTTCAAAAAGTAAATTTTATGAATGTATATTTCACAATTCGTCATATCGTGCGGGTGAGATAGTTGCACGTAAAAACGAAGGTTTTAATAAGATATTCACCAATACGCGATAGCCAAAACGGACCTGCAGGGCTATAGGCTTCATACCTACCCAGATTGATGTCCACTTTAATGTACATTACTGCGTCTGTTATTGTACTCATATTAACAAGGTAATTTTAAAAATCTTAAAATACAAGCTTTTATTATTATTACCATCTAGCACCAAAGCACTCGTCAAGACAAATCAAATGAGCCCAATTTGGATGGGGTTGCGTCGTTTAATTATGGAGTTCCTATGGATCCTTTCAGCATCATTATCAGATGAGCATGTCATGATAATATTGCATTGTCATCGGATTTATACAGGCATGCAAAATCTCAGCTCAATTGGATACCGGGAAGTGGGTCAAATTAAACTTGCAAGATTTGATTACAGACATACAGAGAGACAGACAAAAGACAGGTGAAAGTAAATAAAAGCTTTTAATCAGATTTAAGCAAGTAATGTACGCATGTTCGTCTATGGATTCTTGTGTTTTAGATGAGGGTGGACAGTTGGATAACTGAACTCGATGATGTGACGTCAGCGGGAAGGTAGTGTCGTAGGATATTATAAAAACGTCACACACTGGCGCCTCATTGTTTAATAATGTATATTTTATAGTATTCGCATCAATGGGCTTTTCCCATTACAATAGGTATTTCCGATTTGCTGATAACAGTGAAAATTTGTGTGAAATGAACACTATCAATGAGATTAGATTAGCATAGATATGTTATGCCTACATCATAGTGGAGGTTATCTCTGTTTCCGCTTATCATTGCGTAATGGTTACAAATATCTTGTAATGTTGTGACGACAACACGAAATCTCTGCTTCTATGGCCAGATGGCTACGGATTAAACTATGGCCAGCAATGCTTATAATTTTAGTATTTTATAAGCTTTTATTTACTTTTCTGTCTGTTGTCGGTCTGTAATCAAATCTCGCAAGTCAAATCTGATCCACTTCCCGGTTTCCGATTGAGCTGAAATTTTGCATGCATGTGTTTTGGAATTGGTCTGGACATAATATTATCTTCCGGATGATTGACGAACAATGGCCCTGAACCAAGACCCCTATATTCATATATATGACACCACAGAGAATCAGAGGTCAAGCGGAGATGGCCGGACTATCTGGGTCTTTGCAATAGTTGGACAACTATATACATATATACAGCCTCAACTATACCTATATAAAGCTCTTGATCGACAGGAATGGAGAAAGGCCTTTGCCCAGTAGTGGGACAAACTAAGCAGAAAATAATTAATTAAATACACTGATGGAGAGATGTAAAAACTTTAAAGATCTACATAGTTATCAGTCACATGACATAATGATGCGTATAAAATCAAGGTCGGTAACGCTGGGAATATGATAACCCCTGGCCGGGTTGTCTCTGGGAAACGAAGCTGATAACGTGGCAAATGGACGCATTTACTTTATGTCACTTAAATAAATAAAATAAATATAACTCCGGGAAGGGGGCGCCCGAAAAAGGTTTAGATGAACTGTGTGACAATCCTGTACTAGCACGCATATCGTGTGTCTAGCACGCATGGATATGCGGGGAGTGGATGAAGATATGACGGATGATAGAGTAGAATGGAGGAGAAAAACGTGTTGTGCCGACCCCACCTAGTGTGGGATAAGGGCAGGAAGATGATGGTAACTAAAGATACAGATATCTGAAGTCTGACGGGATATGACGAGTCATAGATAGAGCGAAATGGAGAAGGAAGCTTGGAGAACGAACGGTAGTCTTAAAAATTAAAATTTGACTTGTAAAAGTGCCCCATTATAGTCTATTTGAATAAATGAATTCTGAGTATAAACTCAACATAAGTTAAAAGACTCGTTAAACTTCTACTTAGTGGTATAAGGGCAGGAAGTTCTGATCATGTTCTGAAGACTGATATTTTCTGGGGTTTACCCCAAAAATATCTATGACAGGCGCTGTGCAGTGCCGCGCAATTTTGAACTCTAAAAACACTGGGTAACACTTTGTCTGTTCTGGACATTCAAGATGCTTTGCTCAAAATGCCTGATGTTTACCTGCCTCCAAAATTGCTTATCTAGTCACTTATTGTCATATAAAAAGATGGTAACCATTATGATATTTGACACTTATTTGTTAGAAAATATCAATTAATTGAATAACCAAGAGTAAAGAGCATGAGAGGAAATGCATTTTTTGGGACAAGTTTGTGTGTAAGTCAATACACGAGTGTGTGAATGTTTGTTAGTTCTTGACACCTTTTTTTTTTTGCGAGAGGAAATGCTTTTATGCATACCCGAACCTCCCGGGGGAGAGGCACGGGTTATGTGGGACTCATTTGCCGGCGGGAGTGCAAGGCCGACAATAATACACACTAAAACCCCTCGGTAGGCCATCTTTCCGCCTTCATGGGGCAGGATGGGGTCGCAGTTGCATTCACCATCCCACAGTTCTTGACACCTAAACGGACCTATGTACAGCTGAAATTTGATATAGTTTAGCTAACTTAGATCCTGGAAGAATACTAAGTCTGTTCATCGGCTAAAACCACTGGGCACAGCTAGTTTAGTATTTTTTTTCTGGGAAACAATTATATACACAGATACGGTTTTGCTCATTAAAACAAAATTTGCTTTGGCAAATATAATTGTACATTCAGTTGATAACGCGGCCATGACTTCAGTGATACGGTATCGGTCAAGATTCTATGAATATTCATATATTAACATTTGTGTTGACATTTCTATGAATTTTAACTTACGTGGGCGATGCGTGATAATTTACCTAATTCTTTTTGTCGAGTCGCATGTCTACAATCTCATCTTATTTTATATTATACACGTGAAAGTTTATAAGAATGTATGGGGATGTCTGGATGTATGTTTGTTACTCTTTCACGCTTAAACGTGTGGGCCGATTGAACTGAAATTTAGTATAGAGATATCTTAGACCCCAGAATAACACATAGGGTACAGCGGGTAAAACCGCTGGGCGCAGCTAGTTATTTCTATTTTTTAAATTGATTGAGTTAAAGTTTAGACAGTTTAAGCCAGCATTGAGCTAATAACAAAGCTCTTTCGTTGGCTGGGAAAAAGTCTTCAATTGTTGCAGGTTGTGGGACATCTACATACATATATCTTAGGCCCTTAGAATAACACACAGGTAACTTATTATACAGGTAACGGGTAAAACAGCTGAGCTAATGACTGCTAATTTAGGTACCTGCCCCACCGAAGGCGAGAAAACGATTAACTATCGGCGATTTTCTCGCTGAAGAAACGTACAAAAGATATAACATTCTGTGTAAACAAAAGAGATGCATATACAAATAGTTGATCGCTGACTGTTCACACTGCCGGCGAGGACTCGCTTCACTAGCTTGTCGCTGAGCGACAAAAGCTATGAAAGATAACACTCGCTCAGCGATAATCGCGCTTAGTTAGAACTCACGCCGAGCGAGCAACCAGTGGTCATATCGCTACAGTGCGGGTAATCGCTCTTCGCCAACTCGTTTTACATTCTAGCTCTACTCGCCACTCGCTCATCGTTGCCGGTGGGACATCTGCCTAATAAATATAATATCAAAATTCTTTACATTTTTATACTCAAAGAAAAATATTATTTATTATTATGCTCCACCATAGGTTTATTAGATTTAAATTTAAATTCAGTATTTATAAGTTTTAGATTATAGGTTTAGTTTGTAATGTTTTTTTATTCATGGTCTGTTAATTTTAATCATTTAGCTGTTTGAATAAATACATTTGTCCATCTAAGAAAAATATTTTGAGTTAACCCTTAATTGGGCGCGCCTAAAAAGTTACGTAAACGGTCGCGTGGGGTGTTAAGCACCCCGAATCAATATATTTGATTAAAATATGAAATATTTGCAAAATCTCACGTTTGTTAATAGGATTATTTGAACACACATATTAATCAACTTTTAAACTTATTTTAAATACAATTAATATTGTTTTCACACTGAAAAATAACTTTTTATAGGCACTAGTTTTTTTCATAACAATTTTGGCAGACTTCAATTATATGGTCATTGCACAAAATGTTTATGCATTTAGAGCATCCAGTCTTTGGTTTTATATCCTCCGTTTTATGACAAATATGAGACCAGTTGTATGACTGCGACCTTTCAGTTTCAAAAACAGATTCGTGGTCCTGAAAGTCCTGAAACATTTTTAGGAATTTGAAGGGTAGTTTTAAAATAAAGTTTTGAATTTTACTACTCATCTCACAAATATACCACAACATTACCTCGAAAATAACATTAAACTTTTAATTTTTTATACTTTCGCCATTTGAATTCATGTTAACTTTATTTATCGGAACTTGCCACTTGTATATTTTAAGTTTAGTTTTACAAATTATTATCGTAAAAGTAACATTAAAATGACTGCGGGATGGGCCCCGATTAATGACATAAACATTAAACTTATTATTCAATATACAATAGCTAAAATAGGAAATAATATAATTAACGATACGTGGAATTTGGACTACGTAAACAGTCGCCTGGGGTGTTGGACACCCCAAACGCGCTCTATGAGCCCAATCGATCACAACCGAGCTCCGTTTGCAACTTAATCGTGTACTTTACACTTATTTAGGAAGCTATAAAAAAAAAATAGCACTCCGGGAGTGCCGGCAGAAGTGAAAACTTCAATATTAACGTTGTGTTTAATTATAAGTATAAAAATACTATCATTTATGAGGTAGAATACAATGTTTATTTATTGCGCTATCGTACACAAATATGACAATTTATATGTTGTTATTTATAATATTATATCGTTATTTATATATAACATTAAATTTTATCTCTCAGAAAAATCACCTTCCATCCATAATTTCGACGACTTTTACACCATCGTTATTATCAGAATCATCATCGCAAATTTTTACAACTGATACAATTGGTTTATGATAACTTAAGTAAGAAACAAACAGTTTTGATTCGAACCTATTTAAGTGTAATAAAAAAAATATAAAATATAAAAATATAAAAAAAAAATATCGGGCGCGCGCTTGTCTAAGCCCCCTGTGCCGCCTAAACAGAGCAGCACACTCAGGCACGGTAGAAAGAGTGGGAGATACTAGTTCCTCTCCCTTCCCCTCGATCTTACGCTTTTTCGATCAGCATCACGTGACCCTGACGCGAGTTTGAAAGTTTTTACCCATACAAAAAAGTGCTCAGCGCCGCTAAAGAAGTTTTCACTTCAAAAATCAGCATGCTAGATTCAACATTAAAAATGATATGAGCCTGGAAAGTTGGTTTGGGGTGTATGACACCCCACGCGACCAATTAAGGGTTAACAAGTAAGTAGAGGACAGTCCTTATGACACGTTAAATTCTTATCTTGACGACTACAATAAATACGTTGATAATAAAATCACAATTCATTGACCTGTTTGCGATTTTGTTGGGGAAACCCGCTGGGTATTATTATAATGCCCAATTATTATTATATAATACATTTTAATAAAACCCAGAATACAATCGATTGAATAGGTATTATGATTTTGAATTAATCTGATTAATAATATAATCCATTTTATTTTTATTATCTATATTATTTTGCACTTGCTAAACCTAGGTGTAGCCTCATTTCGGACTTTAGCCGTAACATAATATATAACGACTTTGTATATAAATAATATTGGACTAAATTTTTTTTTTATCTCGTCAACTTTCCTATGAGATGCCACAATGAAAACCGTTTTACTATAAAACTAAATACTTTTTTAATCAACATCCCTAATGCCCGGGCTACACGAGGCTAGTTTGTCAAGCTAGGATAGCAAGCTAGTTTTTTACCAAACTGTCCTGGCTTGCTGACCTAGCTTGGAGCATGCTAGTTCTGTTTACATGAGGCTAGATTTTTGAAGCTAGTACTTAACAAACCAAACGCGTGGTCCTGTTTACTAGCCAACTGCAAACTAGCTTCGCCAGTCACATGAAGCTAGTAAACAAGCCAGGATAGTAAAACCAGTGGTGGGGGGACGCTACTAGCCTGAAAAAAGAATTCCATCCTATTAAAAACTGTCCTGGCTTGTAAACTAGCTTACTGCCTTACTAGCTTACAAATGAAGATAGTTTTGTCTACACGAAGCCAGAAGTACTAGCTTGCTAGCTTACTAACACTAGCTTGCTATCCTAGCTTGAAAAACTAGCCTCGTGTAGCCCGGGCATAAATGAGATGACTCAATGCGAACTGGAAGTTTTACAATAAATACTAGAGTAATATGTTGTAAACCATGACCAAAAAGCGTGCTATAAACTATAACATTCCAGAATGAGCGAGAGATATGTGGCACAACAGGGCGCGATCAAAATAGCCGCTGCTGAAATAAATGGTCCGAGAACGGAAACCGGCCGACTTAACCGTTTGGAGTACCTACAGTAATCCATAGGCATATCTTACTAACATTATAAACGTGAAAGTTTGTAAGAATGGATGTCTGGATGTTTGTTACTCTTTCACGCCTAAACGGGTGGACTCATTGAGGTGGAATTTGGTGTAGAGATAGCTTAGACCCTGGAATAACACAGGCCACAGGCTATAATATAATATAGTAACTCCGTAGATTTTTATTCATTAATTACTATGTATGCTAATGTTTTTAAAACTACGCATCGGATTTTGATGCGGTTTTTATTAACAGATAGAGTGATTCAAGAGGAAGCTTTATAAAATGTACCTAAAATACATGCATACATAAGTAGAGAATATTGTAGAGAAACACTATAAGGGCTTGTTCACGTTTGAACGCGCGGGCGCGGCAGACTTTGCTTACACCGCACGTGCGTTTGTACGTAAACACTTTCATAGCACGTCGTATGTTTGATATTTCGTAGTGTCCGACCGAAATTTCGGTTTCGGTTTCGGCCGAGTTTCGGCCAAAAATCAAGTTTCGGCGATAGTTTCGGTTTCGGCCAAAATTGGCCGAAACTTTTGCCGAAACCGAAACTCCTTTCGGAAGTTGTCATGCACGCTCGCCTAGCTTCGTTTCTCGCGACAACGCTTTGGCGGACGACTAATTGTGGTCTAGGTATCTTTGCTAATTTTAAATGTATGATTTGATATTATCTTTGTTGAGACTGGAACTAAGCGTGTAATAGCAATTTTGGTAGTAGCTCGATCGAGCCGCACCTGCGCATGCGAATTTGAACCCTATTTTAAAGAAGCTAGATATCATTTAGATGTCAATTTTGATTTGAACTGAAAGTTTTTCCTGGATCAAGGGGTTAATGAAACAGTAACAATAATGATTTGATTATACTAACTATAAGAACTTAATTTAAATAAATAGGCCAAGCGCTATTCACTACGCCCAATGAAGGCTTCCGTACAACTGGCAAATCGTATACCTACTGCCTTAATTTTCATCAACGATAACCTTTAAAACTTATAAAACTATCTTAACCGCTATTATAGTTTTCCTGGAAAGTTCATGGTTGAAACTATATTCGTGATTTTTAATAGTGTTTAAAAGCCTTTAGATTTTAGAGGGCGGGGAAACCCAAAAAAATATTTAAACTTCACTTTCAAATGGATCATTAAATCAAAAAATTTCTTAGGAATATGTTCTTCATTAAAATACCTATTTAAAAATACCCCAAATGATGGGATCAGCCAGAAAAAAATATCAGCCCTATTTTACAAGTTTTGGGAGGTACCTTAAATTAATTGATTTAAATTTATTTTTTTGTTACCGTTCTCTTACCCTAATCATTGCCCTCCTCTGTGCAAAATTACCGTTTTCTAGGACTTATAGTTTCTCCGTAAAGCCGCGGAGAGACGGACGGATAGAGACAAAGCGACATTATAAGGCTTCCTTGTTTACCACGAATGCCTATAAATAATAAAAATATTTTGATATTTTTTTTTATATTACGTACAACTGATACAACAAATTTAATTATGATAATGACAAACTTTATATTATTCTGTGCTTCCATTTCATGTCCTAATTATTAATGCAGAATAATGGGTAAAATGCACCAAATTTCAGTATTTTAAAGAATTTTTTAATTGACCACGTGAGTTTCGGTTTCGGTTTCGGCCGAAACTAAAGCCTCGGCCGAACATTCGGTTTCGGTTTCGGCCGTAAAACCAGTTTCGGTCGGACTCTAATATTTCGCGCCCGCGCCCGCGCCCGCGCGTTCACGTGGGCCTACGCTAATTTTCTAATAAGCGCGACGAAGTGCGCGCGGGAATCTAACTAAATCAATCAATCAAATTCAATTTTACTAAATAAAAAACAATTAGATATTGTAAAGCGCGATAAAAGTCCGTTATCTTCTAAAAATGAAAAATACTAGGAATGAGGTTAAACAATCATAGGTCGCACACGTCTTGGAAAATTATTAGATAAGTTTATAACTTATCTAAAATGTTTACACTTTTTAATGTTTATATTATAATTGTATTTGTGTGTGCATAGGCGGATTTAGGGGGGGGGGGGGGCAGGGGGCCAAGCCCCCCCCCCCCCCCCCAGAAGCATTGCAGAGGTACGAATTTTGCACATATTTCATGGTCAAGATTATAATTTTATTCTCGGCGCTCGAAGCAAGCTGCTCGCGCACTTATTTTTAAGGATATTTGAACTTTCTAACTTTTCAGAGCGAGCTAAACACACAGTTTTCGTAGTAAAAATTATAATATTTTTAGCCCATCTGCACCTTGCCCCCCCCCCCGAACCAAATCCTGGATCCGCCAGTGTGTGTGTGCAACAAAGAGTTTTCTATTATATTTAGGGTTCCGTACCTCGAAAGGGAAAAACGGTACCCTTTATAATTTAAACTTTGTCGTTAAATGTTTGTTGCTTAATTACCTTTGAATTTTCTACTGGGTGAACCGATTTTGATGATTCAGTTCTGATTATGGTATCCATGAAAAAAAAATATTGCATACAGCTCAGCGCCCTAAGTTAAGAGCTCTTAGTCCGCGGGACGCTCTCTCGCTCGCAATATTTAAGATTACACAGAAAGATGTGTTACAATTGGCGGTCTTATCGTTAACAGCGATCTCTTCCAGACATCCAAGCAGGAAAAGGAAATACATAAAATAGAATAAACATACATATAAATAATACAGTCGATTTTTTTTAAATAATAATAAATATTTCAGGACATTTCACACAGCGCCACCTAACCCCAAGCCAAGCAACTTAATGCTTGTGTTATGGTTGTTAGGATAACGGATATAATACTTATATACTTTTCTTTTGTAAATGCATTCTTATAATAGATACAGAAAGCCACCCACCCAGACCAGAAAAAATATCTGTGGATAACACAATCATTTGAGAACCTCCACCATTTTTAAGGTCAGTTAAAAACTAAAACTCACTTCTGAACGGGTCGACCCTGAGCTGGGAGCGCACATTAAGCGCCTCAGGTATGTCCTTCTTCTTGACGCACTGAATGCCGAGGTTCTTGAATTGGTACTCGTTCTCCTCTTCAGTGATCCGCGCCTTGATCGTGCACACGCCGCGCTGGCAGCGGTCGCGACCGACCAGGTTGTGGGGGTGAGGCCTAAAATTATTATTTTTTATTATTTTAATGGTGGCCTAGATTAGGGCGGAGAAATCCGGGTCGTCCGATGGCGCGATGGGCTGACGACATTAAGAAACAGGCTGGAGGCAGCTGGATGAGGACTACAAGAAACAGGGGAGAA
Organism: Hemithea aestivaria; assembly: GCA_947507615.1. NCBI lineage: Eukaryota > Metazoa > Arthropoda > Insecta > Lepidoptera > Geometridae > Hemithea > Hemithea aestivaria. The sequence continues at coordinate 17,850,774 of OX382330.1, forward strand.
TGGCAAAATCAAAGGAAGGCCTATCCCCAGCAGTGGGCAATTGAAGACTGATGATGATGATGATTATGTGATGAAGTAGACGACGAGCATAACGCTCTCCTGGTGTAGAGATAACGCTGCCCATAATCAGTACAGTGCTACTTAGGATTTCACAATAATGAAAATAGAAACAAGTGAAATAATAAAAAAAACTTTTTAAAAACAAGCTTTCATTATTATTACCATCTAGCACTAAAGTACTCGTCAAAACAATGAGCCTAAACTAGATGGGATAGCGTCGTTTAATTATGAAGTTCTTGAGGCTTCCTGCTCTATCATCAGATCAGCTCAATATCATAATAATATTGCATTGTCATCCGATTTATACACGCATGCAATATGCAGCTGAATCGGAAACCGGATCAAGTTTAACTTGCAAGATTTGATTAACATTGACTGCTGAAAACACAACAGCTGTTTTTGAGGTTGGAACGCGAGTGCTGAAAAACACAAACGTGTTGTCAAAGATTTTTTGACACTAAATTAATTTCAGGCACCTGGGATAGTTTTATAAAACGCCGCCGCAGCCAATGTATTAAGTACAGCAGGGCATTCACTTATCCGTCAGGGAACCGAACCGAAGACCGAATTGTCAAAGTGTTAGAAATGACGTGAAATATCTCGTCAAGTTAATTCGACCATAGACAAAGAGGGATTCGACATATGTATTACTCGTGCGTCGTCATCTCATACATATTTGACAATTCGGTTCTCTGTCGGATAAGTGAATAGCCTAGCCGGGGGTAGACTTCCTTTGCAGGAGGTCGATTAGGTGGACCCCAACAGTGCCAGTTTTTCTACCGCCTGAGCAGTGATGTGCAAAAATTGCTGTGCTTCGGTAGGAGGGCACTGTAGCTAGTTAAATTACTGGGCTGAAGAGTCTTAACATCTTATGTCTCTCAAGTAAGAAGCGTTGCGTTGGCGCAATGCACTGGGTAGCATTGTACTAATAATTACGAGACAGGTGAAAGTAAATAAAGGCTTGTAAAAGAAAATATTAAAAATAAAAAAAAACTCACGTGTAAGGTGGATCCTTATTAACACACGACACGACAATGGTGACTGTGCCAATGTAATTGTTTATTCTAATGGTAGGGTAGGTTTTATTCTCCGGGGTGCTGTTGACGCCGGGGATCGAACCCGCTGACCGACCCTCGCACTCATAGCGGAACCTGCAAACAAAAATGTACTGTTTAGCCACTGAGCCATTGGCATATGACTTACTAGCTGGTCTCCGGTTTTAACCCGCAGTACTATAGCCTATGTGTTATTCCAATCGGTCCATCCGTTAAGGCGTGAAAGAGTAACAAACATACATTCATGCATATAAAATATAATAAAAACAAAAACTTTTACTAACAAACTTTAATTATTACCAAAGTACTCGTCAAGACGAATCATACGAGAACTTTATGGGGTTGTGTCGTTTAATTACTGAGTTCCTATTTTCACCTTCCAGCTCCATCATCAGATCAGCGCGATGTCATAATAATATTGCATTAACATCCGATTTATACATGCATGCAAAATTTCAGCTCAAAGAAAACTGAGAAGTGGATCAATTTAAACTTGCAAGATTTCATTATAGACATACAGACAACAGACAGGTGAAAGTAAATAAAAGCTTGTAAAAGACCGATAAACCTCTATATGACGTAGATACGACAAACATAGAAGTTCAAAACACGAAACAGTTATCTCAAGATACCTACGTCGCGTCGGGTGACGTAGTGTGATTTCCATCGTCACTCGGAAAGTACAACTTTGGAGCTACGTATACTGAATATTATTATCATTCCCTTGACACTCGTAAGATAATACGCTTTATTTACCTATTACAGTTATCAAAGAAAATTGAGTAAAAATAGTATTACGTAGATTTTTGGTCAATTACTGTTTCAAATGTTTCTCGGGCTGTCTGATGCATTCCTAGTTTCCTAGACAGTCAAGTGTATTTAATTAAAAAAATAATGTATTAAAATTAAAGCAATTAAAATGTCGGTCTATCCTATTCATTGCAATAAGGCACTTTATACAATTATACCTATATTAATGGGCGTGATATGTAATGTCTGTGTAATATGTTTCGGCTAAAGTCGAATTAAGGCTACACCTAGGTGTAGCCGACCGCAGTCGGTGTAGAAGATTTATTTTCCGCCTTACGTGTTTAAAACATGAGACAAGTGGTTATCAACATGTTTAATTGTTCTTATATGATGATCGTCATAAAATTAGCATTAAGTATTCCTTTAATGATGAACTGAGAATTCTGGAAAGAAAAAAAGTTGGATATGGTACTTCGCCGGCTGCTACCGCAGCACGCTCGCTTCGCTCGCTCGGCTGTTCTAACCTAATCAACTGATGTCGGTCTGCCCTGGACTTCGTTATAAAAACAAGTTTTTTTAACAAACATTTTGTTCACACCTTATTTTAACCGACTGTGGTCGGCTACACCTAGGTTTAACCGGCTAATCCTAGGTGTAGCCGCACTTCGGACATTAGCCGTGACATATATGTATATGATATGATCAATTAATAAGGGCAAAGACGGCTCGGTCTCCTACTATTGAACATTTTCGATAGTTGCTTGTTTTAGCTAAAACCGAAGACGCGTCTGAGGTTAACGACAGTTATATTTAGACAAACGCGGTTAAATATATCGGCAATAAACTAATTTAAAGGAAAATAATAACACACTACATGTTAATGAAACGATGAAGTCAAGGGTAAGGTGCGGTCAAATCTGACCTTGATCCAATTGCACCTAGAACTTGCGGCTTCTCAATAGGTTTTAAGATACATAGAGGTCATCCAGTAGGGTCAAATAATATAAAATCATATAAGCTGGCCATTGAGAGTAATAAATTTCTATGAAGACGATTTACTGGGATAAAAATAATTGTGGAAAAACGAACAAAAACTGTCACTCCACAAAAAGATCTGGGAAAAGGAGGATCTAAGAAGAATAAACAGTCTTCCGCTGTATCATGAGCTCATAATGAAGAGTAGTATAAAAATATAGTTTGTCAACTAATGCAAATTGTGCGAATGACGAATTTGGACAAAATCGAAATAGGTATATAATTTTAAAGGAATACCACAACCAGAACAATGGGTACAAAGCAGATGAAGGTAAATGAGCCTTGTAGGTAGCCTTGTAGTAGAGATATTTGAATTTTAGACAAGTAGCGACAAAAATAATTCTGATAACACCAATAAATTGGTATTAAGCTTTACAAGTAATTTACTAATAACAATGAGAAGTCATTAGTGCAATAGGAGTAGGAGTAATTAGTTAATGATTTCTCCTAAACAGTAAATGTTGTCATACGAAGTTCAATAATATCTTTACCTGACTAGATCATATAAAGAGTTAACGTATCAACCAAAGGGTAACCATTTGGTAACAACAAGTCACTTAGGTCAGTTCAACATGGATAACGAAGTTTGCATTAGTGTGTTCTTCAGTTCGGAAGCTGATGAAATATTGGAAGATTTTGAATTATACGATTTATGTGAAAACGTAGAAAAACACGATTTAAACAATACTCATTACGACGAGGACCTGAGCAATGTTTGTGCACCTGTAGAAAAAGACTTAATGTGAGTAAAAGTTAATATTTTTTATGAAAACCGTTGAACTTTTTTTCTGGTAAGCATGAACCATGCAGTGTTTAGGTATGGTCAATCATGATGCCTGTGTAAAGACTCAGTGCAACGCCACCCAATGTTTTGAATTACAAAATTGTGTGTGGCACTTCACTGCGCATGTCACTCTTAAATATAAGTTGTTGAATCTAGCTGGTCATGCTCAGTAATTTTGATGAGTTTGATTAGTGATTGGACTAGAAGTCTGATCTTCTATCATAGGTGCTTTCCGAATGACTGGTAGAGTCTTAAAAATACTAAATAACAATTTACACAAGTGAACTGTTTGATTATTATTACCTAATTATTTTCAAACTACTCTCCTCCCTCACATATACGATTACTAACCAAAGCAACAAACACACGATATGTTAATTTTTTAGTATAGTAGCAATTCCATGACATAAGTAATAAAATTATGCTTACACCATAAAACTTTTTACAGTCAACTGAGAAAACCTGGAGAATTACTTAAAAGAAGTTCGACTGAAGTGGAAACAATTAATGTAAAACGACCAAGAATTGAAGATGCTTCCAGTTCATCAGCAAGGCTTAGTCCTCTCAATGACAAGGAACATCGCGATGCGGTTTTGGTTACTTCACCATATTTTACAAATCATTTCATGAGCTACACACACAGAAACAATTTGTTAAAATTAAAAGAATCTTTAGCTAAAATTTTCGACGTGAAATCAGCTTTACGTAAGAGAATTGCAACATATAACAAGTGAAATTTAAAAAAACTTTTTAAAAACAAGCTTTTATTATCTAGCACCAAAGTACTCTTCAACACAAATCAAATGAGCCCAAAATCGATGGGGTTGCGTTGTTTAAATACGGAGCTCCAATGCCACCTTCATGCTCCATCATCAGATCAGCTCGATGTCGTGATAATATGGCATTGTCATCCGATTAATATATACATGACAGACAGACCGACAGACAGAAAGACAGAAAACAGCCAGGTGAAAGTAATAAAAGCTTGTAAAATTAAGGGGAAATCTGAATCATCATCAGAGTTTGTACACGAAAATCCAGAGCAATTTTTGACTTCTATAAAAGAAGACACATTGTTTTTGATAAACAACCCTATTCAACGACATAGTGTTGTTAAAGTAAACTTCATTTTTACAAGCTTTATATTACTTTCACCTGTCTGTTGTCTGTCTGTCTGTCTGTCTGTCTGTAATCAAATCTTGCAAGTTTAATTTGACCCACTTCCCGGTTTCCAATTGAGCTGAAAATTTGCATGCGTGTGTAAATCGGATGACAATGCAATATTTTTATGACATCGAGCTGATCTGATGATGGAGCTGGAAGGTGGCCAAAGGAACTCTGTCATAAAACAACGCAACCCCATCGAGTTTGGGCTCATTTGATTCGTCTTGACGAGTACTTTATGATGCAAGATGATAACAATAATTAAAGCTTGTTTTTAAAAAGTATTTTTTAAATTTCACTTGTGTTTGCTGATGTTGCACAATCTCAAAATCTTTCAAAAACATTAGATTTCCAAACGTGCGATTTCGTTATTTTTCGAGGGTATGATCTAAATATTTTTGTGTAGAAATATAGCAAATAAAATTAGTACTTTCAAGAAGAAAGATAACAAATGGACTCTAAAAGAAATCAAATGTGTTGAAATTAACATCAATAAATTTAACCCCACGCGTGGCGTGGTGGTGTTTGGTATTGATATTCCCAATGATATTTAAGTAAAAAAAGCCGTGCTGTAGCTATTCCAGGTGTAGGCTGTTATTCCAGGGTGTAAGCTATCTCTATACCAAATTTCAGCTCAATGTTTCCACCTGTTTAGGCGTAAAACATACATCCAGACATCCATACATTTCCATTCGTGCAAACTTTCACGTTTATAATATTAGTAACATTTTTAACATTGTATATTATGTTGAATTATACAATGTAGGTACATAATTGAGATTTGTAATTTATTAAATTATCGTTATGTAAGTGCAGATAAGATATTCCTATATGTAAACTTATTTTAATTGTTCTTGTTACTTGAACAAACTATAATATTATATTGAATATTAATAGCTTTACATATATCTAACTCAGTAAGCTATTTTTGTAAACTAGTGGTTTGTAATAAAGTATTATATTATATTAATACCTGATTTTTAATTACATCACTCCATTCAAAATAAAGATTAGTGATTGAAACTAGTACAATAGTAAAACTGATCTCCAAGCGCAGGTAGGTATTATATATAGGTACCTAATTAGTATATTCAGGTACCCTAATTAATGACAATAGATGATCTTAATCAGCCTAATGAACGTGACTGGTTACAATACATCGCTAATCGCGATAATCCTATATGTTCGCTGTATGTTCTTAAATTTCCTTCCAGCCAGGTTGTCTGTAAGAGATTGCTTTATGCAATAAGACCGCCAATTGTTTACCATTAATTTTAAGTTTGTATTGTAGTCTAATCATTTCCTATGTATTTTGGTTTGCAATAAAGTGTTTTTCTATTCTATTCTAATGTTCAGAATCAAGCAACCACTCATCTTAATTTTATTGCCATGTTAACCGAACCTGCACATCATTTTTACCGATTTCGACAATCAGTCCCGAGGCTACAAGTCTAGAGCTTATTTTGGGTTTCTACGACTAATTCTCTATAGTATTCAAATGTCTTACTGTTTATACGTATACCACTGTAAAACAATGTACAAAACTTTTGGCAATAAACAAATCTTATGTCTTATATTGTTTGTTCTGTTGATACTGCCATACCCGCGCCGCGTCTCATAACTATGTCGGACTTTTCCCAAAAACTGTGCCACTTGGAGCAAATGTGCGCCTAAAGTGTCAAATTCTTATATTAAATAAAATGTCAAAGTAGGTATTTGATACTTCGTGCGACCATTGCTAGCAACTTGCGACACAAATTATAGTGTGGTTGAGTTTGAGTAAAAGGTTAACTCCAAACGTACTAATAAAAAAGTCTTAAATGAAAGAAAAAACCTTTATAATCTAAAAAGATCAATTGTTAATTGTTAGATATCTACTATACTATTAAGACGAGCAGAAACCAGTACTCCCACACGAAACAACTTTACCTCAACTGCAATCAAGTAACGAGGAAAATGCACACAAAAACTTAACTTACCTACTACTTATAATATCTATGGCATATCTTCAAACTGGGAAAAATAATTAAAATTTTGCGTCAACATGTGAGTAACATTGTTTCATATTTGACTATGAGGAAAAATTGGGCATTAATGTTAGGAGACTAGAAAAAATAGTTGAATAAGCATGTTTACGAATATATTATTCATTAATGAATATGAATACGTATTATAATATAAACTAGATTGAAGTTAGCACGTTTTTCCCTGTATTGGGAGTCGTGTGTTAATGACATCACGAAGGTTAACAAAATTAGGGACTACTTTACGAGTAGGCACCTATTATACCTAGTATGTATTTTAAACTGTGCTGTAGATGGTGGGAATTTCCTTGACAGGGACCAAAGATTTTAGGAAGTTCGAGAAATGTTATTTTCTGGATGGACATTATCTCTGGTCTGGTTAGGTTCTTAGCATTTCTTTTACTTGTTTTTAAGGCGTGCCGCGCATAATTTAATGGGGAAAAATATGGGCAGAATTTGCAATATTCTTTTGTATTTCTTTTTAAAGTGTTTGTAGTGATAAATAAAAATAAATAAATAAATCCATTTATTTCAGGCATAAATAGTACACTGCCAACAATAGCAATTTACCGGAGACCCATATCAATATATACCTTATAGACTAACATACATAATAATATAACTTAAAACTAGGTCATAAAGGGGGAAATTCGGGACTCAAGTCCATTCCCCCTCTATCAAAATGCTTCGCAAATACGAGATGATTAAACACCAAGTCTGTTTGCAAGTCATCGACACCGTTTAATACGAGTAGAGGAAAATATGCGTTAGTCATCTAACAGTTCTGTCGTGCCACCGAACAATTTCTATACTACGGGTGTAATTGCGAGCTCTGAGCCATTCGTTTTGTTTCATTTCATTGTCTGTTTTATTAACGATTATTATTTATAATTTTAATAATATTATATCCAGCATATGCTCGCGGCTTTGCCCGCCACGTGGAGAAAATCTTGGATAACAGATGTCTACATCATAAAACTATCTAAGTATGTATGTTCTATTTCAACCCAATCTGTTCAGTGGTTTGGGTTGATTGATCAGTCTGTCACTCTTTCCTTTTATATATTTATATTAGCCCAGCGATTTAAGTTACTTATTATTATTTTTAGTTTAAAAAGAAACTTTTACTTCGCAGTTCGTGTTTTGTATTTGTGTGAACCGTTCACTATAGAGTGCGTTTGTAAAGGCATTCGTTTTTACACAAATTTTGAGTGATCACATAAAAGAGTAATGTATTTGTTTCAAGTCCCTTTCTGCGAAACGGGACAGCTTAACAACTCTCATTTGAAGTTCTCTGTGATCATCCATCCGGTATTAATCTTGCGATTTGACCTACATCCTGATAATTGATTTTGGAACATAAATTTAGGCACACATGTTATGTCAATAGGATGACCATGCGATATTATAATGATGTCACTTATTACAGCTGTATATTAGAACCAGATAGCGGTAGTTAACTACGTAACCACAGCGGATTTAGAAACGTAAGCCTAGTTTGCTTTTGCAAATGCTTATGGGTACTATTTTTAACCGAAAATGGGGGAAATTTCACCGGGCAATGCATGTTTAACCTTTAAGTATGGATGTGACTTTTTCTTAACACTACTATGGACGTGGAGCCTCACAGGCTCCTATATGAACCCACTTTTATTTGGGGATTTTAAACTAAAATCGCTTTACATCTGATTTAATATTAAAGTTATGGGATTTAACAATAAAATAACGTGCTTATACAATCAACTTTTATTTTTTTAAATATAGAAATTTAAAAAATCTTAAATTATGGCACTTTTCAGTCTAAATTTACTTTGGTTACATTTTTAGGTATTAAAACATTCTTATAACAAAATGAGTCTTATTTTCTCAAAATATAATAGTTAAATAACTAAAAAAACAAAACATCTTCTTCAGGTAACAAATATAAAAAAAATTGACAACAGTCTAATCACGTAAATTTATAAGCAGTCGGTGCACAAATATCCAAAACTTTGGACACACACAGGTTTGTTGCACCTGACACAAACAAGGCCAGTCATCCTTGTTTTTTTACGGGACAGATTATACTTGCAATTTTAAAACAAAAAATTCAATATTCTCTTTATTGTGAGACTAAACCGAAGCTAACAAAATCTCACTCACTAAAGAATTAATAAAACGGAAAATTTGAAATAATTTTTTGAAAGATGGATATCCTGGACTAAATGTTTATCCTCCAGGGCCCTGAACAGAACACGTACTGGAATTAAAAATTAGAACCACCTGCTTTATTGTTTTTACAATTTCAATTTTATTTATTGCATAAACTGTACAGAGAAAGGTGTTACATAATATTAATTCTAGAGTTACAACAGTTTCGTCCTGATGAACATGCAATAGTACAATATTTTATTTTCGTGCACTACAGATTATAAAATATGATTAAGTTATTGTTCAAATTATTACATTATTTAATTTATCCTTAAGAAAGTCGTCAATACTATAATATGCTTTAGATGTCAAAATTTTTTTTCAATTTACGTTTAAATAATACAATTTGTTCTACAAACTCTAAAATAAATATAATCGCTTCTACAAAATACATTGTAAGGCAACTATGGACGTGTAGCCTGACAGGCTCCGGTCAATATTTTGATGGCCATCACTTACGTAATATTCATTGGATGATGCTACTTCCTCTCTTTTTAGTAGTTTTACAACTAAAACAAAAGCTACTGAGCCGCTCAATCACGGAAAATGAGGGGAAATAGGTGAAACTAAGAAAACGGAACATCGAGTAGCCTGTGAGGCTCCACGTCCATACTTAAAGGTTAAGGATGACTCGAAGACGCTTAACTTTAAACCGATTGGTACATAAAAAAATTTATGTTTTTTAAATTTCGTAGATGGTTCCATTTAATATTTGTGGTGGCCTATGTCTGGCAATGGATGTATTAGGATACTTGTTCCATTTATCACCATCTCCTAATCACACCCCACCTTCCGCATATGATCCGCTTCCATCAACAGCCTTATGTTTAAGCATCCGGCAAGATCGCGGTCAAAGGCTGACCTGTGGTGATAAAAGTGCGGATCAAAACGAAAACGAAAGGCCCACTAAGTGTAATAAACTGGCAAGTTCGGCTATAGAGGTGTTACGTAAAAATGACGTGCGTACGTTCATTAGTCACCCGTTATGAGACGGTTTCAACAAAGAATCTCGTCGGTGAGAGCATTCTCCGTGAATATTTAGTAGCTGGCCGATTCACTGGCATAGAGTAGAGAGGACAGTGATATAACTTGCTAGATATCATTTAAATTCAATTTAGTAAATTGATAACCATGCGGGGGCACGAGCGCCAACAACACAAGCCTAATCAGTCGCCAATCATCATAAAATATTATCATCATTGCTTTACAAGTTCTATGGCCAGCAACACTTCGACAACACTTCAGCAGTTGAACAGAATGGCCACTCAATCTACTGAATAACGAACTACTGAAAAAAAGTCAGTTTTTCTATGAAAAACTAAGATAATTAATTTAAAGAAAGTGCAAGGGAAAACTGCACGTGGAGGAGCGATTGCTGTCGTTTGAAGCACACGAGACAACCATCTATGCCGCTTTCCTCTCCAGAGAGTAATTCTGTCCTATCTCCAGAGTCCAGAGACCTATCTCTGGATTCTGTCCTAACAGAATGACTCTACATAGTGATGACGAAAATCAAGAATAGAGGTTCAGGCTTCACAAATGAGGTTCACAATGGAGGAAAAATGAACATACTCGTATACCTACAGAGTTTTAGGTGACGCTGCTGATCTGTAGGTATATCGAAAGTTTTCCCACTACAAATCTCACCACACTGTGTCCAATAAAGCTGCGTGACGGGGATAGGCCGTTGGCCAAAGTCCAGCTTTTCCCGGATCTGTGACACTGAGGCGATGACGTACGCACCACGAGTATGTCTGGACTGGATCGCATGTTGTAATCACACCAGATTCGATAGCCTTTGTGGTTCGAATATAAATTTAAACTGCAATTAATTATTACTTCTGATTTCTGATGCAGATATGGTTTTTTGTTTTTTGATCAAGGTGATGACGTAACAAGTACCGAAGTCAAAGTCCGTTAAGTTGTAGGTACTTCATATTTAGTTTACTAAGCCTATCAGAGGGGAGGCACTGGTGACCTGTACCACAGGTTTATTCTGTGAAGTAAATAACCATATTTATAAATAGATATGTCAATTGTCCATATTTGTAAGATTGTCGGGCCAATCAATCATGCTTCTAATGGAGATGTGTGTAATATATTTTTATCAATTGGGCGTCCAAATTAGGTCAAAAGTGGCCCAAAATTGACCTTATGATAGTGTAGGTAAATAAACATTAGATAAGTCGCGTTTTAAACATGAACTTGGTTGACACACTGGCATATCCAGATGTTAAGTAGGTAATTCAAATCAATGTCATGGCTCAACTCTACATAAGTAGGTATAATATGACCAATGTAAAGCATAATATTTTAACAATTTGTTATGGAATTCACACAAATTGAATAATTACGACTAATTAAGCGTAAATTAAAACATTTAATAAAGTAGGTTTTTAAAAACATACGAATTTAAATTAGTTCAAAAGAGATCAGTTAAGTGTTCGTCTGTAATGTAACGTTACAGAGTCTTACATCAGTGAGCGAGCATTACATGTAATGTTACAGATTCGGTCATTACATTGGTGTGGCAAGCGGACCCTGATGAAAAAATGTAATTTTCTTTTAAATTACAATGCGGAACCTGATGAAAAAATTTAATTTTTGATACAACTTGTAACACTGTAGCTAGTGAAATTACTGGGCTAAAGAGTCTTAACAACTTATGACTCTTGAGTGAGAAGCGTTGGTGCAGTGCTCCTAGAATTTCACATCATTGCGAAATCCTGGGTACACTGTACTGATTATGGGCAGCGTTATCTCTTAACATCAGGAGAGCGTCTTGCTCGTCTTGTACTTCATGACATAAAAAAAAAAAAATCAGTCTATCAAATCGATTTACACATTATAATCGAATGCTCGTCAGTCAAGGAGACAGTGTAATGTGAAATAGAATATTGAATCGGAAATGTTACATTACAGGCGAACTTTTGTTCGGTTTTGGTTGTATTGTTATGTTATTTATCCTCAAGCATCGAATTTTAAAATGTTACATTACAACGAATGCTACATTACAAGGAATGCTCAGGAAGGGTAGAAAAACTGTAACGTAATGCTTAAAATCGAACCGAACCGTTACATTACAAAAGAATACTTAATCAGAGAGAACGCCTCAAGTCAAATAATTATTGTTAAACACAAACTTGATCAATTAAATAATAGGGTCGAAAAAGATTTAAATCAACTGACATTTAAAGTAAAGAATACACTTGCTGATCTTTTTATGTCAGAAATAAATCACATACCAAGACACTAAAACGTTGAATATCTTTTTGAGGAACATGACGACTACGACCATGATATAAAGTCCAGCGGAAAAAATGAGAACTACGCGAGAATGACACTCATGAAAGGAAGCTAGCGCCACGACTGAAGTTTTCGTTTTTATTTTAGTAACGATCGAATCCGCGGTCAGCTAGTAGACTGTAGACATGTGGATATCGACAATGGCCTGAAAATAGCCGAGATTGTGAACACATTCGCGCTGCGGCCCCTCGAAATGTGTTCGAATGGGTAATATACATAGATTAAAATAAAAAGGGAACATACGGTATACGCTATCGTTGCTATAGCCGAAATTGGGCCTAACGGGTTGGAAAGTGTCGGTTGCCGCGCCGACTTGCGACGAAGTAAAATTGTGTGCATGAACCTAATTGGAGCAGTCCATTTACGAGACGTCTGTACCGTATCTTCTCTTTTATTTTAGTCTAAGGTAATATATTATGTATAACAAAGAAGGCGTAATTTTTATAGACCTAGAAGCAGAACGAGAATTGGCACCGGAATTGGAATGTCAATAATACCTCTATAATATAGAGTCTATATTACTGAAAGTCAACCTGTTAGCACAGTTCAGAGGAAACATTATTCGGAGAAAATGAAACATTTGTGTACGTAAGCAATGAGGCAATGATCATGTGTTTAACTATAGATACTTGAAAATTTTCCCTGAAAAAGGATTATTATTATTGAATATATTATTTACATTCAATTAAATTCAGTGAAAAGCAGTGTCATTAATATATTGGTACTAGCTTACCCGGCAAACGTTGTTTTGCCATATAAATAATTTCCTAGTAATTTCTAGTGTAGACAAAAAATAGCTTACTTATTGGAAGTATGTATGTATGTTAGAATGTGTATATTGTATGTATGTAAGAATGTGGTATATGCGTGAAATAAGCATTATTTTATGGAAAAATTTTTCAAACATAAGTAAAAAATTAAATTTTATGAAAACATTGTCTCTTATAATTTTTTCATACAAACAATATTTCCATTGACATTTCAAAATAAAGATTCATAATGATTGATTTTTTGGAAACTATGAAAATCTTAATTGTTCAATTACATTTTTTTAATAAAATTAAATTAAAATTACATTTTTATAAGATCAACAACATTTTCGATATAAATAAAAAAAAGTATACTTACAACACAAAATCCGTTGTTATTGGAAGCTCGTGTCACCGCCGAAATTGGGCCTAACGGGTTGGAAAGTGTCGGTTGCCGCGCCGACTTGCGACGAAGTAAAATTGTGTGCATGAACCTAATTGGAGCAGTCCATTTACGAGACGTCTGTACCGTATCTTCTCTTTTATTTTAGTCTAAGGTAATATATTATGTATAACAAAGAAGGCGTAATTTTTATAGACCTAGAAGCAGAACGAGAATTGGCACCGGAATTGGAATGTCAATAATACCTCTATAATATAGAGTCTATATTACTGAAAGTCAACCTGTTAGCACAGTTCAGAGGAAACATTATTCGGAGAAAATGAAACATTTGTGTACGTAAGCAATGAGGCAATGATCATGTGTTTAACTATAGATACTTGAAAATTTTCCCTGAAAAAGGATTATTATTATTGAATATATTATTTACATTCAATTAAATTCAGTGAAAAGCAGTGTCATTAATATATTGGTACTAGCTTACCCGGCAAACGTTGTTTTGCCATATAAATAATTTCCTAGTAATTTCTAGTGTAGACAAAAAATAGCTTACTTATTGGAAGTATGTATGTATGTTAGAATGTGTATATTGTATGTATGTAAGAATGTGGTATATGCGTGAAATAAGCATTATTTTATGGAAAAATTTTTCAAACATAAGTAAAAAATTAAATTTTATGAAAACATTGTCTCTTATAATTTTTTCATACAAACAATATTTCCATTGACATTTCAAAATAAAGATTCATAATGATTGATTTTTTGGAAACTATGAAAATCTTAATTGTTCAATTACATTTTTTTAATAAAATTAAATTAAAATTACATTTTTATAAGATCAACAACATTTTCGATATAAATAAAAAAAAGTATACTTACAACACAAAATCCGTTGTTATTGGAAGCTCGTGTCACGTGTTGAGTACTTTTGAGGTTATAAAATCACTTGATTAACTAATCGTGCAAAATACACTCAAAATTGATAATTTAATTATTATTGATAAAATAGCAATGATTAAAAGTTAATATGAGAGTTACACTGAGATAGCAAAATAATAATTGTCAACGTTACTACTACACTTGATGCATAAACAATAATGATGGCCGACAACTGTGTAGGGAGTGAGAAAGAAAGGAGACCGGCTTCGTTCTCATCCCTACTCCGTGCTGTTTACTGGGTCAGAAGTGACACCTGTAGACATCTGGCGGGGATAACTAATTAAATTACGATTGATCAGTTTTCGACCGGAGAGGAAAAATGATTAAATTACTAAAATGGCTATTAAAAAATAAGGGTTGATCGTAGAAGGGTGTAAATTGTGGATTGTATGTATTTTTTATGTTGTATCATAAAAAAATAGAAATTAAAAATTTTGTCTAAAAAATAAAAAAACAATTTAGGGGTGGACTACCCCTAACATTTAGAGGGATGAAAAATAAATGTTGGCCGATTCTCATAGATACCGGATAAGCTCAAAAAATTTCATCAAAATCGGTCAAGCCGTTCTCATCCCTACTCCGTGCTGTTTACTGGGTCAGAAGTGACACCTGTAGACATCTAGCGGGAATAACTAATTAAATGACGATTGATCAGTTTTCGACCGGAGAGGAAAAATGATTAAATTACTAAAATGGCTATTAAAAAATAAGGGTTGATCGTAGAAGGATGAAAATTGAGGATTGTATGTATTTTTGTATGTTGTATCATAAAAAAATAAAAATTAAAAATTTTGTCTAAAAAATAAAAAAAAAAAATTTAGGGGTGGACTACCCCTAACATTTAGGGGGATGAAAAATAGATGTTGTTCGATTCTCATAGATACCGGATAAGCACAAAAAATTTCATCAAAATCGGTCAAGCCGTTTCGGAGGAGTATGGCAACGAAAACTGTGACACGAGAATTTTATATATTAGATATAGAGGTAATATGCATTATATATCAATATATTAAGTATACTAGCTTATGCTCGCGGCTTTGCCTACATTGAAAATCTTTTCTAAGCGGATTTCTACGTCACAGTATCAATATTTGTGCCAAATTTCAACTGAATCCGTTTAGCAGTGTTTTGATAGATCAGTCAGTCGTGTTTTCCTTTGATAAATTAAGATTTTCTTTTTATACATATAATAGTATTAGATAGGTATGTGCTGATCGACTGAATGCTCAAACGATTTCTCGCCCTGTCTGTACCCGGCTAATGAGCGAACTCTGCTTCTTAATACGTCAGTTAACACCTTCTCATTTCCAATCACTTTAAAGTAATGTACAAAGAAGACATAAGTCATGTATTAATTGTTCATTGTAGACAATGATGGCAGATAATATTAATGCTAATATTATTATGAATGGTTCTCGGAAACTATGAACAACAGTGCAATATTATCTCTATGGGGAAAACTATCGTTCGTGTAACTTGGACGTAATGTACCAACTACACTTGCGTCACACTGAATCGCAGTTTCAGTTTCGACGAAATTAAAAAAAGGAAAATTTAAAAAAAACTATTTAAAAACAAGATTTTATTTTTATTGCCGTAAAGTACTCAAGACAAATCAAATGAGTCTAAACTCGATGGGGTTGCGTTGTCTAATTACGGAGTTCTTATGGCCACATTCCAGCTCCATCATCAGATCAGCTCCATATCATAATAATATTGCATTGTCATCCGATTTATACATGCATACAAAATTTCAGCTCAATCGGATACCAGGAAGTGGGTCAAATTAAACTTGCAAGATTTGATTACAGACAGACAGACAACAGACAGGTGAAAGTAAATAAAAGCTTGTAATTAGACGAATTACCTAATTAAAATATTTTAAACGTTTTTAGACATCACAACCTTTAAATCTTATCTCGCTTAACCCCGCGCTCCAAAACTGATAATGAAATTTCTTGACCCTGAGTAAACACTTTGAATACGATTATAACCTACTAGCTGCGCCCAGCGGTTTTACCCGCAGTACTTATGTAGCCTATTGTTAGAAATTGTGATACATAACGATTTAAATGCTTAATAAACGATGCGAAAAAGCAAATCAACCAAATTAAAAAATAAACAATATAAGAAATGACATAGTCTATGGCACTATGGTCTGACATAAGTCATGATGACAAGGCGGCTAGATAAAATGTATGTGATAAAATAGCAACAGAAAGATAGTAAACTATGTAATTGCCGAAAATATAATACAGTTCAACAAGTAAATATGTACTTTTATTCAGGATCCTGTTGGTATGTATGTTTGATATTATTAGTTCAGAAGCGGGATGAACCTGACGAACGCTAACATGTCCAAATGCTGTTAGTGGGAGCTGTTCGTGACGGAATGGATATTGAAAGAGATTGGGTATGTTTTTCATTAATAATAGTTCTAGTGAGTTACTAGGTAATTGTAGATCGACCTGGAAATTTGGCTGAGCGGTGAAATGCGCGTCAGCGATGTGCACTGCTTTGCGTTTACGACGCAACGCTATGGTGAGTTGGCAGCAACTGGTTGTGCCCAGGTATTTATTTTGCTCACTTATTATTGTGTTTAATATTTTGTATCAAACGATAGCTTTGCTGGTCTGTGTAGTTCAGAGTTCGGAAGTCTAACAAATTTTATTGGTTTAATTTTTTGTAGTGTAATAATAATTACACACACACATTACAGTATACTTAATAATAATTAATTATTAAAATAAATAAAACGGACAGTTCTACCTCTATATTATGGTGGGTTCGTGTACAATGTCCTACACACATATTTTGGTACCTACATTTTCTGTGAGGTACTTGATTAGACAAGTTGTTTTGTGTTGCTGATATTTTATGTGATATTGCTCTTCGGAGCAATGACCTTTATGTTAAATTAAACTAAATTTTAACAAACCTTTACTGTAATCAATGGTAAATAATAGTTATTTTGCTATAGCGAAGTTGCTAGAATAAGCAAATTTTGCATAACCTTATTTGATTTGGTGAGAAGATAAAGGAATAAATAAAATGAATTACTGTTCATGTTAAGGCGTTTCTTGTCATGCTTGAGGAGGTCAGTTTTGAAGATGGGGCACTGGCCGCACTGATCTGTCAAGTTTTGCTTCTTTGTCAAGAATAGCTGATAGTATAATATATTTTGAATTTTGCTAAATTGTACAATATGTTTTCCAATGGAAGTAAGAGAATCTTACTCTAGCATTTATGATGAAATTATTACTGACCATATCCTTATCGCAGACTTTCCTAGCACAGTGTTTATGATACCTTGAGAAGGTGGACATTAGCAGAGCTGCGGCACCCAGCCACACGTTGGAGCTACAAGCAGAAAAGAGGAATGTTCAACGTGTGGGTTTTGAGTACCTTCTTCTTGGTCGTAGCCTCATGATTGAGGGACATGATCATGGTGCCTCATCAGCTTTGACACCACTTCCTTCCATCGATGCCGGTCCTGCGCCATTTGGATTGACGCTTGTAGGGTGGCTCCCGTAGCATCCTGGGTCACATGCGTCCATCGCGTGGGTGAGCGCCCTCTACCTCTCTTCCCTTCTACACTGCCAGTAAGGATAAGTCTCTCCAGACTGTCTGGGTCGCGCCTGACGGTGTGTCCGAAGAATTTGAGGACTCTCTGCATGCAGATTGTTGTTCGAGTACTTAAGGTATTATGAAACTGTTTGTCAATGTTACCTACAAAATATGGCATCGGTTCACATTAAGTTCATTTTAGACTTTGTAACAATTCGGTTCGTAAAGATTATTTTATTAATCTTCTATGCTTAATACTGAGACGGAATGTATAGTGTACCGTAAAGTCTATTACTATAGTTATTAATCAGTCATATTCCCATTGGCAATTAATAATAAATCTTGAAGCTTAGCCCCTGAAGCAAGGAAATATGATATTAGAGAACCATTTTTAAAACTAAAACATTGAATGTGTTTTAAGTAAATTATATCTGCATTAATTATATATATCTGTATACATGTTAGACGTGTGCGCCGCGCCGCCGCGCCGCCGCCGCCGGTCATTTTGGCCACGCCGCCGCCGCCGATCATTTTATCGGCGTGAAATCGGCGTGAATTTATTTTTATTTTATTACCGTTTTTTACTTATTTTAATCATCATTATTAACCAAATAAAATAATTGAAGCCACAAGAAATGTTCCAGATAAATTTAAACGTCTTGGAAGGGATAGAAAGAATAGAAAAGAATGAAACTAGTCGGCGGGTCGGCACGCAACTGCCACTACAAGTTGCTATTGCTACCCGTGTGGTAAATTACTAACATTTTGTGAAATTAAAAGCATGATATTTGTATAGAGGTATGATTTCCACTTTCCACCATTTTGTTCTACACCAATCACCAAACAAGCGAATGCCAACGTTGGGGTTCGTTGGCAACCATTGGCGCTGTGTGGACTTAGCAAAGGCCAACATGACGCCGGGGTCACATTATAACATCATGGTCGAGCCCTCGATGAAATATCTTGAACTCGTCCTCCCCGGGCGGTGCAATTTCCGGGAGCACTTTGCCCGGTTGTCTCCCCGCCGAGCACGGGTCCTTAACCTTCCGGCTCGTGCAGGTGTTTTCCGGGTACGGACGCTTCGGAAAGTACTTGCATGCACCACGTAGCCGGTACAGAACCGATCTCCGCTTGCCACCTCTGGTTGCGGAGTGGATACGCGTGCCCAGCATGAGTCAGTGAGCACCGTACCCTTATCGCAGTTATGGGGGAGGAACTCTCACTATAAACCATGAAAATAGCCAATGGTTTCAAGTGAAGAATCGTGGCAGGCGGCGGTCTCATTTTGCGAGAGGACACTATCACAAAAGGGGATCGGGAAACGCAAACGGGAGTTCACTACCAACCTCCCTATGCGTGCCCGGAGAAGGAGGCGCATCTTCCATGCCCTTTTCCATCCCCTTACCTGGGTCTAGATGGAGTACGAGGCTCCTCGTCGCTGACAAACCGACCCACGAGGAAGTGCACTTTGGAGGGTGGGATAAAACTCTTCTTCACTCCACTGAGGTGGGGTCCTCCTGTCAATTATGCCCAAACGCCGTTGGGGCCGTGAATGAGTGCTTTGGTGTTCCCTGACGCCATAGTGCTGCGGTAGCCCCAGCACTATGGCGTCGTTTTTAGTGGGTATCCCCACCGCGCCCAATATTAACGAGGTAGACCCACATACCCCAAAAAAAAAGAAAAAAGTCCAAGATAACGCCAACCCCTGAACAGTCCGGATCGAACCTTATTTTTTTTATCCCAGGAAAAATGCTTTACGCATCATCACCCCACGCCGGGGGGCGCGGGGCGGTATGTGGGACTCCCCCGCCATGGGAGCGGCGGGGACACCCACTAAAAAACCTGGGGGTGTTCCTGCGGGACGCCATAGTGCCGGGGCAGCGGGTACGCCGAAGCACTCATCCGCGGCCCCGACGGCGTTTGTTCCTAACTGACAGGAGGACCCCTCCGCGATGGGGTGAAGAGGAGTTTCACCCCACCCTCTCAAGGGGCGCGCGGAAACACCGCGCGCGCCACCTCGTGGGTCTGTTCTTGCGACGACGAATACCCCCGTACTCGCCGCCTAGACCCAAGTTATGGGAGCTGGAGAAGGGCGTGGAAGATACGCCTCCGACGCCCCTTTCTCTCCCTATCGCAGAACGAAACCGTGGCCTGCCACGACTCCTCGCTTGCAACCATGGCTCTTACCATGGTTGCCAACGAGAGTTCGTCCCCCATAACAGCGACGAGGGTACGGCGCTCACTAACCCAAGCTGGGCACTCCTCCAGTGTGTGCTGCGCCGTATCCACGTCGCTACCACAGTAGTGGCAAGCAGGAGTCGGTTCCCTCCCGCTAAGTGGCGCAAGTACTTTACGAAGCATCTGTGCCCGGAAAGCATCTGCACGAGCCGGAAGGTCAAGGACCCGTGCTCTCTGTCCGTCCACTGCTGGAGTAGTGGACGGACTGCCACCACTGTCCAGCTGCCTGCTCGAGGGTGAGTCAGACGCGTACTCTACCTCTCGAGCAGTGCCTCCTTGGCTTCCTCCTTCCACCTACCTCTCTACCTCCCTGGGAGACGCGGTGAGCCCGCGGAGGCTTAGCGCGCCGCATACAGCTCCGCCTCCAGGTCCCAGGGGGGAGATCCTCCCAAGAGGCACGCCGCCTCGTAGGAGACCGTGCGGTAACCCCGTATTACCCGACGGCCATCACCCTCTGAGGACGTCTCAGATGGGCGATGGTTTGCTCCGTCAGGGCATCCACCCATACGGGGGCTCCATACAGGCTCCATACAGGCCCATGGACCGCATGACTCCCACGTACAAGCGACGGCAGCTGGACCGAGGTCCACCTAGGTTCGGCAGCAGCCGCTTGAGAGCGGGCGCCGCACCCATCAGGCGGGGAGCCAACCGGACAAAGTGCTCCCGGAAGTTCCACCGCCCGTCGAGGACGAGTCCAAGATATTTCATCGAGGGCTCGACCCCGATGCAGACCTCCCCGATAGAGATAGTGGAACCCCTACTCGGGTCCCTCCGAGGCCCACCCGGAGTCCCAATCTCCCTATCCGTGCTACCACCTCCCCCACCGCCACGGTGGCAGCCTCCTGGAATGTGCATGGAATGAGAACCCTCGTTGTATACTATTTTTATCGTAGCAGTATTCATCAGCGTCGTCGTTGTAGGTCCGTGTAGGAGTCTAGTCTAAGTTTCAACAAACCCTCAAGACGAAAATCTTCAATCAATGTGAGTTACCATGTTGATTTACGGCACTGAAACGTAATCGTTCACTATTGACCTCATCTTAAAGCTCAAAGTCACTCAGTGAGCTATGGAGAGGGCTACTACCGGGGTTTCTCTACGAGAATGAGGAGATCCGTAGACGAACTAAAGACACTGACATAGCCCAGCGGATAAGCAAAGTAAAGTGGCAATGGGCAGGCCACATAGCACGTAAAGCGGATGGCTCGAGTGGAGACCACGGACTAGCAAACTCAGCGTAGGACGTCCAACCACACGACGACCTTGAAAAGGTCGCCGAAAAATGCTAGATGCAGGTCGCTTCCAACCGGTATAAATGGCAGTCCAAAGGGGAGGCCTATTCAGCAGTGAGTGTCCTATGGCTGAGATGATGACTTAACTAACAAACAATTACGAGTAGTTATTAACCCTTAATGCAGGCATATGCGAAAGGTGCATTCGATGGTGGAATTAATGCTTACTATTTCGTAGGGTATCGTTTAAATTCCTCACCACCTCGTTAGCGTCAAATTGGAGCGAAATTAACATATTGATATTTAATTAATAATTTTCATAGATTTAACGTAAAATAACGCCTAATTTCATTAAATATAACGTCATTTAGCACGTTTTATTTTGTTTTTTGTTGTATTTTACCCCCACGCCGATTTCACGCCGATTACGCCGCCGCCGCCGGTCATTTTTCGACCAGACGCCGCCGCCGGTCGTTTTATAATCGGCGCACATGTCTAATACATGTAGAGATGATGTACCTATACCCAGTAGGTATTGACACAAAGTATTTTTACATTTGAATTACTATAGCTATAATATTGGATACAGAGTTTTCTAGAATCAAATTGAATTTTAATATCAGTGAACCAGAACAATATTTTGGTTCAGAAAGTAAAATAAAAAAAAAGTGTTTAGTGAAATAAAATGACAGTAAAAGCACGGCTTATACTAAATGTTCCCAATGAGGTCAAAGTGACTGTGATATTATAATATTGTTCTGTCAGTCTTAGGTTCGTCTAAACATACATTGTACCTTGAAATGTGTCTTTTATTATTATTACAATTTGCATGCTGAAAAGCGGACTGTAGCAGACTATTATATTATAGAATAGAAAACTCCTTATTGTTCACACAAATACAGCAATATAAACTTGGAACTAAGGTTGCACAGAAGGAAGTGTTACGATTGGCAGTCTTATCACTGATGGCGATCTCTTCCAGACAACCATATTATAATAACTTGTTATCTTTTGTATACATACTCTCGCAATGAATAACTTTGAAATTTGAACTTTGAGTATATAATGTAGACTTATTAATAAATGTAGTGTATTCCACAATGAATGATGTTGACTCATCAAACTGATATTTTATGGATATATATTCTCACATATTATTTGGGAGGCCTACAGCTATGGTGCATAAATAAAGTAGTGAAGAGCCAATAAATAGCTTCCACATATAAAGTGATAACACCATTATATGCAAAAGGAATAAGGATACAATATTATGACAGATGACATATTATCTTTTTGGAAGGGTTTACATAATTCTTATCATAGACTTGAGTAAATGAAATGTATGTGTACAATCATTTGAATGCTCTTAGGGCAGGTTGTCTATTACAGAATGATTTACGGGTTACCACCAAACTACTAATGGGGGGATTTATACTGCTCACTACATAGCTCAGATTTCATATTATTGAATGGTACAGAAGAACAAATAATAAAATAATTTTGTGATAATTTGTATTCATAGTTGGAATTCTGGATTTGCCCCAGATGTCATAAAGTAGAATTATTGTTATGACACTACATGATTTATAAACGTGAGCATGTAACCTTTTGTAAAGAAGACATTTTTTTAATTATTGCAATTGTTACTACCTACTTTCTATGTAAGGCAGATTTGAAATTTAATTAGGTAAATTATTTAGATATGATTACATTTAAAAGTAACGGTATGCAATGGTTACCTGTCGTTTGAACTATCTAGTACCATCTTTATAGGATAGTAGTATCCAGTCATTAAGTTAAGATTACTAGTAGTACTAGTTTAAAAGTATGTTCAGGCTACCATATTTACACATTGTTTGTTGATAGAAACACTTCAAAAGTAAGTGTGAAATTACATGATCAGTAAATATCAATGGTCCATCTATGAATGTAGTGATCAATGAATATCAATGGTCCATCTATGGATTTAGTGATCAATGAATATCAATGGTCCATCTATGGTGTGTATATCTAGGATGTGTATATGAAGTCACTTAAATTATATAACATTAAAGCATGAAGAGTTTTGTGGGAAGTATTATATAAATGAGAATTTACTTAATATTTATTCATAGGTGAATAAGAATTGTTTTAGATAAAGATATAATTAGTCTTCCACACTGTTAATAATATTATTTTGAATGAATGGTAAGAGACCAACAAACAAATGATGAACTGAAACTGTCTTTTACTATATATGTAAATATAGGTTACATATATACACATTGGTATACATGCACAGAATGTTCTCGTTTAGATCCATTTGATAACTAGGTGATATAGTAGAAGGCATATCAAATATAAAGACTAACTGACAGTTTATATTTGGAGGACCATAATTAAATATTGATGATATTGCATTTTATAATATAATATGGTATTAAGTTTCATTTCACAAACTTAAAAGTTAACTAATAATTGTATGAGCTTGGATGAAGAAATTCCCACAGATTCGAGGTCCTTTGGCCGCGACAGACATAACCAATGTAAACACCACAATGCATGACAAGTGATGGCAAATTTTGGTATTGTCATTTAGAATAGAATGTTGTTTTTAAGATTTGATGAATTGGGTATGTTGATATTGTTCAGACCTAAATGATGGTACATTTCTTCATGCTAATAAGATGGTGCTCTCAAAGGGAGTCATTGTTCACAAATTGTCACTATCATATATCAGTAACTTTCTGAAGGGACTTACTTTATGTTTTGGACATCGTCAAGATAGAAAATACTGTTGTAACCGGTATGGAAACTCAATTTATGTGGAATTACTATGAAGCATTTGTGTGACTGTACAATTGTACAATGTCTATAATATTAGCAAGTGTTAGTAAAGAGTTTGAGTTGTTATAATAATTAACAGTTATTGACATATATATTGAAAAAATGGCGACTTGTGTATTATGTATGGGTTATGGGAGTCCGTTGTGTTTTTATGTGAATTACATTAAGACTTGGTGACTGTTACGAGTTAGAACTCATACCTACAATAAAATATATATGTGACCCTGGTGAGGGAGTAATATGTTGAACTTATACCTACTATAAAGTATATATGTGACCCTGGTGAGGGAGTAATATGTTCTAAGTTGGCCAGATTTTATCTGGCAAAGTTATGTAAATGTGACCCTGGTGAGGGAAATATCTGTTGTAAATTGGCCAGAGCTGGCAATGTTTTGTAAATGAGACCCTGGTGAGGGAAATATCTGTTGTAAATTGGCCAGAGCTGGCAATGTTTTGTAAATGAGACCCTGGTGAGGGAAATATCTGTTGTAAATTGGCCAGAGCTGGCAATGTTTTGTAAATGAGGCCCTGGTGAGGGAAATATCTGTTTTAAATTGGCCAGAGCTGGCAATGTTTTGTAAATGAGACCCTGGTGAGGGAAATATATGTTTTTGGCCAGAGTTGGCGAAGATTGATGGCTAGAGCTGCCAAAGTCCCGGTTGGCCAGAGTTGGCGAAGATTGATGGCTAGAGCTGCCAAAGTCCCGGTTGGCCAAAGTTGGCGAAGATTGTTGGATAGAGCTAGCAAAGTAATCAGTGGCCAGAGCTGGTAATATGCGATGATGATATCATATGGTTCAGATCAATATGAAGATTTTGTTGATGAGACACCGACACACCGTAACAGACATTTGACTTCACTAATCGTACTATGATATCAAGAATGCAACAGCAAAGCATGAGAATCGTTATTTAAGAAAGACAAATCTTAGTGCTAAGCAATGACCTATCGAGTTTTCCGGAAAATGATTCAGTCTTCAAGAAGTTCTAAATACTGGAAACGCAGATGAATGAGGTATTGTTAGCTTAATTTATATGGTCATATAATATCTACTTGAATGTAATAGAATATCTATGGCCTTTATGAAGAATAATGGTTGCCAAGGATACTGTTGCTCATAATGTCATCTATGTTTTAATTATTGAAATATTATGTAAATGCAAGGAAATGTATAAAATGAAGATATACAAAGAATTCTGAAGATATCAAACAAGCTTTCAGATGTAATATACTAGAAATAAAGAATATCCTTTATAGATCAAAAACGTTGACCAGAAGGAAAATCTGCTATACCTAGCAAATAGATCAATAAAACCAAGATGAATGCCAATGGGTATTGTACACATTATATCATAGACCGATGATAAAGGATATTTATAAACAAGACAAGGACATTGATTACATTGAGGTCTATGCTCCAGTGGTCTACCACTCGCCTATAAGATACCTGATCGGATGCCAAGAAGGAACTAGAAACAGATACACCAAATGGATGGAGTCACAGCATTCTTACTCAGCAAAGTTACTGAAGAAACTTACATTTAAAACCTGGTTATGAGGATGAACATTATGATTGTAAACTAAATATGTCAATGTATAATAGACACGAGCCAGCGAACAAACTATTGGCACAGACAATTAAATATTGCTTTAGAATTTGGGATGCCTTGCTCAAGAATAAATCCATATGTTTATATTGTAAATGGAAAAGATGTGATTGTTATAGCAGTATAATATATCGATGATATAGAATAGATCTTTATAACATTGAGGAAATGTCATAAATTATAAAAAGAGATACAAAAATAAAAAAGGAAAGGTACCTGAAGGATTTAGGAACAACCAAACATTACATTGGTTCCAGAATATCACAAGAATACAAAATTTAATTTCAATTGAATAAGCAATATATACAAAGATATTACAACAGTCAGCCCACTAATGAATATTGGGCGGCATGAGGTATCAGAAGGCAACAATGCTTATGAAACTCGTCTATAATGTACCTAATTATAATGGAAATGTTACCAGTTGTTGTGATGCAGACTAAGCAAATGATACTGAAGATAGAAGATACATATTTTCACTCCCATTATGCCATAAGCTAGAATTATGGAAAACAAAACATAGCCTTATCTAAAGTGAAGCATATTATGGAAAAAGTTATGCCATTTGATAAGTCAATGTGATAATATAGATGGAGATGACTGGAAGCTCCTTCGTCGGCGTATTAGCAGATGACTGTCTTTAAATAAATAGTCATGATAAAAGTAATCAAAATTATAATATCTCTTTAATAAAATGCCAATTTCACTAAGAAAGTAACTTCGCATGATAAAAGACGTAGTGCCATTCAAACGAAAAATTAATTATGACAATAAGATGTAAACATTTTAAACTTAATAAAACAAACAGCAATATCCATGAGTTTCTTGCTCGTTCTTCTCATGGAGGTGCTTTGCGAACGAGCGGTAGTCATTTACTAACATAATTCTCAAAAAAAAAACGTGTTAAATTTAAAATTAATTAACTTGAGTTTTTCTTTTATTAAAATGATTTACAACAACACAACGCGAATATGAAGCTTAACTAAAAAGTTTTTATTTAATCTAAATCAAATTATTGCTCTGTACCATTAGTTGTCGATATTTTAAAAAAATGTACTTGCTCAAATGTATTTACTATCCCGAATACGATGTACTGTCGGTAGTATGGGGACATACAAAGAATGGCCGAGATGTGTTTGGGGATAGGGACATCCCCATGGCAGAACGGCCGATTGTTAGAAATTGTGATACATAACGATTTAAATGCTTAATAAACGATGCGAAAAAGCAAATCAACCAAATTAAAAAATAAACAATATAAGAAATGACATAGTCTATGGCACTATGGTCTGACATAAGTCATGATGACAAGGCGGCTAGATAAAATGTATGTGATAAAATAGCAACAGAAAGATAGTAAACTATGTAATTGCCGAAAATATAATACAGTTCAACAAGTAAATATGTACTTTTATTCAGGATCCTGTTGGTATGTATGTTTGATATTATTACTATGTGTTATTCCAGGCTCTAAGCTATACCTATACCAAATTTCAGCTCAATCGGTCCACCCGTTTAGGCCTGAAAGAGTAACAATCATCCATCCAGACATCCATTCTTACAAACTTTCGCGTTTATAATATAAGTAAGATCATAAGACTATTATAGTAGGAGAGGCGAATAGGGGCTGCTCACTCTGCATAAAAATATGACGCGCTCGATTTTTTTAACCAATCTGAAATCTGACGGGCCATCTTCAGCGAACTCCCCTATATCAGGAGTTCATATTTGATAGGGGTGCATTTTCGGGTGCAAGCTTTTTCACCATATGATTTTCTGACGCTCTCGAGTTACAGCAATAATCCCCTTTTCGGCTCCCCTACATTTATCCATTTAAATTGTTCAATGTAAACTTCAATGTACCCTTTTTTACCCCTATAGGGAACATTAGGAATGTCTGTTATTCATAACTTCCTAATTCCCCTATAAAATACAAGCTACAGAGGTAGTTGAGAACTAAAACAGTGAGCATACGAGGTATTAAAAATTCACCGCTTTCACAACATACATGCATAGATAGCAGCTGGCATTCGGCATGCGAGTAGGGTAACTATTCTATTTCAAATGTACCGGACTTTTTCTCTCTACCTACTGCAATAAAGACTTAGGGCTTGTTCACGTGAACGCGAGGGCGCAGGCGCGGGCGCGGGCGCGAAATATCAAACATATGACGTGCTATGTAAGTGTTCACGTACAACGCACGTGCGGTGTAAGCAAAGTTTGTCGCGCCCGCGCCCGCGCCCGCATGTTATAGCGTGAACAAGCACTTAAGCGATAACTCGCTCCATTGGTGAGCAACACCGTCCGCAGTACGCCAATGTACTCCGACTCTCCGACCAACGAAAAGTCTGCGGTGTTTTAGGTGCTTTGGCGGTTTAGATCGCCAGTGGATCATCCGCTTTAGGCAGTTTAGGCCCAACGCAACGTGGCGATCGCAACTGAGAGTCGCTCGGTTGCCCAATTTGGACTAACCTTCGCGGCTCACCAAAATTAAACACCCCATGTCTTGGATATTACTGGGAAAATAGAATAGAAAACACTTTGCAAATGAGACTTAGGCAGACCCAGTCTAAGTCTGCTCAGCCCAGTAATATCCAGATAAGTTCTAAACGCATGGTAGCTCTACATTTGAACAGTAATTTAGTTTCCTGCTCTAACATTCTCTGCACGTCGCTCATATAGCCATAGCACGTGCTAATAGCATGTTTACTTTGATTTTATATACTTTACATTATATATTATGCTTATTAACATCGTTATATACTTTATTGACATAGAAACCTTTGATGTTGGATCATTATTTTAGATTTTATTGCCATTACTAGCTGTGTCCAGAGGTTACCCATCATTGTTTGTAGCACGGTAAAGAGATATACAGTAGTTTGACTGAGCGTGATTTTTGAACATAAATACCTACAGTCTCGCGGTACATGCGCAAGTCATAGGGCTGCCGGGCAGCCGCTGCCCGCATACAGTAGGTACCTACCTATTTCATATCATCTACTTACTTAAGCTACTAACTAGACAAGACAAGAGACAAGACAAGAGACAAGACAAGAGACAAGACAAGAGACAAGACAAGAGACAAGACAAGAGACAAGACAAGAGACAAGACAAGAGACAAGACAAGAGACAAGACAAGAGACAAGACAAGAGACAAGACAAGAGACAAGACAAGAGACAAGACAAGAGACAAGACAAGAGACAAGACAAGAGACAAGACAAGAGACAAGACAAGAGACAAGACAAGAGACAAGACAAGAGACAAGACAAGAGACAAGACAAGAGACAAGACAAGAGACAAGACAAGAGACAAGACAAGAGACAAGACAAGAGACAAGACAAGAGACAAGACAAGAGACAAGACAAGAGACAAGACAAGAGACAAGACAAGAGACAAGACAAGACAAGACAAGAGACAAGACTTGGACTCTTACTCGCACTCTTACTCAAACTCTTACTCGAACACTTACTCACACTCTTACTCGAACTCTTACTCGGACTCTTACTCAAACTCTTACTCAGAATCTTACTCTTATTCGCACTCTTACTCGGTCTCTTACTCGCACTCTTACTCGGAATCTTAATCGCACTCTTACTCGGACTCTTACTCGCACTCTTACTCGGTCTCTTACTCGCACTCTTACTTCAGCAGAATACTTTTAAAAATAAAAAATAAATATTATTATAATAACTTCATACTAACTTACATCAAAAACAGCATAATATCGAATGCTATTTTTTGCCATTTTATATAATTTATTATATCTGGGGGCACGGCAGTGCCCCCGCCAAGTCGAGCAAAAAAAGCGGCACGGCCGTACCATCCTTTTCTGGAAGCAGTTCAGACCATTTTCGACCCCCTATAACTTCGTTGTGGAAAATACTGGAAGCTTCAATTTTTAACAACCGAGTATGCATTGTATAAACACGATTTATTCCAAATTTCATTCAATTTGAACTAGTCGTTTGAAAATTATAACTAGTCAAAGTTTTGTAATTTTGTCACTCACTCACTCATTCACTGACCGATCATCAAAAGTCTAAGGCACTTCTAGCAAACATAGCAGGTTCAAACTTGGTACATACTTAGAGTTTATTGTATAAACCATAGGAAAACTAAAAAAACTTGCAATTTCGGTCTAGTTTTCGAGATACATAAACTGCATAAATAACTTTGTAATCCCGTATAAATGTATAGGATTACAAAGTTACATTTGCAGTCAACGGTAAAAATTGCATAAAATCCCAATAATAATGCCATAATATATATGCCGTAATAATGTATAAAGCCAGGGAGGGATTATCCCGCCTTCTAGGTTTAGTCTGCTCCCATCTACGGGCGTCGTCACTTAAGATCAGGCGATATCGTGGGCAAAGGCTAACCTATAACTATTAAAAAAAAAACAAAAAGTAGTGAGATGCCACCAAAAACATAACTTGTAAAAATTACCAAGTCTTGCAACAGCAGTTCTTCTACCGTAAAAAGTTGTGAGATCCATGTACTACCAAGTCGGTAAAATCTTTTGTGTTTTAAATTAATAGATTGACTTGGCAATCGCACTATTATGTCGGTATATTACTTGAGAGATACATTGTTGTGTTTTCATGCGATGGCCAAGTCGATCTATTGATTTAAAACACAAAAGATTTTACCGACTTGGTAGTACATGGATCTCACAACTTTTTACGGTAGAAGAACTGCAGTTGCGAGACTTGGTAATTTTTACAAGTTATGTTTTTGGTGGCATTATGTATACATACATACGTCCAAAGTAAATAACGTAAATTACACTAAATACTTGCAAAAAACTAACGCGACGTCCGCCCGTCGCTACGTGGCACCCGCTTCTGGATTATATACCCACTTCTACCCACATCTGCCCACATCTACTCACTCCCAAATTCCGGCCGTTTCTATGAAGTCAAACTACTGTATATCTCTTTACCGTGTTTGTAGTGATTGGACTATTGTAGATGCCACTTGAAGTACCACAACTTTGTTTTTTTTTGTACATCTATCAGCTGTTGCAAGAACCACTTGCACCTTTTGTCATTACATGTTTTACGTTATTCTAGCTCAGTATCCCTAATTGTCTATAGCGTGTATTTTTTTTACCACAATTTTATCAGTTACCAAGAACATTACTGGGCAGGGGCCATGAGGAGATACAACTTATATCTGAGGGTGACAGGTGCAATCAACGCGAAGAATTTTGAATTTTAAAACACCGGTGGCACTGCTTGATGTGGGCAATACGTTGCTTATCATCACACACATGGTTCGCTCGTCTACGCACTCATTATCATTAAATCCTAAATATTCTCATTATCAGGTTGTCGACCTCTAGTGCGGATGGCCTACAGATTGCAACGTTACCATAATAATTCTGCCTACGTCAGAAACTAGGTTTTTCATATTTCTTCATTCCGGATTCCGGATTTGATCACGCACAGAAACCCAAATAGCTCTCTCCATAGCTGTGTTGTAACGCATCGTAAATTATAGTAAACTTTGATGATTTTAAGGTCATTGATGACGCAGACCGCAGATGCATGCTACATTCTTTAAGGGCTTCCTTATTCCTTATAAGGTTCCCTACCTAAAGGGAACCAAACAGGACCCTATTCTTCGCGAAGTAAACGATTACAAAAAAGAATAATTATAATTACTAAGACTAAATTTATTATTTAAAGTGATCTTTCTAAGAAATAAAGTATTAAAGAACAGTAGGCATAGATGCAATCATTTAGCGTACCTATTATACATAAATTTTATTATACAGATCGTATTACCACCTGTGGCGCCGGCAAACATAAAGGTAGAGAAGGTCGTCTCTATCAATCTGAAGAAACGCGAAAATATGCCGCTTATATAATAGGTTTTACAAAGTATTCCACGATACGCTCTATGAATTTTTCACATTATAATATAAATAATAATCTTAATGACAGATATAAAATCGTTTGCATGCGCAATTAAATATGGGTTAATGTTACTGCGCAGCCAAACCGCCAACTTCAGCAGATAATTTATCAAGATTTACGCGAATTTTAGTACGTACTATTTTTTGTTTAATTAGTGGCGTCTTCTTGTGTCGAAAGCCAAGACTGTTTAGGGCGCCTGCACTGATTTATGTTAGTTTAGTTATTTTTATTATGTATTTAGTCAGTTCTATTTGATTTGTAACAATTCTATTTGTTTTGTAGTTCCGAGCGAAATGTGATATTAATTCTTGACAAAACGAAAGTTTTAGTATTTTAGTAACCACTAGCCGTGCCCAGCGGTATTACCCGCTGTACAGTAGCCTATGTGTTATTCCAGGGTCTAAGCTATCTCTATACCAAATTTCAAGTCAATAGGTCAAGCCGCTTAGGCGTGAAAGAGTAACAAACATATATCCAGAATCCAGGCATCCATTCTTACAAACATTCACGTTTATAATATTAGTAAGATTTTTTGATTGGATGAAGTCGACCTTCTGCATGCCATACATTATGGTGACCAGTGTTGTGAATGCGCGTCCTTCACACGCGGGGAAGCGTATATGGAAACCCTTCCTCTATTCAGCGCCAGTATGGATCTGGGATGCGGGAGCTTTTAAACGACAAAATATGCAGTTTCAGAGTTTAAATGCTACCCTACTTTCAGTTCTGAAATGCGGGACGGTTTACGTACGCAATTTTACCGTTATAAATTAGAAATCCTTCCAGTATTCAGCACTCAAGTATTTTTGAGTTGCGGAAACTTTTGACTTTTGATATTGAATGTTTAGTATTTGTTTGCTATTATACACTTGTACTTCTAAATACTGCATGAGACGGCATTGTTTTAAGGAAATGTAATAAAAATATACATGACTTTTATTTTTACTAAACATGGAATATGGTATACCTACATAAACTACATGTACGTACTCGTATACATATATAATACATGTATCTTGTAATGCAATTTTTTACTTTTTTTTAACTCAGTTTGAGTTTCACACTCTTATTAGAGGTATACGTGTCAGAGTAAGAGTCAAGAGTAAGAGTCAACAGTAATAGTCAGTCTTCTTGTCTTGTCTCTTGTCATGTCTCTTGTCTTGTCTCTTGTCTTGTCTCTTGTCTTGTCTCTTGTCTTGTCTTGTCTCTTGTCTTGTCTCTTGTCTTGTCTTGTCTCTTGTCTTGTCTCTTGTCTTGTCTCGTCTCGTGTCTTGTCTCGTGTCTTGTCTCTTGTGTTGTCTCTTGTCGTGTCTTGTCTCTTGTCTAGTCTCTTGTCTTGTCTCGTCTCTTGTTTTGTCTCTTGTCTTGACTCTTGTCTCTTGTCTTGTCTCATGTCTTGTCTTGTCACTTGTCTTGTCTTTTGTCTTGTCTCTTGTCTTATCTCGTCTCGTCTTACCTTATTTTATATTATTTTATTTTATTAATAAATAAATGACTTAAGGTAGGTAGTATTAAATTTGTAGACTGTTTTACGCACCACGAAGTGCGCGCGGGTCCAATAGTTATAAGTAAACATAAACTTTCCTCTTGAATCACTATCAAATTCCGTTGCGTTTTAAAGATCTAAAAGCAGCAAACAAACGACAGACAAGCGTTTTCATCAAACAGATTTAAATATTAACCTAAAAACAATCCCCGAGTTCAGATCGATCGATCTGAATAGCGGAAGGGATTAAAGTCGCAATTAGAGAATGAATGCACGTAAAGGCTCCCGCAGCTCAGATCGGTCGCGGTGCTGAATAGCGGAAGGGATTAAAGTCGCATTTTGAGAATTCACGTATGGAAAGGCTCCCGCATCTCAGTTCGGTCGCGGTGCTGAATAGAGGTAGGGTTTCAATATACGCCGCGGGGAATCACCCATGTTTTTGCCGACTGCCGAATAACCTTTTCCGGTCAATGTGGGCGTGAAATTGATTTGGTTTTCCAATACTGTGCGTAGCTGAGAGAGTATCTTCGGACACGTTCGGATTAACCGGTTGCTAACCGGTTTTGATCAGTATCTTAATTAATCATTTAATATTATTAGTGCACAGAAGTTGTACGTTGGTAACAGGTTTTTATTATTATTATTGGTCTAAATTGTCTCACAGCTGGGCGAAGGTCTCCATCCAATTCTTCACGATCAAGCATCTCTATCTAATAGGTTCAGATTTTATTGAGTTTTTTATTTTTATTTACACTTCGATATAATGTTGGTAAACTATGACATCAGGAACCCTCACCAAGCTAATTTAGTACGTTGTATTTTCACCCCTTATTTATTAAATTTTTAAACAAAAGTTTTATAATAAATGCAATACAAAATATAACCAGTTTTAGGGACAACCAAAAACCGAATACCGGGCGTAATAAGTAGAGTTGCCGCGAATAGTGTTTATAGCGAATAGTCGAATACCGATTAATCGCCATTCACTTTGGCGAATAGTCGAATAACTCGACATTACTATTCGACATAAAAAAAACATTAAACACATTAAAAATATTTCTAATTTCTTCTAAGGTTGTGAAAAAAGAAAACAATAAAGTTAAAGAAATCTGTTTCGATTGTTAACTACATCTCATTAGCAAAGGCTGACAGAAAAATAAACCCATATGAATGGTGGGCTTTGAGTACCAATAAGAATAGATTTCCTATTTTAAGTAAGCTTGCTAAACGATACTTAATCACACCAGCAAGCTCTGTTTATTCAGAAAGACTATTTTCCGAGGCAGGTTTAATTTACGAGGAAAAACGAAACCGACTTGCTCCAGAACGTGCAGAAAAAATTGTTTTTTTGCACCACAATCTGCCTCTGTTGGATTTTAAATATTAATTAAAAAGCCTTACTAATTTAATTTCATGAATATGATAGGCACAAGCACATATTACAGATAATAATTGATATTGTGTTTTGTTTTATTAAGGAAAATAATTAAAAAAATGATTATTTTAACTCATTAGTTCTTTTGTTCGTTAAAAGTTTATTTTCGACGACTATTCGCCGAATGGCGAATAATACTAGCTATTATTCGGTATTCGACGAATATCAAAAAAATGACGAGTAATGCCGAATACCGAATAATAGCGAGTATTCGCGGCAAGTCTAGTAATAAGTAACAAGTGAAATTTTAAAAATACTTTTTAAAAACAAGCTTTAATTATCATTACCATCTTGCATCATTTAGTACTCGTCAAGACGAATCAAATGAGCCCAAACTCGATGGGGTTGCGTTGTTTAATGACAGAGTTCCTATAGCCACCTTCCAGCTCCATCATCAGATCAGCTCCATGTCATAATAATATTGCATTGTCATCCGATTTACACACGCATGCAAATTTTCAGCTCAATTGGAAACCGGGAAGTGGGTCAAATCAAACTTGCAAGATTTGATTACAGACAGACAGACAGACAGACAGACAACAGACAGGTGAAAGTAATATAAAGCTTGTAAAAATATTTTCTATTCTTTGTCGCGGTCATATCGTTCGCAATCATGCGCAACTTTTCTTTCTTATTGAATTCTTATAAGACCATAAACCTAGCTCTGGCGTTTACCGTTTAAAGCATTGTTAAAGGCACATAACGAGTAACGAGGCAACAGCGATAACCCGGCAACAGCAATATTTATAACCAACACATTAACTGGTGCTGGCGCGCTGCCAGACGCTAACCGCAGCTCTGGATTCAAACGACTCTTGCTTATGTGGGGTTAGGTCACACTTGCTTCAGTTTATGGAGAATTTGTACTCGATTATTTGGACGGACTTGCTCAGTACTGGATGGTTTCGCGTGAATACGAGACAGCCCAGATAGTATAGCCAGAAGAAACAAGAAACTGCCTAAGTAGGTAGCTTATTTCGCTCTTTTAACCAAAACTGTATTATGGGTAGTTAAAATAATTTATTAGTTTAGTTAAGTTCAATAGTTAGATGTGATTATTACAAGCCTACTGCAGGTCAAAGGACATGCCTCAAATGAAGAGCATCGTGTTCGATGCTATAAGCATGTCGCTTAGCATTCGAGCAAAGTGGTGACCGACCTAACTAACCTTGCGAGGATGCTCTGAAGTCTCGACTAATCAGAAATATCGACGAACTTATTGAGGAAGATGCATAACCTACAGGTTTTTTTATTAAATTTTTTGAATAATTTCCATCAGACTGAGTAAGCGTTTAACCTCAACCAGTTGGAAAGTGACGCGTGTAGTGCTTAGATCAAATATATTTTATTTTATTAATAACAATAAAACTTACAGCTAGCCGCTAGCTTATAAATAGATAGATATAATATAAACACGAAAAGCCAATTACAAGTTTTCATAGATAAAATCCGGATATATTACATCAAGTAGCCTGTTTAGTAAAATCCTATTCTCTGTTGGCTTGAAGTAGCAAAAGAACGGGAAAGAAGTGAAGGTGTGAGTAGACTTACCGGAGCGCCCTGGGCGCCGGTTGCTCGACGATCTCGACGCTGGCCGGCGGCATGGCCGGCGCCTGCGCCATCCCTACGGCGCCGAACGACGGATCCGCGTTATTGATTGCGTCCACTGTAACACATAACACAACACACTTAATACCGCTGCACAATATATAAAAAAATATAATATAAATATTTCAGGACGTTTCACACAGCGCCACCTAACCCCAAACTAAACAACTTAATGCTTGTAATATGGTGGTTAGGATAACGGATATAATACTTATATACTCTTCTTTTGTAAATACATACTTATAATAGATATTGAAAAACCACCCAGACCAGAAACAAATACCTGTGGATCACACAAACATTTGTCCCATGCGGGAATCGAACCCGCAACCTTCTGCGTTGCAGGCGGGTATTAGCCCACCGCGTCAATGCACCTGTAGTGTGCGTTGTTTTCTATTAAATGTACGCAGAAGGATATTTTTTTTTGCTCGACTTGGCGGGCGGAAGATGAATTGGTATGTAACAAAAACGTTTTTTATCATAAAAATGCATGTACTTACGAACATCACTGATATTCACCGGTTCGTTGACAATGGCACCATCATCTTGTTCATACACTAGGAGGTCATCTGAAAACAACCAAACAGGTTGTAATTAAAAAATGGTTGAACTTTGTGCATGAGGATAATAATATGCGTGCTAGGGGAGTAAACGAGGATATGAAAGAAAGAAACACGTTTATTCGGCGGCATATAAAAACACATATAAAAAGCAAAACAATTACAATAATGCACATCCACTAACCTGCCAAATAGAATAGAAATAAATTTATTTGCACACAAGATAATAATATACAAAGCATAAGAGAAACATAGTATAAATTATAAATATTTATAGAAAAATCACATCCTGCCGCAAAAAGGTACCAGCTCAGCATGTGTAGATCTGATCTGATGTGTTGACCTACGCTGGTCTTCCGCTGGTACCTTATTGTGAATGAGACCTGCTTCAGCGTTGTGCTGTTTGTGTTGTGACTGGTGATAATAGAGTGGAATGGAGGAGGAAGACGTGTTGTGCCAACCCTACTTATAGAGGGACTAGCTTAAGCTCGCGGCTTTGCCCTCATGGCATAATCCTTTCTTACCGGAGGTCTACGTCATAAAACCTATGTGTTCAATTCCACCCAATCCGTTCAGCGGTTTGGGCTGTGCGTTGATAGACCAGTCAGTCAATCAGTCACTCTGTCCTTTTATATATAGGTACCTATATGAACAAAAGATCAGTAATGGTCGCAGCAGCTTAAAGTCCTTTTGAGGTTCCCAATAATAATAGGTATAAGGGCAGGACGATGATGATGATTATATTGAAGACATCTAGGTATATAAAAGGAAAGTGTAACTGATCCATTGCACAGCCTAAGCCGCTGAAAAGATTGGATTGAAATTTGGCAAATCTACGATGTACCTATCTGTGGTTTAAGGACGTAGAAATCTGCCAAGAAAGAATTTATCCTTGCTGGCAAAACTGGGCATGAGCTAGTGTTTCATAAAACTGCTATTTGTATAAGCAGTTGTTGAAATTAACAAATTTGGACGAAATTTGGTGGGTGGATAGATAGTTCAGACCATAGGTGGATTTAGGGGGGCCCCAGAAGCCTATCAAATCAAATCAATCAAAATCAAAATTCATGGTCAAGATTACATTTTTTTTCTCGGCGCTCGCAGCAAGCTGCGCGCGCACTTATTATTAAGGATTTTTGAACTTTCTAACTGTTCAGAGCGAGCTAAACACACACTTTTCGTAGTAAAAATTATAATATGTTTGCCCGTCTGCACCTTGCCCCCACCCAGAACCAAATCCTGGATCCGGCCTTGGTTCAAACTGTAGACTGTAGACTAAACCAAAGAATAGATACTATTACTACGTAAAGAAGCGACACTCACCTCCCCCCGCCAAATTTTTTTCCTCCCCGCCAAGTGGTCTACGAGTTGGCTACATGCACAGGGTTGGCAGTTGGCAGTAATCAATAGCGCGTATATAATAATTTTTAATTTTAAGATATAACATTACATTATAAATTGGGTTTTATCGTTCGGTGTATGAATGATATTATCAATCAGTTATTCCAACAAAAATCTGAAGTTTTTTTAGATTCTAAATGGGTCCTAAATGTATTCACAGCCCTAAATGTATTCAAATAGGTCCTAAGTGTATTCATTTTCCACAAATTAAATATTTCAAAACTAAAAATAACATTACGTAGCTAATAATTATAATTTATGGACCCTGTCGGATATTGCAAAAAGCGCCATCTAGTCGATTTAACATGTACCACTTGCTGCAAAGTGAGTTTCGTAGCAACCCTACGTAGTTTACACACACTATGATGAGTGTACGCACGTTACGTGTTCAATGTAGTAGTAGTAGGTAATTACTGGTCGACAATTGTACCGAGTGTCATGGGCCTGACTAAACTCTGCTTACAAATAGTATTATGATAAACCACAACCATACCTACTTGTTAAAGCTAATTATTAAATTTACTTTATTGTCTATGAAAATACTTTGTCAAATAGGGTCATTTCGCTGGTTTGCGACTTGCGACCAATTAGTGGAGTTCCCCACTTTAAGTTAGCTTATTAATATGAAAAATCTTCTTGACAGTTATGAAAAATCTTTCTTGCGGATCTATACAATAAGAATATTTAGTTTCTTTGCCTCTTGGAGCAAGAAACGCACATCTTTCGTGCTGAAAAATTAAAAATTTTCTCGGCGCTCGCAGCGAGCTGCTCGCGCTTTTATAGATAAGAATATTTAGTTTCCTTACCACTTGGAGCAAGCTAAACGCACATCATTCGTGCTCACTAATTTAAAATTTTCTCGCCGCTCGCAGCTCGCGCTTTTATAAATAAGAATATTTAGTTTCCTTGCCTCTCGGAGCAAGCTAAACGCATATCATTCGTGCTGAAAAATTCAACATTTTCTCGGCGCTCGCAGCGAGCTGCTCGCGCTTTTATAAATAAAAATATTTAGTTTCCTTGCCTCTCGGAGCAAGCTAAACGCACATCGTTTGTACTGAAAAATGTAAGATCTGGATCCGCGCCTGTGGGCCTGATTGGAGTAACTTATTTCCGGAACGTCAATACCCCGTCTTCCTATTTTTTATGTCTATGGTCAAGACATATTTTTGGGTTATATAATTATAACCAAGCTTATTTGATGAAATTAAAAAACAATAAAAAACTCACAATATTGGTACAATAGCCGATCATAATAATGTTCATCAAAATAGTCACTGGAATCATCTGAATTCTCTCCACTGGACATTTTATAATTTAATTTTCTTAATTTTAATCTATGTTTGTTCAACACTCACTAACCACTCGTGATCAAACTGGCAAAAAAGTGACGAAATTCGTGATTTTACACTACGCGACTTAACCGCGATTAAAAACAATTAATAACATATTAATCCACTAACACAAAGTTTAAAAAATCTACACTATGACGTGAAAATCGTTCATCTTCCTCACGGAAACTGTTTTATAAAAACATAATATGTCCGTCGTCCGTCTACTAATACCACTACACCGCTAATGAAAACAAATGTGTGTATGACACATTATATGTATTAAATAGATTAATGCAAACAGTAAACAATGATAATAATTTTTCGTTTTTTCCTAATTAATTATAATCGGGAAGAAGCGAAAGGTCAAATAACGATGTAGGTGGATAGATAGATAGATAACCCTTTATTGAAACATAAAATATGTTACAATAGTTGGCGGTCTTATCACTAAAGCGATCTCTTCCAGACAACCGTGCAGAAAAATTATTGATAAAGGTAGGTACCTACACAATTGGTATATTATGTACCTACCTAAACTATGATAAGTAAAGTTGTTCCAGAAATTTCCCTTTAAATTAAACTTTAATCGTGGTTAGATAAACAGATTTTTTAAAAGTTGTCAGTAAAAAGTACCGTTCTAAAATAAGTACCTATTTCCAAAATACACTTCTGAACATCACAAATTTGCGCGCGAGTCAATGTTAATGCTCTTAACCTTTCTCAACCCAAGGATTTCCCCTGGTTACTTGACCGACATGACACCGCGTCAGCAATGCCACTGGCGTTGCAGGTGTAGTAGGACTTACATAATATAATATAGAATTGATAACTTCAATTTTTAAGTCGGAATGTAATATTGAAGACGGAAAACTACAGCCAGGGCGTAAGATTTCAACACACCAGCCCGATATTATGTCGGACTGCGGATTGCATCTAAAAAGGAAACAGTGACTGACTGATCTATCAACGCACAGCCTAAACCGCTGGACGGATTGTGTTGAAATTTGGAACACACATAGGTTTTATGACGTAGACCTCCGCTAAGATAGGATTTTCCCATGCGGGCAAAGCCGCGAGCATGAGCTAATATAATATGACTATAAAAAATTTGAGAACTATAATATTATAATACCAGTGGAATCATAAATAATTCTCTTACTAATATTATTATAAGCGTGAAAGTTTGTAAGAATTTATGGATGTCTGTAAGTTTGGATGTCTGGATGTACATAATATGTTTGTTACTCTTTCATGCCTAAACGGGTGGCTCATTGAGCTGAAATTTGGTAGGTATAGAGATAGCCTAGACCCTGGAATAGCACATAGGCTACAATACAGCGGGTAAAACCGCTGGGCGTAGCTAGTATTTAATAAATAAGCATGCCACTTGAGACAAAGCTTTGTTTAGGTAATTTAGAAAGGCATTAAATAATATGCTGGTTTTGACTATATCCCCAGAAGCTCAAAATAATCTAGAGTATAGAGCTTAGTTTGGGTCTCATGAACAAATTGTGTCGATATTATGTCGATTCCAAGACAATTTGACAGCGTAGCAAGACGACAGGGATTTTATAGGTCATACCTAAATACTATATACATATAATAGGTAATAGGTACTATATATATATTTTAATAGGTAATAGGTACTATATATATTATTTTTCTTTCTTTTTTCTTTCTATATATATATTTTTTATTTATCAACCGTTTTTTACAAAACCGCTAGCAAACAGCGACCGAGTCGAAGGCGACAAGTCGTTTTGATATTACTTTAAAAAAAACTCGTCAATAACCCCCTTCCTTGTGGGGTTATCATGTGTGATAAGTCGAAAAGGTACACCTTTGCGATTTTCTTGGTACAGTGCCCGCATTACAGGAAAATATCCTAAATTAAAATAGTTTTGCAACGGGGGAAATGAGGATGATGTCATAGTCATTTATATAGGCGTCACTTCTTATCAGCGCACTCTGAATCAGACGAGCGTACTTAAATATATTGATTCTTTAGCAGGCAGCTGGACAGAGGTGGCAGTCCGTCCACTACTCCAGCAGTGGACGGACAGAGAGCACGGGTCCTCGGTCCTTGACCGGCGGTTCCGGCTCGTGCAGGTGCTTTCCGGGCACGCATGCTTCGGACAGTAGGTACTTTTACCGGGGGTAGACTTCCTTTGCAGGAGGTCGACTAGATGGGTACCCGAACAGTGCCAGTTATTCTACCGCCTGATGTTCAAATATTACTGTGCTTCGGTAGGAGGGCACTGTAGCTAGTGAAATTACTGGGCTGAAGAGTCTTAACATCTTATGACTCTCAAGTAAGAAGCGTTGGCGCAGTGTACTGGGTAGCATTGTACTAATTATGGGCAGCGTTATCACTTACCATCAGGAGAGCGTATTGCTTGTCTTCTTACTTCGTTGTATAAAAAAAAACTTGTACCACGCAGCCGGCAGGGAAACGACCCCTGCTTGCCACCACCATAGAATAGGATGACTATTACTACGTAGCACCACTGTGGTTGGGGCGTGGATACGGCGCAGCACACACTACAGGACACACACCCATTTTGGGTCAGTGAGCTCCGTAACCTCGTCGCAGTTATGGGGGACCAACTCTCCTTAGCACCCATAGTAAGAGCCATGGTTGCGAGCGTGGAGTCGTGACCAATGTAGGTCCCTAACATATTTGAAGGCAGAGTTCAGAAGACACTTCTTCTTCTGCTATGATGGTGCGCAGAATCAAGAATCTCATACAAAGTAAATTGTTACTCTCGTAAATCTCAGTAACCGAGATAATAATTATTCACTTAGCTCGAATTAGAAGATTGTCTTTCCCACTTAGCGCATCTAGACACGCGGCAGCGAGTCAAGCCAAGTTCAAGCAAAGGAACTGGCGACCGCGCCGTGTGTTATATTACACGAACCGTCCAAAACGCGTTTTGACGACTTTTTACACCCTCGTTATACAAAAACTATTACACATAGACAAGTCAAATTTGGCACATATACTTAAATATACGAACTATATCTCTGTTCCAAATTCCAATAATACAGCTCAAACGGTTATTTAGATATAAACATCCAGTAATCGGTGAAGTTAATACATACTGAGGGATAGATCAAAAGTAATATCCCAGTTCCAGATGACCTAGAAAGCTGAAATTTGGCATCCCGATAGGTAATGTCGTAGTAACAAAGGGAAAAATCAGAAACTAGTATTTTTTTATAATTTTAAATTACTTATTATTAATTTTTAAAAAATGTATGATATTAAAGTTTGGGACGCCTAGGAACGCATAATGTATGTATGTAGGCGGCTATTTTCTGTTAGATACTACGAAGTGCGCGCGAGTCCACTATTCCTACTAATATAAATATAAATACAAACTTTATACCTACTGTACGTATGGATTATATATGTTTTTTACTTTTTCACGCCTAAACCGGTGGGCCGATTGACTTTAAATTTGGTATAATAAAAAGTATAGCTTAGACCCCTGGAATAACATAATATACACTACTGTACCAAACTGTATAGCGGGTAAAACAGCTAGGCACAGCTAGTCACTAATAAAAATAGGATCCTGGTACCTACGTAAAAATACCTATCAATATATCGACTCACCAGCATCAAAGCGGCTCAGTAACATAGAGGTAATAATATTAACATTGTTTACGATAAAAATAATGTATGTATATCGCCTTAGGTGCTAGTTGGTGTAAACATTTTAGATACCTACGTATCTGTAACGTATAGTCATAATATTATAGGTATGTGGCGGTATCTGGGGGCACGGCAGTGCCCCCGCCAAGTTGTCGTCATTACAAATCTTGTCGGCTTAGGTTTCTTTTGATCGAAATTCTAATCCAGTTCTAGATGATCTAAAAAGTTAAATTTCCATCCAGGTAGAGGCGGTGGGTATAAGATAGCTGGATGAATATAGAAAAAATTATCAGTAACTAGTATTGTTTAAAAATCAATTGATTAGGTACAATATTCAAATCAATAGTGCACATAAATGCTTTATATAAATAAGTACTAAATTAATTATAGGTATAGGTATATCGAAGCACAGCGAGGCTCACGGGCCGCGGTGCGCGGTGCGACGGCCGTGCCGTGGAGCAGTGGGGTGGGGGGAGGAGCAATAAAATAATCATTTGGTATTAATCTTATTATGACTGAGTGTCTTAAACCTATTACATACTAAAAAGTACTGTACAAAAAGCAATGATATCCCATCAAAAACATAAATGTGAAAAGAGAGCCAAGTTCAATATTACGATGTATGTACTCATAGTTACCTATGATTAGGTAGTTGACTTCAACGACAAAAGAAGTGAGATCTAAATGGGTGCCAAGTTCAATGGTCAGTCCTGAAAAATATTTACAACAACATAAAATATTTTATTACAACTTAAAAGATTATTTCTTCTTATCACTTAGAATTAATATTATTTTGAAGCCCAAAGTTTGACTTGGCTAGTTCTCATGGGTACCATACGACGGACGACGAAGTATCATTAAGATAAGACAATAGAAACTTTATTGTACACCACAGAAAATACATAAGTACATAATTAAAATTAAAAATTACAATGTACAAGTGGCGGTCTTATCGTTAAAGAGCGATTTCTTCCAGACAACCAATGGATGGAGGGGACTAATTTACACGATAAAAGACGGTGGCGCAGTAATTAGCATTAAGTGCGTTTAATAGTGATCAAGCTAAAGTTAAGAGAGTACCTACCTAGTATATTATGAGAACTGGCCAAGTCAGTCTTTAGGCTTCAAAATAATATTAATTCTAAGTGATAAGAAGAAATAATCTTTTAAGTTGTAATAAAATATTTTATGTTGTTGTAAATATTTTTCAGGACTGACCATTGAACTTGGCACCCATTTAGATCTCACTTCTTTTGTCGTTGAAGTCAACTACCTAATCATAGGTAACTATGAGTACATACATCGTAATATTGAACTTGGCTCTCTTTTCACATTTATGTTTTTGATGGGATTTATTATACACTACTATAGCTGCATGG
The DNA here is from genome assembly GCA_947507615.1 of Hemithea aestivaria. Lineage (NCBI taxonomy): Eukaryota > Metazoa > Arthropoda > Insecta > Lepidoptera > Geometridae > Hemithea > Hemithea aestivaria. Next base: position 17,895,483 of record OX382330.1, read on the forward strand.
CTGTATGGCGTATAAACTGTAAATTATTAAATTTTATTTTTAGAGATGCAGACAGGCAAAAATATTATAATTTTTACTACGAAAAGTGTGTGTTTAGCTCGCTCTGAACAGTTAGAAAGTTCAAATATTCTTAATAATAAGTGCGCGAGCAGGCGCGGATCCAGACCATAATTTTGGGGGGGTCATCGGCTAGAATTTTTTTGGAGACTCGTTTCAGCGTAGTCTTGAAAATCTTACATTTTTTAGTACGAATGATGCGCGTTTTGCTTGCTCCGACTAGCAAGGAAACTAAAAATTCTTACTTATAAAGGAGAAAATTTTTAATTTTTCACCACGAATGATGTGCGTTTAGCTTGCTCCGAGAGGCAATTAAACTAAATATTTTTTTATTTATAAAAGCGCGAGCAGCTCGCTGCGAGCACCGAGAAAATTTTGAATTTTTCAGCACGGATGATGTGCGTTTAGCTTGCTCCGAAAGGCAAGGAAACTCAATATATTCTTATTTTTAAAAGCGCGAGCAGCTCGCTGCGAGCGACGAGAAAATTTTGAATTTTTCAGCACAAATGATGTGCGTTTAGCTTGCTCCGAGAGGCAAGGAAACTAAATATTCCTATTTATAAAAGCGCGAGCAGCTCGCTGCGAGCGCCGAGAAAAATTTGAAATTTTCAGCACGTATGACGTGCGTTTAGCATGTTTCGAGAGGCAAGGAAAATAAATATTCTTATTTATAAAAGCGCGAGCAGCTCGCTGCGAGCGCCGAGAAAATTTTGAATTTTTCAGCACGAATGATGTGCGTTTAGCTTGCTCCGAGAAGCAAGGAGACTCAAACTCAAACTCAAACTCAAAATTCATTTATTCAAATAGGCTACAATGGAGCACTTTTGCAAGTCAATTTTACATTTTATTTTAGTATTCTACCGCTCATTCGCAAGGCACCTCTATGAGAAGAATGAGCAAGAAACTCATAGGGATTGCTTTTTTTAAATATGTGTTTACAATTATTATCTTGGTTACATAATTTATTTACAGGTGGTTGCAGAGGTTTCCAGGCATCTTTGTCTTCTATGTATTGGCTAATTTTATAATAGGCTTTCTAAATATTCTAATTTATAAAAGCGCGAGCAGCTCGCTGCGAGTGCCAAGAAAATTTGGAATTTTACAGCACGAATGATGTGCGTTTAACTTGCTCCAAGTGGTAAAGAAACTAAATAATCTTATTTATAGATCGCGAGCAGCTCGCTGCGAGCGCCGAGAAAAATTTGAATTTTCAGCACGTATGACGTGCATTTAGCTTGCTCCGAGAGGCAAGGAATCTCAATATGTTCTTATTTTTAAAAGCGCGAGCAGCTCGCTATTAGTGCCGAGAAAATTTTAAATTTTTCACCACAAATGATGTGCGTTTAGCTTGCTCCGAGAGGCAAGGAAACTAAATATTCCTATTTATAAAAGCGCGAGCAGCTCGCTGCGAGCGCCGAGAAAAATTTGAAATTTTCAGCACGTATGACGTGCGTTAAGCTTGTTTCGAGAGGCAAGGAAACTAAATATTCTTATTTATAAAAGCGCGAGCAGCTCGCTGCGAGTGCCGAGAAAATTTGGAATTTTTCAGCACGAATGATGTGCGTTTAGCTTGCTCCGAGAGGCAAGGAAACTAAATATTCTTATTTATAAAAGCGCGAGCAGCTCGCTGCGAGCGCCGAGAAAAATTTGAATTTTTCAGCACGAATGAGGCGCGAGCAGCTCGAAAAAATTTTGAATCTTTCAGGATGATCCGAGTTTTGCTCGCTCTGAGCAGTATGAAAATTAAATATTAATTTTTATAGGGCGGGTGCAGCTCGCTGCGAGCGCAAAGACTTAGCTGCAAAGACGACGTAAAGCGCGAACAGCTTGCAGCAGTTAATATAATCCAACTAATCCCAAATATGAAAGACACTGTGCAGTTTGCTACGAGAACCTACGGAAAATTCGTAGGCGAGAACTGAAAAAAAGTAGCTTGGTAAAAAAAATTAAAACAGCGAAACAGTTTTATGAACTTGTACGTAAGCTTGCAGCTTAGAGAAAATTTCCTAATTCTAACTGTAAAAGTAGCGTAAAACCAGTTCATATGATCGGTTTTTTTTCCGACTAGGATTTTGGGGGGGGGTCATGACCCCCTTGACCCCCCCCCTGGATCCGCGCCTGTGCGCGAGCAGTTTGCTGCGAGCGCCGAGAAAAAAAATGTAATCTTGACCATGAAATATGGGCAAAATGCGTAATTCTACAATGCTTCTGGGGGCCTTGCCCCCCCCTAAATCCGCCTATGAGTATTTTTATTATAATAATTTTTAAATATCATTTTTGTATTTTTTTTTTTTCATTAGACTTTATATCTTTCAGATAGGTTAGTGAAAAAAAACAAGTAACAAAAAAATTGTTTTAATATATAATTTTTTTTTCATTGACTTGCCCATATCAGTCTCAATCTGCCAATAACAAAACAATTCATGTAACAACCACATGCCCTCGTTATTATTGCGAGAGCGGATGTTAAAATCACCACAAGTCAAGTTTATTTTGGTAGACATGTATGATTCAGCATTTCAGTTGGTATAATTTAATCTATTACTAATCAGTAGGTATAGATTAACATCATTTCGTGATTAGAGGGCTTCCGCTTTCCATCCTAAAAGAACAAACATCTGATTTATTTTACTAATATTATAAACGTAAAAGTTTGTAAGAATGTATGGATGTCTGGATGTTTGTTACTCTTTCACGCCTAAACAGGTGGACCGATTGATCTGAAATTTTCTATAGAGGTAGCTTAGACCCTGGAATAACACATAGGCTACATAAGTACTGCGGGTAAAACCGCTGGGCGCAGCTAGTATTATAAACGTGAAAGTTTGTAAGAATGTATGGATGTCAGGATGTCTGTTTGTTACTCTTTCACGCCTAAACAGGTGCACTGATTGAGCAGAAATTTGGCGTAGAGATAGCTTAGACCCTGGAATAACATATAGGCTATACAGTACAGAGGGTAAAACCGCTGGGCGCATCTAGAATTTTATATTTATTATTCTTCTTATATATATAATACCTATCTGCTTTAGGTAGGTAGGTAATAGGTACCACATAAAAGTACCACTACGCATTTAAGATTTCTGCCTAATTATTTTCCATTTTTTTGCACTGACCTTTTCAACCCTTATTATCAACTAAATATATATGTCACGGCTAAATTCCGAAGTGCGGCTACACCTAGGTTTAGCCGGTTAAACCTAGGTGTAGCCGACCGCAGTCGGTTAAAGTTAGGTGTGAACAAAATGTTTGTAAAAAAAAATGTTTTTAATATGAATTCAGGGCAGACTGACATCAGTTGGTTAGGTTTGAACAGTGATTACAACGTGCGAGCCGAGGTAGCGAAGCGAGCGTACTGCAGTAGCAGCCGGCGAAGCACCAGATCTAACTTGTTCTTATTTCAGAGTTCTTAATTCATTATTAAGGAATAATTAATGCTAATTTTATGACGATCACCATACAACAACGATTAAACATGTTGATAACAACTTGTCTCATGTTTTAAACGCGTGAGGCCAACAATAAATCTTCTACACCTAACTTTAACTGACTGCGGTCGGCTACACCTAGGTTTAACCGGCTGAACCTAGGTGTAGCCTCACTTCGGACATTAGCCGTAACATAATATTTTATATAGATACAGATTTGCAGAAAAATAAATTTTAATAAACAACTAGCATTTTATCTGGGTTCAAAGGTGATGAATTCCCAGAGGTCAATAATACATGTCGTATGATATCAATGTATGCTGCTGTAAAATAACCTGAAATAGCTACTCGTAGTAGTGATTTTATGTAGGTATTATTACCCAACATCAAAAATAGGAGAACTTTTAATTAGGTAATAAAATAATAACTTTATGAACACTATCTGCGGCCAGCGGTTTTACACGCAGTGGGTACTTACATAAGTACCCACCGAGGCCATCGCCTATGTCTAAGCCATCTCTATACAAAATTTCAGCTCAATAGGTCCGCCCGTTAAGCATGAAAGAGCAACAAACATCAAGACATCCATTCTTACAAACATTCACGTTTATACAAAATTAGTAAGCTATTAACCAACATCAAAAATAGGAGAGCTTTTAATTAGGTAATAACTTTATTGAACATTTAACATTGTTTACAATATTGAGCTTAAAAGTCCCTTATTTTAAAATACCTATTCAACGATACCACACATGATGGGATCAGCTAAAAAAAAAATTCATCCCCATCTTACATGTATGGGAGGTGAGTACCTTAAATAAATTAAATTAAAATTATTTTAACAAGCTTTTATTTACTTTCACCTGTCTGTTGTCTGTCTGTCTGTAATCAAATCTTGCAAGTTTAATTTGACCCACTTCCCGGTGTCTGATTAAGCTGAAATTTTGCATGACTGTATAAATCGGATGACAATGCAATATTTTTATGACATCGAGCTGATCTGATGATGGAGCTGGAAGGTGGCCATAGGAACTCTGTTATTAAACGACGTAACCCCATCGAGTTTGGGCTCATTTGATTTTTTTTTTTTGGTTTTTTTTTTTGGGTTTTTTTAGGGCTAGATGGTAATAATAATAAAAGCTTGTTTTTAAAACGTTTTTTTTTAAATTTCACTTGTTTGTTACCGTTCTTTTACCCTAATCATTACCCACCTATGTGCAAAATTACAGCTTTCTAGGTCTTATAGTTTCTCCGCAAATCTGTGGACGGACGGACAAAGCAAAACTATTTTAAAGCTTCCTTGTTCACTACGGAAGCTTAAAAAAAGAATAGTTGGCAAAAAACTAAGGTAATAGTTGAAAGAAGCCAATTCAAAAACCTTTCTTTGCCAATAGATAACTATGTTTACAAGATTTCCTTTAAGAGGTAGGTACATGTACAGATTACAGATTACTAAGTTAAACTGTATTACAAGACTTTAAAAAAACCATGTGAAATGTCAGCCTTTTGTAGGTTAATGGAAACAGAGCGAAAAGGGACCAGTGCGAAACGGAACTAACACATTCATATAACTTGCCAGCATTTTAGGTACAAATACAAATAAGTAAGCCACATTTCTAGGAAATGTGCATAATTTTAGCTCAGAGAATGAATATAAATATACTGAAGTGTAGACAACATAGGCAACATTGAGTTTTGAAAAATGTTTCCTTGATGTTTTGGAGTTTCAATGGGATTAGGTATTTCCAATTGGTTTTCCCATATTTGTGATGTAACATGAGTAACAGGATTATTAATATTTAGGTGCTATTTACATCTTGCCGTCACAATGCATTGAATTTGTAGAATATTAAAATTGATAGGTACTTGCATAATGCATCCCACATCACGTCATACTGATCTTACTAATACTATAAATGTGAAAGTTTTTAAGAATGTATGGATGTCTGGATTCTGGATGTAATTTTGTTACTCTTTCACGCCAATGGGTGTTCATTTTCTCTTCACTACGAAACAGCTGAACTGATTGAGCTGAAATTTGTTAGGTACCTAGATCATCATCGGCCTTTGCGTCTATTGCAGACAATTTAAGCACTGTCTGTTGGGTCGCGTTGGCACATCTGTACTTAGGTAGACATAAACCCTGGAACTTGGGCTACTTTTCAGTAAAACAACTGGGAACACGACATATTATTATGAGATATAGCCTAGGGTCTAGGATACCTATTACCTATGCACCAAATTTTAGCTCAATCAATTAAACTGTTCACATGAAGTTACAAACATACACAAACTTAGTAAAAGCTAAATCTATAAGGTACAAGTTTCTGCAAATAATCATCTGAATCCAAGGTAGACCATTGCCTACACCTAGACAAGCACTATTTATCAATAATTCCCAGTACTGGCAATGGAAATGGTATTAATACTGCAAGCACTAGTTGCAACACAATCGCTTATGAGTATTATTTAAAAAAAATACCTATTAAGATGACAGTTGTAGCAGTTTGTTTCTGCCATGAATATCACCCCAGTATAATCATTTGTTTGAGTTAGCTTACAAGCAATTGGTGCCTCTCTAAGCCTGCTGAGGCCATTGGATAATAATTAGATTGGGGACAATCACATTTTATTAAAGACAATATTATATTTTCTATAATTTTTAAAGGTAACACATAAATAGTTCCATTGTACCCTATTCAAATAAAATGCATTTCGATTTGATAATAAAATGTAAAATCCACCACCAAATTAATAAAGAACAGTTGTCATATTATACCTACAGATACACTATATTAATCAAGCTATGTCGTGTGTAAAGTGAAGAAATTATTGAAACAGCCTGAAGTTTTATAGCAAATCATGCTGAATTTTAGATTTTGCAGTTTACTGAAAGCGTAAAATAAATGTACATAGTAAGAGGCATGCTCCGCTAATTCCAGACAGTGAGACTAGTTCAAGATATTAATAGAATACCACTCAACCACCGAGCTAACTACAACATTGAGAAATAAGCTCTATTTACATGATACATTGGTTGAAAGTGCACCGAAACCAAGCCAGTGAATGAGCCAGGTTCTTTGCTCTCCATGAAGAGATAACGTGCAAGGTGCGAGGCGTAAGGTGTCAGTTATTGTGATACATCAACATGCACGGATCAACGCGCTCGTTACCTCCGATGTCCATGGCACTTTGCAACGATTGCGCGGTCGCCGCGGACGCGGACGCTTCACAGCCCTGCTTCCGCACTCGACATTATCGAGACGCACATTCTATAACATCGTTTGAGCGCTGCACCTTGTCACACTTTCCACTTTCAGACGTGTCTATTTAAAACTCACTCGAACACTTTCCCGGTTAATGGTATGGCGTTAAACACACGCGGGCGACTTCACAAAACGTAAACTAAACACATACCTCCATCAATGATCCTTAAAATAATAAGTGTCTCTCCGATGTCGCTCGTCCAAGGAACAAGTTATCAAGGTCTCGTCTCGGTCGCAGCGCACAATTCCAAGAATCGACACAGGTTATGAACAACACGACCACTTATAACAACACTAATTACCACTGTGATAACGTCCGCTGTTTTGTTCTTAACCTACACTTTATAATAAATTCGATTAAATATAAAACTCCGGCGAGTGGAGTGAACGAACGCGCAAAGCAAACGTCAAAAAATAAAGTTGATACATCCGACTAGTGTTGTGCCATGTAATTTGCGACCGTTTTTATCCTATGTATTTTTAAATAGCAGTATACATTCACCAAACCACACAGTTGAGGTTTTAAAACCCTTGCAGTTGAGTTGTATTTTGTTTTTTAGTTGAATTGATTTGTTCAATAGATATTATGTAGATTTTTGTAGATTATGGACAAAAACACGGTTTATTTGGATGTATTTTTCAATGCCTGTAATCCTTAAATTGATTTTTATTATGGACAATTTCACTAACTTTCGTAAGCAAAATATTTTACTGCCGAATATACGTGAACTTGTTCGCAAGTATCGCAGCCTTTTGCCGCACAGGTTTGCCGTATCGTGGGTACAACACTATGTTGATATCTCGCGCCTTGTTACGTCAAACCGTGAACGACCTCCGACGATTGGCCGCTTAATGCCGTGGATTGGTCGCATGAATGATTACAAAACTCTGATTGGTTTATAACTATGACGTATACGGAATAGCTCATGCGTAGTGGGTAACAAACAGCGTTGCCAGTGCGTTACTTTTGTAACATTTTGCGTTACTTTTTGACCCTTTGCGTTACTTTTACGTTACTTGTCCTAAAATGTTACTTCTGCGTTACTTTTTGGGGTAATGATTTTTTAAAATGAACTAACAATGGAAGAATATAAAATAATAAATTAGTGAATCGGAACGCAATCGAAACGGAAAACAAAAATTTTAAAAAAGAAAATAATATGTCAATGTCATGGCTCGTCCACATATGCCGGTCAATGACTCTGCATGTCGTTGGCCCAACGTTCCCCGAGCGCACAGATTATATGTATATGCACTTGGGAAGAAAATTTAACTAGTTTAAAGTAATTTTTCACACAAAATGGCTTCAAATGATCCATGATTGATTAATATTCAAAATATAATTAAAGTCGTCAGCTATGGAGTCCAAAATGTATACCAGAAATTTACCGGAAAAAACCGTAAATATCCATTCGTTTATAGACAAAAACTGTTCATCCATAGACAAAACACACACTCGGCAAATCATTGGCCGGTATATGTGGACGAGCCATAAGACCAACGACTCGCCGAGTCATTGGCCGGTATATGTGGACGAGCCATAAGACTAAAGATATATATATATATTTTTTAGATAAGTATATTACATTTTATATAAATTGTATTAAAAACAGGGGTCACATCATCGTGGCCACCTGTGAGACAAAAAACAGCTTACAGATTTTCATTATTTTATGAAAATACGCGATATATTGATATTTAAACTAGATGAATAACATTTTATTGTCTCAAATTGCTTTAAAATTTTGGAAAAAAACGAAACACATAAGTATTATTGTCAAAGTGAAGCAGTTTGACAAACAACATAAACCGGCCACGCTGAAAGGGACGGAAAAAAAAATAGGTTCTCCTTTTTCTTCACACAGAATTTTCCCTATTGCCATCACACTCACACATAAAATGGCTACTTGTAGTTGTGTATTACTTCTGTGATTAAAAATAGTTTTTTTTTTTTTAAATGCGTTACTTTTATTGTAAATGCGTTACTTTTCGAACCTGTCTGCGTTACTTTTGAAGATAGGGCACTGGCAACACTGGTAACAAAACTTTTTCCTTAAAAATAATGTAAGCGCGGCAAACAATATATAAAACTTTTGTGTTATAATAATAATATTATGTATTTTATGTACGTACCTACAATAAACTTATTGGCTTATTATTATCAGCACTAAGAGCTCCAAAAAATATTTAAAAATAATTTCTTTAAAATCCGCAATTTTATGTTTTCGAACGAAACGCCTGAGGAAAACATGTTCCTAATACCTATCTTTGATTTTATTGCTATTTTAAATCAATAAGGCACTTGAAAACAACTTTGAACCTGTGACTCAGAGCAATAACAGCAAATAAGATAATATTAATGAAGTAAAGCCTGAGAGAGGTGAGTCATAAGGGGTGGGGGAGACAGGATCAGAGCGTGGGTGTTTCAGAATACAAACGGAGGTTCGGTAGGTAGATACGCATTACGCACGTAAAATACATTTTCAGGAATGAGTCATCCATTGATATTCTCATTGAAATATTCGTTTACACAACCACGCATGAAATTCTATTCAAATTTCTATTTCTATTAACCCTTTATTATGTTATTTTTCTCGCTTTAAAGCTCCTTAAAGGCATTATAAGCTAGTTTTAGCGTTAGCATTTAGCATACACATGATACACATCCACAATACATGCCACACATACAAAAAAGTCATGGCTAAACAATGAGTTTATGGTATAATAAACACAATGAGTTTATTACAGTCGTCTACACCTAGTTTTAGGTCCTGAAGGTTTAGCAGGCTAAACCTAAACCTAGATGTAGGCGCACTTCGAGCTTTAGCTGCAACTGCAACATTTATACATACCTGATATCTATAAGTAGATAAATATAAAGATGGTCAATATCCAAATAATTTTATGAACAAGTAGTAGGTATCGCCTACGTCAACGGTTGCTCAATTACGACAATTGTTCAGTAAAACGGATGTAAAGTAAAAAACCATCCTTCAGGTATAACTAATAACTACCACCTTTTGTATCATTTAATATGAAAATGGTGTGTGAGTCAGCGTTGGCAGACGAGGCGACGCGACGCGACGGCCTGAAGGCGGCGAACAGACGCGCCCGCCACCAACTTGCGTGAGGCGCCATATGGCTCGATAGGACCTTAAATTCTAAATAATTTCAAACTAAAAATACCTACCTATATATTTTTAGTTTTTTAGTATAAGTATTTATAAGTCTTAGATTTAGGTATTAGTTTTTAAGTCACCTATTTTATTCAGATTTTGGAAATATTATATAGTTTAATGAAAAACAAGTGAAATTTTAAAAATACTTTTTAAAAACAAGCTTTAATTATTATTATCGTCTTGTATCATAAAGTACTCGTCAAGACGAATCAAATGAGCCCAAACTCGATGGGGTTGCGTTGTTTTATGACAGAGTTCCTTTGGCCACCTTCCAGCTCCATCGTCAGATCAGCTCGATGTCATAAAAATATTGCATTGTCATCCGATTTACACACGCATGCAAATTTTCAGCTCAATTGGAAACCGGGAAGTGGGTCAAATTAAACTTGCAAGATTTGATTACAGACAGACAGACAGACAGACAGACAGACAACAGACAGGTGAAAGTAATATAAAGCTTGTAAAAAAGTATTTAAATATGATGTGTCTATAATAAATGAAAAATAACCAATTTTAGACTATATTAAATTTGATTAATATTGGTCAATTGTTTTTTTTTTCTAAAATTAGAATCTATAGAATTTGGGGGTACGTACTTAGTACTTACCTAAGTAACCTGAGTTAAATTTGAAACAAATATATTTACTAGGTATATATTTATTATACGCTTCTTCTGCATGTTCAATATCGTACTCGTCTCTTCGTATATCATTAAAATCCTGTTGAAAATAAAAACAAGATATCACTAAAAAGTCAGTAAGATAAACGAAACATAGGGTAGATTTAGAAATTACATAATTCGTATTGAAAGTCAATAAGTTGGGTCAGCAGTGCAGTGCATATCAGTGTACCTATTTTAGGACCCCCTCGTTTCGTTCCAATGCGATGCGTCACCCTAACCACGGTAAAGAGATACCTATACACAGTAATTTGACTCCCTAGATGTGGTTGAACTCAAGGTCGCGTAAGTTTGCTACGATTTGGGTAGGGTTCGGTAGGCAGCGCTAAGTAGGCGTTATTATTGTGAATTACACAAAATATCAAAAAGAATTAAATACTTTGTGATATTTTTACTAATTCACAACCGTTATTCGGAAGCTTACTGCCTAAAAAAGCCTATTCCGTCCTACCGAACCCTACTCAAATCGTTGCAAACTTACGCTACCTTGAGTTCAACCACATCTAGGGAGTCAAATTACTTTATATCTCTTTACCGTTCCCTAACTCCCAACACGCAGGTACCCAGGGCACCAGTTAGGGTGAGGGCGCCTGTGAGCTTGGCGCCAAGCGCTATATTATAGTAGCTAGTGTTTAGGGCTGCGTCGCCGGTGCGTCCAGGATTTCAGGCTGCGTCGGGTCGTGCGTCGCCCCGGTGTGACGCCGCACGATATCGCCGTCTGCGACCCGACTAGTGATGGTTTTACACTGTAGTCTGTAGGTACAAAGTTTTTAAAATCATTTCTTTTTTGATAAGATTTTCAAGTGCCTAGTAGTTTGTGTTTGGTTCAAGTTGTGTGTGTAGCCCAGCAATTTGTTGACATTTTTCAGCTTAATATAACGGTTTTCTTGCCTCATATTAAAAGGACCTCTATCTTTAGATAAAGCTATTTCCGATTTTATTGGCCATGTCGTTTTGCCCCGTGGAAAACTATATATAAAAGGTTGGTTAGTGGTAGGTACTTCTCCCCCACACACCTTCCATTTTTTTAATAGACTTGACACAGTCTGCAATGTGCTTTAACGAAGGGGCGAGTAATGGAACCTTTTATACAATGCTAGGGGTGAAAATAAGTATGTGTGCTCTACGATTTTATTGTGTGTTAACGTGTAACTTGAAATCTGGAATTATTATTATCAATTCAGGCGACTGTTACAAAAGCCCCTCTTTCCCTTTCTATATACCTACTTACAGAGAATAGCAGTAAACCTCCAAAACAAAGAACCTCGTTTCAAATTAAAAAACAAAAATTCAAAATCAAATTCGAACACAAATCGATGTCACCGAATTTTCATCTTTCAAATCAAACTGTCATCACCAATTCTCTACGTTTGCCAATTTTATTAAATAATTAAAAAATGTCTGATAATATGATGAAGGCGCCTCGGAGTGCCTCGCCCGTGGCCAGGGCCGGGGCGGGAGACATCTCGGAACGGGAGCTGTCTAGGGAGAGGTGGAAGCTGCAGACCACACCACCTGCGTGAGTTTACTACTAGCTTGACTAGCAAATAGGTACCTACTGAGAGAACCTACGAATGAGAGAACGCACAGGGTCCACGGTCCAAGGTAGAGGTAGTCCTGCAGACGAATAATAAGGATGAATAAATTCAGAATTATTAGTGCCCGTCGTGTCCCACTGCAGGGCAAAGGCCTCCCACTGCAAGGCACAGAGGAGCTGTGATGTGTTATCTATATCCTCGCCTACACAGTGTCGAATCATGATGCTACCTGCTACACTGAAAAGTTATTTTATAACTTTTAAGTTTGACATATAGTATATTATGTACCTACTTGATTATCACGTTTCAAAATCTAGGACACATTGTGAAGACTAATCACATTTAAAATTGAAAGCTGTATGAAGGTCAACCAGGAACTTAAAAAATTGCAATCATTAGCTTGAATAAATTTAGATTTTTTGTATTATTTCGTAACACAACAAAAACATATTAATAGTAAGTTATATACCACATTCATATTTGAAGGGGTTAAATATTTTAAATCATGATATAACACCCCCTTGTTGCTAACTACTTTTAAATTCTATCAACAGAGGGTTGCCGTTTGTAGGGTAGTTTGATAAGGGGAATGGCAGTTAACTGCAGGTTGTGTAATAAACCTTACAACATGACATAGATACTACGTTAGTACTACGTAGTTGTATTCTAAAGGTACTTTGCCAGAACTGGGTACTGGGTGCTAATGAGGCACCCTAAATAAACCAACATACCCTCAACAGCCATAGACAATCCTAGAATCCTAGGTAGTCTTAAGTAACTAGTACCTACTGCTAGTACCTACAGTCGATGATAATAATATCCATGCTAACCTAACCCAGAATACGATTAACTCCTCCAGCCAGCGTGATTGGACTCATTGGTCTTACTTTTCTTTCTTTCCCTATTTTTTCTACTTATCGTCGCGACGATTACAATGACAACTCAGCGTGGGGTCAACCTTACACGCTCAAGGGTCATTAAAGCCCCATGTGGGGTGACTCTAATTGTATTTAACTCATATATTATCCCCACCCAGACGTCTGCAACCAGTGCACCCCAAGAAGCAGTTATTCCTAACACCGGTAAACAAGTTCACGGCCTCGTACCGAGGGCCTACGTCCCACCTGGACTGCATCCGGAGCGCCCTGGAGGAGTACGCGGCGCCACCTGTCAAGAGAGTCAAGATGGCTGCTAAAGCTGCCTCTATGGAAGACCTCACTCCTACTAAGAGGAAGAAGCATGGGTCTGTTCTTGGTGTAGCTAAAGTTTTAAATTAAGTCTCAGAGAGACAATGACCCTTGCAAAAGCTTTCACCATGTAATTTTATTTTCTTCTGACCATTAGTTTTATTTTTATAGTTAAAATATGCTGTAGAAAATTATTCAGTAAAAATACTCGTGACTCGTGTTTCAAAAATCAGGAGTCATACCATAATCGCAACCATACATCATTGGATCATAAATTAAAGCTGATAACTTCTTCAGCAGCATCATCCGTCATCCGGCATCATCCGGCAGACGAGATCGTGGTCAAAAGCTGACCTCAATCAGTAAATCATTAAAAAGAAAAAACTACAACCGATATCTATAAAATCCATGTGAACCTTACCAAAAACACCGGTTTTCAAGCTAATTTAGTTTTTCAGGTTAAACGCCACAAAGTCCAAGGCAGTGCGTGCACTGACACTGCATGGGATAGCTGAAGAGGAGGCGGCGGCGAGGGTGGCGCGCTTCATGCTGGTGTCAGCCTGGAGACGGCGCCGGGAGGAGGTGCGCTGCGTCAGGAGGACGCTGGAGTTCCAGGTATACTGGATCCATTTCAGCCTAATCTTTGTCCTTCCATCTAATCAGAATCTTTTTGAATCTGAAGTTAGAGATTGAATGGCATTAGCTGCCTCACTTCTATTTATATTCCTGAACAATGTTCCCATTTTTATTGAGTCAGGAAAAATGCGTTACGTATCATCACCGTACGCCGTTGGGCGGTATGTGGGACTCTGCATTATGGCGTCTCGCAAGAACAGCCGCAGTTTTTTTAGGGGGTATTCCCGTCGCGCTCATCTTCGGCGGAGGAGAACCGCACATACCACCCGGCGGCTCTCAGCGCAGGGTGACGATGCGTAACACGTTTTTCCCGAATCAAAGAAAAAAGTCCTTTGTACTTGGTATCGAGTGTTCTAATAAAATCCCCAGGTGTCGTGTTCGGAACGTCTGCGCCTTCAAGTGTGTGCTCTCAAGTCGTTGCTGGACTCTGACAACCAGAAGGTGCGGCTCGCCATGAGAGAGCTGGACCGACTCAAGCAGCTGCTCAAAGATAAGGACGCTGAGAAGGCTGTTCTTGAACGGGTAAGCTGTGAGGATGTTGATCAAGAAGATAATGCTGGTTCAGTGAATGTTTTATCCAAAATATTCGTTTTAGCCCCATATACAAGTACGTAGCTATAATCTTACTGTGTGTGCTGGGACCTGTAGGTAGATACACCTATTGATTTCTTGTGTCATTTATATGAAACTTGACCAGAAATTTCAGAAGATCAGCAAAGTGCACTACTGCAATGAGAAATTCGACTGCTAATAATATGGGTGATCAAGAAAACTGCCGAGGTTTACATTGAAATGTTTGATTCTCGTAATGTTTACAGGAGAAACTTGCACTTGAAGATGATATCTGCGCTGCTGAAGATCGGGCGTCAGACATGAGCATTGGTGAGTTGTAGAACCATTTATAAATGTAACTTTCGATAATCCGATGCCGGAACCTACTACCTACCCAGCTACTTGGAGAAATAAAAGGTCTATGTCTTTCTCGCTCGCCCTTACACCAGAGCCATATTATTACCTTTTGAGATTTTTTTCTGACGGCCTTTTGGTAGGTTTTTAGTGATAGCCATCAGTGCCTAGTGCGCAATAGCCAATAGGCCCTCTGCTGATCATGATTGACTCTTTTAAGCCATGGTTTATTAGGAAGTTTTAGGATTTTATAGGAATTGAAAGGATCCCTATATAAATCTCAGGTTGGCGTAACACTCGCAATGAGTTGGAGTGTGCCCGGAGCGCTGCGGGCGCCTGCGAGAGGGCACTTGCGCTGGAGCGAGCCGCCGCGGCTGAGGCCAGGGCTCAGAGGGACCATGCATACGAGAGGGTTATTATACAGACTTGGATTTAACTTTCTTTTTAAGATACAGCTGTTTTATATCAAGAAGCTTGGAATCAACTGGAACTTGGAATCTTGGATCAGCTTGGCTTGCTCGTCTTCTACTTCTTCACATAAAAAAAAAAAATCAATTCTGAACAACTTTTTCATTAGGTAGTTATTTCCTGACTTTACTTTTACTAAATGTGGTTTAGTCACAATCGTGACTCTCATATCTGAGGATTATAACTTGTTCCATTCATTAATTTGGTCCTGATGATGTTACGTTAACGATCCTGATGCAATCGATGATGGATATTATTAGATTATAGTCCAGTAAAAGAAGAAATGTGGATCGAAAAGTCGAAAGCAGAAAAACTAACTTAGTAACTTTGTTTGTACTAGTTAGGTGATAAACATACTAAAAGTCCCCACCCCTTCGAGGTGAGCCCGAGGGGGGGGAGCCCGAAGAAGGTCCCATTTTTAGGTTTTTTGCTTATATGTCAAAAACTGTGCGTTGTACGATATTTTGTTGTACTTCATTATTAAACCTCATTAAATTTTCTACAACTTCGGCCTTGACATTTTTCATCTATCTCCAATCGTTGTCCAGCTATGAGCTTCCAAACATGGTCTATTTTGAAGACGCTTAAATTAGTTTTCCATACAAAGTTGGTAAAAAAATCTTAAAAATAAAATTTGACCAACTTCTGGTTGTCATATCATAATGAAACTTTGCAAATGTCTAGAAATCTGATGACAGTTTAATAATCTGGTACCACTGAGCTGATCTGATGATGGAGCCAGGAGGTGTCTACTGAAACTCTTCAATGGCTGTTAGTAAAACCGGCGAGTTTAGGTTCATTACATTCGGATTGATGAGACGTAGGCACCTCCTGGTCCATTATCAGACCCTCGACAGCAAGTGTTATGAAAAAGTCTCATCGATTCGAATGTAATGTGCCCAAACTCGACGGGTTTACTAATAGCCATTGAAGAGTTTCATTAGACACATCATGGCTCCATCATCAGATCAGCTCAGTGGTACCAGATTATTAAACTTGGCGGCGCGATTTTAGTGGACTGTAATTTTGCGGGTTGAGAAATGACCTGGGCACGGCGTAAATGTACAGGAATGGTATGGGAGGTAAAACGTACGCCTACCTGGTGCTCCTGGCGGTGCAGCATCCAGCGTCCAACGTCCAGGGGTCCCGGGTCCCGGGTCACTTCACTTGGATAATCCAATAGGTGCGGTTCGCGGTGGTGAAGATTGCGGTTGCGGAAACCAGGAACAATATATGGGATATGTTCCCGGCGCGGGCGTCGCGAGTATTCCAAGCGCGGCGGAGTGGAATATCAATATATTATATCAAAAAGATGTCGCGGAAGAACACGTTGCGGCCATGTCCTCGGACCTCAGTTTTTGAATGCACTGCCGCGTAGCGGCGGTGTGTCGCAACTCGTATGTGTGAGAGCGCGACGGAGCGATGTAAGCGTACGTGTGGGAAAGAGTTGGAAAAAGGAATTGCCGTGCCAGGCATTTTATGTTATTTGTCTATGAGTAGACGCGAGCGCGAAAATATGAATATAAATTAAAAAGCGCGGAACCATACCCCCGACCTTAAAGGGTTGCCTTTAAGCAAGATATATGGTAATGTATAATAATATAGAATAGCGTGAGTCAATTAAATATATAAAATGTGCGTGAAAATAGTATGTATAATGCGGTATAGTATATGATGCGGAAAAAATATAATGCGGAATAAAGTATGATGCGGTAGAGAATAAAGATTTATTGAAATTATTGATTAGGGAGCGGGCATAGCCGAACAACTGGACGGACATAGCTTCCCTTCGCGGTTCGAACTGTAACTACCCTAGTTACGCCATCCTTAGAAGAAGGATGCACCTTTTCCACAACACCTAAAGGCCAAGCCAAAGGTGGAGCGTTGTCTGTTTTAATAACTACGACTGTGCCTTCCTGTATAGGAACAGTGGGTACATTCCACTTAGCTCGCGATTGTAGTTGATGGAGGTACTCTCCACGCCAGCGTCGCCAAAAGGATTGGACGATGCTGTCTTGCAGAGCATGCCGTTGGACAAGGTTAGTCGGAGAGACTTCAGGCGCGGGTAGAGACAGAAGCGGGACAGTATTTAAGAAATGAGCCGGCGTGAGAGCCGTAGGCTCAGCGGGATCACTGCTGAGCGCGGTGAGCGGTCGCGAATTAATTACAGCCTCTATTTGAGAGAGGACTGTAAGGAGTTCCTCATAGGAGAGAACTTGTTGGCCTATTGCCTTGAACAAGTGAGATTTAACGATCTTCACTATGCTCTCCCACACGCCTCCAAAATGTGGAGATGCGGGTGGAATGAATTTCCAATCGACGCGATTTTCTGCAAGTTCGGTTTCTAATTGCGGTCGTAATTCATCTAAGAATTTGTATAAATCCCGGAGGTAAGAACGAGTGCCTACGAAGCATGTCCCGTTGTCGGAATACATGCACTTAACTGGACCACGGCGAGAAAGGAAGCGTTTGAACGCGTTGAGGAAACTCACGGTACTTAAATCGGTCGCGATTTCGATATGCGTCGCACGCGTGGTCATACAAGTAAATATGACGAGCCAGGCCTTGCGGGATTTGACCCCCCGACCACGAGTGGGCGTGTAAGGTAGAGGTCCTGCATAATCGCAGCCACATAAGCTAAACGCTTTCTCTACCTGGTTGACTCTAAAGCTAGGTAAATCTGCCATGAGCGGGGACGATGAGCGAGGTTTCGCTTTGAAACACGTGTTGCATTTGTGTACGTGTGCGCGTATAATACTACGAGCAGCTAAGATCCAATATCTCTGCCGGATTAGAGACATGAGCAATTCAGGACCGGCATGTAAGTACTTCAGGTGGTAATAACGAATTATCAGATCGACCACATGGTCGCGACGCGGTAATATATAAGGGTGCTTATGAGCATAACCTTCAGCGGAGTTTGACAAACGACCACCGACACGGATGAGGCCGTCATCGTCGATGAATGGTCTGAGTTTTGTCAACACGGTGGAGCAAGTATTTTTGCTCGCTAAATTTATTTTTTCTTGCGAAAAGTGTACGTTTTGTACAACGCACAGAATTTTTGTTTCAGCAAAAGCTAAGTTAGCTGCTGAAACGGAAGTGCCACGAGGCAACTTCTTAAGGAAGCGGTATATGTAGACAACGACGCGTAGTAATTTAGTAAAGGACGACATACGTTGCGTGAGCGCGTAAAGAACGGAATCGGTATGGTTTGATGTGAGAGCGTGTGCAACAGATTTTTGCTCAGGCACATCAACGTGAATGTCGTTACTGACGGTACGCAATGGCCATTCTTCTGGGTCTCTAGAGGCCCAGGATGGTCCACTGAACCAAAGCGGATGACTGGCTAATTTATCCGGGGTCAAACCCCGCGAAAGACAATCTGCCGGGTTTTCTGTGCCAGCCACGTGAAAGAAACGATCAGCAGGGATATTCTCAGTAATCTTGACAACGCGATTGGCAACGAATATGTGCCATCGGTGAGGCGATGCGTTAATCCAGCATAGGGCAACCTGTGAGTCACTGAATGCGTACACTTGACGTACGGGGTAGCGCGATGAGATGGTATCTCGAACGTTGCGAAGTAACTTCGACATTAAGACGGCGGCGCAGAGCTCCAGTCTAGCCACAGTTATGGTTTTGACAGGGGAGACCTTAGACTTGGCACACACCAAACGTACGAAGAACTCGGAGCCGATACGAACCTGTATATAAATTACCCCTCCGTAAGCGCGTTCACTTGCATCAGCGAAACCCAACAAGTTGACTTCACAATTCTGAACGAGTCCCAGATGACGCGGGATAAGAATTTTGTTGAGCGAAGGAAGCTCTGAACAGAATTGTTCCCAACAGAGAACTATGCCGTGTGGAGGTTGGGCGTCCCAGTCGCACTTGCACAGCCAAAGTTCTTTAATGAGGAGCTTGGCGTACAAAATGACTGGCGCCACGAAACCAATGAGATCCCATAATCGGGCTATCACTGACAACATAGTGCGTTTAGTGCACTTATTGTCGGGCGCGGTAACGACGAAGCGAAAGGAATCACTAGACTCGTCTAGACAGAGACCTAGGATCTTATGAGGTACCGATTCGTCGAACACTATATCGTGCGAACTTTTGTGAGTGTCCGGAATGTGAGCGAGAACTTCATCGGAGTTACTCGTCCACTTAACAAGGTCGAACTGACCTGCTTTGAAAAGCTGGATGAGCTCATGACTAAGCTCGATGGCTTGCGGTTTGGACATAATTGACAGGGCAATATCGTCCATGAATAAGCATGAAGAAGCTGCGGCAGCTGCGGCCGGAAACTTATCACCCTCATCTTCAATCAGCTGGCGAATCACGCGCAGCGCGTGAAACGGACTCGATTTCAAACCGAAACAGACGCGGTTGAACTGAAATACCGTTATCGGATCAGTAGTTTTAAAGCGGTACAATATTCTTTGAAACCTACGATCAGATTCCCTAGTTTCAATTTGTAAAAACATTTGACGGCAATCTGACGTCAGCGTGAATTCAAAGAGGCGGAAGTTTATTAGGATACTAAACAAGTCGCCTTGTAGATTAGCACCTGCGTATAATAAGTCGTTGAGAGAACGACCGGAAGAAGTCTTACAACTAGCGTCTAAAACTACGCGCAGTTTAGTAGTAGACTTATCTTCTCTTACTACACCGTGATGCGGAATGTAGTAAGCGGGACGCGGATCAGTGTCATAATTTATGTCGACTGGACTGAGATAGCCCTTATCGATATAGTCGCGGATGACGTCATTGTACGCGGAACGAGTCTCGGACGAAGCTTCTAACTTACGTTCGAGACATGAAAGACGTCGAAGTGCGGCGGCATGCGAGTCGCCTAGCGAATAAACATCGTCACGAAAAGGTAACGCGACGGTGTACCTACCACTATCGTCGCGAGTAGTGGTGGCGCGGAAAATATCCTCGCACTCTGTGTCATCGGGACTCAGAAGTGGAGGCGCGGATATGTCCTCAAGTTCAAAGAATCGCTTGAGGAGACCGTCCATAGCCATAGACTCAACGGCTACGGAACAACAAGAAGTCGTGATATTGTTAACGGGTGTCAAAGTAGGTACGGAACCCATAATAACGAACCCTAAAACGGTTTGAATCGCGGGAGGAATACCGCTGCGCGTGCTATGTACCACGCCTGGTAACAGCATGTGAACAAACAATGAGGCGCCTATCAACAAGTCTATAGGGCCCGGTGCAGCGAGTGCGTCATCAGCGAGCGGTAGTGACTGCAGGTGAGTCAGCGCGGAGAGATCGATCGGTGCGGATGGTAAATTATCAGTTATCCGATCGACAACAAGCGACGAAACTTCAAAGCTAATGTTTGAATTAAATCGCGAATAAATTTTAAAATCTACAGAACCCATTACGGTTTTTTCCGACCCGCCTATGCCCCTAATCCTAACGGAAGAAGGTTTTAAGTCATTTAATAACCCAACTCGCTTGCAAATATCTAAAGTCGCGAAATTAGATTGGGCCGCGCTATCTAGAAGACAACGTACTAGATGCGGTTTATTATTTGCATCGAGGATTATAACTTGAGCGGTCGCGAGTATAACGGTAGTATCCCGTGACGCGGTAGTACTACATTGTTGGTTATCTGCCGCGCGCTGCATAGAATGCGCGGGCATAGCGGCCACGGACGTGGTACACAACGATAAGCCAGGCGCGGGCGTCGGTGGCGGCGGCGGTCGCGCACGACGCGCTTCGAATTCCGGACTTATCTGCGTTTGTGATAAAGCGGGGGAAGCCCGTGGGGCGTTCGATTCCTTATTAGGGAAGTGCAGTAAAGTATGATGCCTTTGACTGCATTTTTTGCACGTTAATTTAGATGTGCAGTTAGCGGATTTATGTAATGAACTTAGGCAGTTCACACATGCGTTATTAGTTTTAATTACTTTAAAACGTTCCGAAGGTGAAAGTTTTTCAAATGCAGCACATTTATAGAAATGGATATGTGAATCATTATCACACAGTGAACAGCTGCGCGTGGACGAGCTCGCAACATATGACTGCACGTAAGGCGCGCGAGCCACTGTGCTAGACTTAGCGTTCGATTTATTGGTTTGACTAAACTTAACCTGCGGGTTCGCTTGCGTGTTTTGAAAAATGCGACACTGATCTCTGATGAAAGTATTAAAATCGTCAAGTTTAGGTAACTTAGAAGTACTAAACCTTTCAAATGTGCGTACAGTTTCAGTGTCAAATTTCTTCTGCGCTAAATGCAACAGAACGAAATCGAGTAAATCTTCGATGTTGAGCGTTTTAAGAGAATTTACAGCGGTGACGAAAACGTCAATAAATTTTTGGAAGTACGCGACTGACGGTTGTCCGTCTAGCTTGAGGCTTAGGGCCTGTTCGAGATAAGTAGAACCTAAAACTCTTACGTCCTGGTATTTGTCTAGTAACGATTGGTATATAACCTTATAGTTCTCTGCGCATGGAGTAATACCTGCGATAGCAATCTTCGCCTTGTCTGTCAGCTTACCTAACAAGTAGTATAGCTTATCAGAATCGGTCAGACTGTTATTGTTGTGAACCATGGCGTTGAAACTAGAATAGAACAATGACCAGTTATTTATGTTCCCATCAAACGAGACAAGCTCTAACTTAGGCAGTTTTGCCCTGGCTAATTTAGGTGCCGCGGTGGTAGCCTCAGAAGGCGCGGTGGGAGGGTGGGAGATAGCCACTGCGTTCTCACTTCCTTGATATAACAATATAAATCTTCGAACGCGACGTAACTCTGATAGTTAGGTTCAGCTTCGGGATTACTAGTTAATAATTCTTGGTTGTATTCGTCAAGAATCTCGTGAAATTTAGCGTGAATATTATCTATTGTCATGCATGACGTAAGAAAAGCAGCCTTATTCTCCGACGAAACATGAGCTACTTTCGCTTGTTCGTATATTTTATTTGCGCGTTCAAAATACATATTGCGTTTAGCAACTAATAAAGTCAAATGCACATTTACAGGGCTAGAAGAGTCCTGTGACTTTGTGTCAGACTTTGGCGGTGCCATTTTTTACAACCAAACAATAACAGTACCAATACGTAAAGAAATGTCAATAAATCTTTCCGTGTATTTAAATGTGTATATAGCGATTGTAAATATGTAGTGTTGTAATTTGTATAGTTATATTTGTGTATTTATAAACACGGCGCGACGAAATAATATTAAATAATAAATGAAGGTCAGTGAATATTTTTTTTTTTTTTTGAGATGTAGGTAGGTAAATAATATCGTACCGCCCGGCGCGGCGCGACAGTTCTTAAATAATCTAAGAATATTCACTGAATGTGAGCTTATAATTACAGGTTTGTAAGTTAAGCGATAAACATAAGAAGTTATACATACATATACATAAATACATATAACGCGGGGAAATAAATATGGACTTATAATGTGTTATAGGGCGCGGTGATATAATAAAATATGAGAAATACCTATAGACAACACTTATAAGCGCGGTGCGGTTACGATGTTCTATTATTACGTATAGGAACACCAAAATAAGTATTTACTTGGAATAAACTCGCGAGTTCTATGTTATGTTATAATGCGAAACGAACAATACGGCTCGAAGTGGCCAAAATAATGGCGGCGCGATTTTAGTGGACTGTAATTTTGCGGGTTGAGAAATGACCTGGGCACGGCGTAAATGTACAGGAATGGTATGGGAGGTAAAACGTACGCCTACCTGGTGCTCCTGGCGGTGCAGCATCCAGCGTCCAACGTCCAGGGGTCCCGGGTCCCGGGTCACTTCACTTGGATAATCCAATAGGTGCGGTTCGCGGTGGTGAAGATTGCGGTTGCGGAAACCAGGAACAATATATGGGATATGTTCCCGGCGCGGGCGTCGCGAGTATTCCAAGCGCGGCGGAGTGGAATATCAATATATTATATCAAAAAGATGTCGCGGAAGAACACGTTGCGGCCATGTCCTCGGACCTCAGTTTTTGAATGCACTGCCGCGTAGCGGCGGTGTGTCGCAACTCGTATGTGTGAGAGCGCGACGGAGCGATGTAAGCGTACGTGTGGGAAAGAGTTGGAAAAAGGAATTGCCGTGCCAGGCATTTTATGTTATTTGTCTATGAGTAGACGCGAGCGCGAAAATATGAATATAAATTAAAAAGCGCGGAACCAAAACTGTCATCAGATTTCTAGACATTTCATTACGATACGACAACCAGAAGTTGGTCAAATTTTATTTATAAGATTTTTTTACCAACTTTGTTTGGAAAACTAATTTAAGCGTCTTCAAAATAGACCATGTTTGGAAGCTCATAGCTGGACAACGATTGGAGATAGATGAAAAGTGCCAAGGCCGAAGTTGTAGAAAATTTAATGAGGTTTAATAATGTAGTAGAACAAAATATCGTACAACGCACAGTTTTTGACATATAAGCAAAAAACCTAAAAATGGGACCTTCTTCGGCCTCCCCCCCTCGGGCTCACCTCGGAGGGGTGGGGACTTTTAGTATGTTTATCTCCTAACTAGTCCAAACAAAGTTACTAAGTTAGTTTTTCTGCTTTCGACTTTTCGATCCACATACCCTTTTTGGGCACTCATTGACTGGGCTATTAGTAACAGACTATTTATCCTAGGAGATTATTTTAATAGTAACGTGGTCTATAATTCACCAGCTCGCCATTATAGAGGAAGACATGTCAGTCCAAGAGGAGTTGCTTTCCGGCGCCGAGTCAGAGGCGGCCGCTCTAAGGAGACACGCGGAGCATGTGGTCACACAGCTGCAGGGGGCTCAGGAGGCACTGGACATGGAGAGAGAGTAAGATTTTTTTCTATTTTGCTTGTTTTTAGGGTTCCGTACCTCAAAAGGAAAAAACGGAACCCTTATAGGATCACTTTGTTGTCCGTCCGTCTGTCTGTCTGTCTGTCTGTCTGTCAAGACCGTTTTTCTCCGGAACGCGTGGAGGTAAAAAGCTGAAATTTATAGGAAATACTAAAATCTATTGCCTCTTAGAGCTGTGAAAATTTCAAACTTCTAGGCCAACGCAATCAAAAGATATAGTCGAATATGTCGCAAATTTCAGCAAATTTTCGACATTACCAAATAAATCAAAACCTACGGTGCACTTCCCGTGAACTCAGAATCTTGAAATTTGGCACGAAGCAACTCCTTAGAGCACAGATAAAGGAAAAATTGCGAAAACCATAAATTTTTAATTTCATCATATGAAAAAAATATTTTGAATAATTTTATACGGGTAGTTCCCGATGGTACACACCTCCATCGTTCACACTGTTACCGAACGGGAAAAGGTCAAAAAAGATGTTTCGCTCGGTCACAGTGAGTACGATCGCTACTTTTTTTCCCAGTCGTTCACACCGTCGTTAACAGTGTTAACGATCGGGAATAAAAAGTTTCGATTGTTCGCAGTGTGGACGAACGCTACTTTTTTATTCCCACTCTTACCTAAATCACACCTGAACTAACTTTTATTTAAAAAGTTCTTCTAGTGGTCTCGCGCGCACTTCGTGGCGCATAAAACAGTCAAATAATACCTACATTTATTGTTGCATTTATTTTGTTAGTTATACCTAATTTGGTACCACTGCATTTCAAATCTGTATTATCTTCGAAAGTATTCATTCAAATCTTTCTTTTGATATAGAAAAGGCCCATATTTTTCTAAATCAAAAGAATTTATACTACATACATAATATAAAATCGCTTCGTTTATAGCGAGCATATCAATCTTTAAGAGAGAAAAGGGTGCACCAAATTCATCACTTTATGAATTGACTGTCACGCGTTACGAAGTGCGCGCGGGTCAGCTAGTATAATAATATATAATATTATGTATTAAGAAACAATGTTATTCAGATTATTGAATTAAAATTGGTTGCTTGTGTTACCTTTACGGCAAGTAAGTACGGCGATACCGCGCCAGTAATAATAAGGCATAGTTTCGCATACCACCCCAACCGCATATCTTAGTGCATTATCTACAATGACCTTGAATTAGCCAATCAGAGAGCATTGCAAGTGTGACGCCGCGCCGGTTACCATACCTGTGGGAACCTGTTTAAAAAGGACAGTACGTCACGATTTACGCAATAGCCATGATGGAACAGCGCGCGAGTAGTTCGAGTGGAGAAGTAACATTAGTTTACATAACAAGTGAATTAAATTAAAAATTAAAAAAACCCCCAACGCAATACGTAATAAATTTTTTTTTGATGGCGGCTATCTTGGATTTTAAATTTTATATAGTGGGCTGTATTTTACTCGTTAAGCCCTTTCATTTGATACCCATATCGATGGGGTCGTGGAAGAAAAAAGTAATCCGCCATTTTGTAGCGGCGGCCATCTTAGATCGATTTCCACCAAACATAGCTAAGAACACTCTCGACTAACTCTACTTTCAAACAAAAAAACTAAATCAAAATCCGTTCATCCTTTTGGGAGCTACGATGCCACAGACAGACACACACACACACAGACAGACAGACACGATAAACTTATAACACCCCGTCGTTTTTGCGTCGGGGGTTAAAAAGAAAACACGGGACAATTTTGTTACATGGTGGTCACCAATATTATAAAATGAGAGCACATAAAAGTGACCTAGTTACTATATAGTATCAAAATACTCGCCAAGACAAATCAGATGAAGAAGCCCAAACTCGATGGGGTTGCGTCGATTAATTACGGAGCTGTTTACTATAATAGAATATCAGCACTCGTCAACACTGTGACCGAGCGAAACATCTTTTTTGATCTTTTCCCGATCGTCAACAGTGTTTACGACCGGGTATAACTGATCGGGAACGTTTCGAAAAAAAGTAGCGACCGTACACACTGTGACCGAGCGGAACATATTTTATGATCTCTTCCCGTTCGGTAACAGTGTGAACGATGGGGGTGTGTACGAACGGGAACTACCCTTTTATACTTACTACCCCTTTTCTCATGAACGCGTACAGGTATTAAACTGAAATTCATATCAAATACTAAGGCCTATAATACCTTTAAACTGTAATAAAATGAAACCACTATCTCAACGCATTCAAAAGAAACAGCAATTTTAGTCGAAATTTTAAACACGCAAATACTCTCAAAAAATCAAAACCTACAGGGTACTTGCCGTGAACGTAGAATCTTGAAATTTGGTAAAAAGCAATTCCTTAGAGCACAGATAAAGGAAAAATTCCGAAAATTGTACATTTTTAGTTACATCATATAAAAAAATATTTTTAATAATTTCATACTTACTACCTTATTTCTCATGAACGCGTGCAGGTATTAAACTGAAATTCATATCAAATACTAAGGCCTATAATACCTTTAAACTGTAATAAAATCAAACCTCTATCTCAACGCATTCAAAAGAAATAGCAATTTTAGCCGAAATTTTAAACACGCAACTACTCTCAAAAAACCAAAACCTACAGGGTACTTGCCGTGAACGTAGAATCTTGAAATTTGGTACGCAGCAACGTCTTAAATCACAGGCACAGGAAAAATTGCGAAAATTGTACATTTTTAGTTACATCATTTAAAAAAATATTTTTAAAAATTTTGTATTTACTATCCCTTTCCTCAAAAACGCGTGCAGGTATTAAATTGAAATTCATATCAAATACTAAAGCCTATAATACCTTTAAGCTGTAATAAAATCAAACATCTATGTCAACGCAATCAAAAGAAACAGCAATTTTAGCCGCATATTTTCAAATCTCGCAAGTACTCGCAAGGGAATCAAAACCCACAAATATATAATATTATACCCACTTTTCTTTAGGGTTCCGTAGAAACTCGTAGGTTTGTACGGAACCCTCGGTGCTCGAGTCCTACTCGTACTTGACCGGTTTTTTTTCACAGAAGCTTGATGGGAAAATGCATTCTCTGCTCGATCACTGTTTGGCATCCAGAAAGAAAGAAACATATTATGTACATGCTGCGCCCAACTGTTTTACCCGCTGTACTGTGTGTGCCCTATGTGTTATTCCATATTCCAGGGTCTAAGCTATCTCTGTTCAGCTCAATCGGTCCACCCATTTAGGCGTAAAAGAGTAACAAACATACATCCAGACATTGCAAAGATTAATTTAAGATATTCAACAGCTTATTAAATACCTACTGATTTACACACATCTACAATATCATCCCATCATTAAACCCCACCCCATCCCAAGCTCCACTTTCGTGTCGAACTATCCAAACACTCCACCCCAGGTCCCGCGAGTCATGCAGCCAGGAGTGTGCATCCTTAGTGTCACGCTTGTTACAAGCGGACGCGGAGGCAGGTGAGCTGCGCAGCTCGGTGGAGCAGCTGCAGGAGCAGGTGGCCAGCACGCGGCGGGAGCTGCTCCTCACTCGCACGCAGCTTGAGTGGTGGCCCGCACCGCTTACCAGGTGAGGAGTCTAATTTCTTTATTGACCACGCGGTGATACGTCGACCAAGGTATTTAGAGGAAGAGGGCAGGGGCCTCTGGCCACCCCAGGAAGATTTAGGAGTTGGAATTTCGAATTATATTTTTTTTTGGCGCTCGAAATAAGCCGATCGCTCGCCTTTCTTTGTCAGAAACATAATATTTTCTCGGCGACAACACCGAGGTGTTACGGCGATGTCATCGAGAGTCGAGAGTCGCCGGTACCCAATATGGGGGTGGCTTTAGGGGTTCGGCCTACGCTACTTTTTTTTATTATTTTTAAGTTCATCTCAGTTGCGTATAGCACCTATTTCCTCCCATGTCCCGTAGACTAGTGGGCCTGGCCCGGAGCTGGCTGCGGCGGCCGCTGTCACCATCAGCAGCCATCTTGTGGAGCGCCGTGCCACCCACACACGGCTGCACGCAACTCACTCACCAATACGCACTGCTCTAGGCCTTCATTCACTTGTGTTTTATAGACTACCCTCATTTGTCAAAATGAAGTGAGAATGCTTTCGCACTACATCTGATAAACATTATGCACTACTCTAGACTTTAATATCCACTTTCATTTTTTAAATGGAGTAGACAGTTTTTTGTAACTACCTTGATTTTTTCAAAATGGAATAAGTATTTTGTGTGACCTTCAATGTTTTGGTCCGGAGTAACGGTTCGAGCGCCATTGCCAAAATTTTTTAATTACTTATTTTCACTCCATTTCATAATAATATGAATGTTTTAATAGAGAAAGTTTTATTGCTCTACTACCCTCATAATAATATTGTCATTTTATAAGAAATGTGATGAAAGTTATCTATTATTCGGCATGTAACGATGCACAGCATCTGTGAGAGTGCGGGTTATACTTTCCTCTAATTTTGCACTATTCCTTCCGTTTCCGGTCCAATTTTGCCAACATGGCGCCGCGTTCGCGCCAATTTTGCCTCGTGGTCCCAGGTAGCCGCCATGTTGTTTGGCGGGTTTCTGTCATAGCGTGTTTTACTTTCCGCCAAAGTGCACGGCAATTTTTAAAAAATATGTATTTATATTTTTTATTTGCTTTAAGTGCTCAAAATACATTTTTGTTGTTGTCTAGTAGTATTAAATACATGCTTTAAAGTGTTGAAAGAGTTAAATATGGTGTCGCGCTTAGCTGAACCCTGTTTCGGTTTCGGAGTCGTCCGAAGAGGGCTCGGACGTCTTCTACCAGCCGTTATCTAAAATGAAAACGACTCCGTGCCTACAACACTTGACAACAAGGTTAGTGAGCTCACTACTTTTTAACGCTTGGCTCGCCTCCGGCGTCCGGCTCGAAATCGGGGCCTACCGCCATGACCTCGCTTGGCTCGCCTCCGGCGTCCGGCTCGAAACCGGCGTCGGGGCCTACCGCCACGACCTCGCTTGGCTCGCCTCCGGCGTCCGGCTCGAAACCGGCGTCGGGGCCTACCGCCACGACCTCGCATGGCTCGCCTCCGGCGTCCGGCTCGAAACCGGCGTCGGGGCCTACCGCCACGACCTCACTTGGCTCGCGTCCGGCTTGAAACCGGCGTCGGGGCCTACCACCATGACCTCGCTTGGCTCGCCTCCGGCGTCCGGTTCGAAACCGGCATCGGGGCCTACCGCCATGACCTCGCTTGGCTCTCCTCCGGCGTCCGGTCCGAAACCGACGTCGGAGCCTATCTCCGTGTCCTCGCGTGGCTTGGCTCCGGCGTCCGGTCCGAAATTGACGTCGGAGTCTACCTCCGTGTCATCGCTCGGCTTGCTTCCGGCGTCCGGCTCGAAACCAACGTCGGGGCCTACCGCCATGACCTAGCTTGGCTCTCCTCCGGCGTCCGGCCCGAAATCGACGTCGGAGCCTACGTCCGTGGCCTCGCTCTGCGTCGGAACCTAGACTTCGCTTGGCTTGCCTCTAGCGTCCGGCTCAAAACCGGCGTCGGAGCCTACCTACATGACCTCGCATAACGTGCTTCCGGCGTCAGGTTCGAAACCGACGTCGGAGCCTGTCTCCTTGTTCTCACATGGTTTGCCTCCGGTGAAACCGGCGTTTGTGCCTAGCACGGTGGATTCGCATGATATTGCTACAGCGCCCAGTTCAGAACCAGTGTGGATGCCTGCCTGACGGTTTCACACTCTGCAGCTATCAACTCGAAGCTTTCACCGGATGATCATGGTTTTTCTAGAATTCGCCGTTGTGGCAGTTAATAATAATATACATAAGTGTGCAGGCATATTTAATGTATTACAATCTCAGCGAGAATCGTTAATCTAGGTAGATTTGTAACAATTAGTGAACTGGCCTGCTACCCTTGATGTAATACATATATCCATCTAGTATTTGCAGTTGATGATGAAGATGAATATATTATCTTATTAATTTCATTAAGTTAATTAATGGTCAAGGCTTGCAGATTGTATTGACCAAGCTGCAGAGAGTACATAACACCGATGCTGTGCATCGTTTATGCTAAATAACGGGGCCCAGAGCATGTTTTCAAAATGATTGTGGGAATGCGTCTGTCATTTATTTCCAAACCAATTCTGTTTCGCCTATCAGCGAATGTGCTATTCCATTATCAGACTATTGGCTAATTTACTCCCACTACGATTGATGAAAATTTCAATGTACATTGCTGCGTTTGTTATTTTACTCATATTAAAGAGGAGGTTTAAGCAAGTAATGTAATTTTGTCTATGGATTCTATTTACATGTCGTTGGGCGACAGCCAATAGGTCCTCAGACTGCAGATAGAAACATTGTTGAAAAGGGTGTAAGAAATACTGGATCAGCAACACCTGGGACCTAGTTTTCTATAAACTATATTCTTAGTCAAAATGAGCGATGGTTCAATATTATATTACCTATATATATTTTCAATCAGCATAGTACCTAAGTCATTGAGACTCATATATCACTTTCACTTTCAAGTGCACAACTTTTTCTAAGTCTCATTGGATGGTGAGTCTAGACCTGTCTTCAGCACATGAGCATTGCGTTTCTTGAGGATGGTTTAGAACGGCCAAGTACTTCAGATGAACTATTTGCCCTTCGATCTGTCATGCGCATCAAAGACGCAACAAGGGCGCATCAGAATAAAAGTGTACTTCGATGATTTTTTGCTAGCATATCAATCCAGAACACTTCTCTAAGAGCAGGTGAAGAATGTGATGGATACACTCACTGGCCTAGGTTGGACCATCAACCAACACGGGTGGCATTGCAATCATAACCCATTTTAAGAAGCAACGTCAAATTATGTTTACACTAAACGATGACGGTACGGTCGGTACGAAGCCGAAGAAAATACAAGTGAGTTTATGCCATTTATTTACAAAGATACAACGTCATATGGTTCTACAATCGGACAATCATACGGTGGTGGTGGTAGTAGGGCATCGTAATTGTTGGAACCCAGGGTCGAGCCTAGCTTCGACCATTATATACGTGAGTTTTAGTCGGTTGTTTACATAGTAATATCGATAACACTCACGTTAGTTTTTAAAACTTCAATCCTACGGCGATAACGACCAGACAATATCAGGCACCTGGAAACCAGTGCTTTATTCAAAAGGAAGGCGATACGCGGTTAAAACCACTCCTGGAGATGTCTTATAAACTGCTAAATCTGGTGGACAAATGGAAAATCTCCATAATGGCCAAATATCTCCCAGGAGAATTCAAAATAATCGCTGACAATTTATCTACAGATATCGGAATGGAATCTGTTTCCATCAGCTCTCAGGAGTATTTTTCGCCACTTCGTAACTTCTTAGAGCAACTTATATTTACAAATAAAAACGACGGTTGGGGCCAAATACGTGACAAAGATTGTTGGGGCACATCGGTCAGCTTTTGCAATGCCCTCAGACGATCATGGAGGTTCCACCTGGCGTGGATATTCCCTCCACCAAGTTTGCTTCCACGCATCTTTCACCACCTGAATTCGGCGCAGGGCACATACCTGGTAGCTCCAATGTACGAACGAAAGTATTTTGGCTGCCGGATCTTTGCAACCAAGTGTTGAGAAAACCACGGGGATCAGGAACCTGGATCGAATACCAATAGACCGGGCCACCACCTCGAGTTCAGGACATGGAGCTATACGTCTAGGAGATTGTCGGTGGGTGGTATAGCTCAGGAATGGTCTAAGGTCAAGCGATCTTAATTAAGATCTGGCTGGAGAGAATCTACTTTGAAGTCCTTGAAGACCTGCTTGGACTCGATGGATCAATAATATATAATTAGTGTATAAAATATTATAACCCAACGGCACTACCCTTGGAAGATTTTAAGCTTATTTATTTCTTGTAGAAAAGTTAGCTTATCCTACTGTTTTTCTTTACAAATGAGTTCTTTTTGTTTTGGTGAATCGGCTCAAAATGAGAGCCTTAATTAGCATATTACAAGCTATATCTCTGCAAAGAACTAGATCGGTGAAACTGCCAATTTGGGATCCAGGTGACCTGGTTGCCTGGCTCCAGTCTAATTCACCAATATTAGATTCATTACTTTAAGCATCACGTAGGCTAGCTTGTTTGCTGTTGCTGGCATCAGGCAGAAAGGTGTATAACCGTACTCTTTTGAAAATTTCACCACAGCTTTATGAACATAATGAAAATTTTATTATTTTACATCCAGCTTTCGGATCTTAAACCGATGCAGCTTCGTTCAGGCAATCAGGTTGTAAACTTTTATCCCATTGTGATAAGAATGTCTATTGCATTGGTTACATATGTTGTAAATTTGGGTGGACAGCAACGAACAGCTGTCACGATGCCTTGTTCGTTACAATACGAATTCCCATTCATGCAGCTTCGCGCACTGTAATTAGTAATTGGAACGAGACCGAGTTGAAATAAGCGGTACATCGGCTTCTTCTGGCAGCATGCGCACAGCAGTTGCGTCGCTTAATTGATATGAACATTCCCCTATAGGAGAGATTCTTGCGCTAGGCAATTGGCGTAGAAAAAATACGTTTGCCAAATTTTGTTGTACGCAAATCATAGGTGAACCTGGCTTATCTCAGAATAATTTAGCTGTGAACTTCGAGCCAATTTAATGATTCCAAGTTTGTTTCCATCAATGAAATTAAAATGTAGATTCTACTACATATCTTAATTTTTATTACTTGTAATTTAACATTAATTGCATAATAATTCTACTTATGATTTGTTTTCCTAAGGCTCGCAATGAGAAAAAGTTTGATTGTTACAATTATTCATTGTATGTATATCTTTTTACATTCATTGTATTGCCGTTCTGTGGTCACCAGGAGTTACAAACACGTCTCTCACAGATGCTGTGCATCGTTACATGCCGAATAATGATGCAAGTTTTACACAAAAATAAAACTTGTATTATTTAGCATAAACGATGCACAGCATCCCAATAAGGGCTCCTGGAGACTCCTATGACAGAAACCCGCCAAACAACATGGCGGCTACCTGGGACCACGAGGCAAAATTGGCGCGAACGCGGCGCCATGTTGGCAAAATTGGACCGGAAACGGAAGGAATAGTGCAAAATTAGAGGAAAGTATAACCCGCACTCTCACAGATGCTGTGCATCGTTTATGCTAAATAATACAAGTTTTATTTTTGTGTAAAACTTGCATCATTATATTTATTATTATACCAAGTTTATTAAGGTTTGTATTGGTAAGTATTTTAATTATTGGATACCTATTTTTAATTGTTATTACTTTATAGTTTGTTTAGAATAAGTAACTATTTGAAATAAACATTTAAAAATGTTATTTCGTAACTTATTATTGTAGAAAATAGAGACCTGTGGTTTTAAAACTCTGCTATTCTCACATGCAATATTACTTATTAAAGTTGGACTCATAAATGATAGCAAAATTACCACTAAATTCTAAATATTTTTCCGCAAAGTAACCCTAAATTCCATTAATAAAAAAACCAAAGTTCAATTTAAGAGCAATTTATTTATTTCAGTCTTACATTGCTAGACAACAATAATAATTCAACTACAAAATATCAACATGGAATGTAACCTATTCTATTTGGGGTCATGAATATACATACATACAATGTTAACTGGTAAAATATATTATATGCACAGAAATAGGCATTTTGAACAAATTATTCTTTAGAAAGAAAACTATATAATATTTACGGATTTATGGTGTTAGAGCCTTTCCGCACTATGTCGGATTCCAATTGACGGATAGATAACGAATGACTTGTAATGCTTGCATATTATATATGTGTACGCCGTTCCATTTGGAACACGGATTCGGATTCGAATCAGACTTATTGCGGAAGCGCTCTTAGCCTCTTTGCCCTTTTCTTGAGCATCACAAAAATTATATTAGCAAAGCCATCTGCATTGCTAAGAGTATTTAACAACTCATTTTAACAGTTCATCAGTAGATGGAATGTTTTAAGAGGTCTTAATGTATTAAGCCGGATCTACTTTGCGTTAATCGTCCACTTATGACAGTGTGATATTTCAAAAAGAATAATTTTACAAAACAAAATGAAGTTTTCACCAAAGGTCGCTTATATAGTACAATAACACTTTTTGAGATGTCACACTGTCTTAGTTCTTTTGAAATTTTATTGAATTTGACTCTTCGCGCGAAGTAGGCCTGGCCTTTAATGCTACTCAGAGCCGAAACGAAGATATCAGGGTTATTACCGGGGGTAGACTTCCTTTGCAGGAGGTCGTCTAGGTGGGTACCCCAACAGGGCCAGTTATTCTACCGCCTGAGCAGTGATGTGCAAACATTACTGTGCTCCGGTAGTAGGGCACTGTAGCTAGGGAAATTACTGGGCTAAAGAGTCTTAAAATCTTATGTCTCTTGAGTAAGAAGCGTTGGTGCAGTGCTCCTAGAATTTCACATAATTGTGAAATCCTAAGTAGCACTTTACTGATTACGGACAGCGTTATCTCTTAACATCAGGAGAGCGTCTTGCTCATCTTGTACTTCATCACTATCACATTAAAAAAAAAATCACTTATCCGTCAGGGAACCGAACCGAATACCGAATTGTAAAAAATGTATGAAATGACTTGAAATGTCTCGTCGTGTTGATACGACCTAATACGTCATTTCATACGTTTTTGACAATTTGGTCTTCGGTTCGGTTCCTTGACGGATGAGTGAATAGCCCTGCTGGTCACCAGTTTACGAAATAAAAAAAATTACTGCTGGTTCAAGCAAAACATTCTGTACTTACTTTTATATTACAAGTATTTATTCATACCTTGAGAAGTTATCAGGAAATAACAAAGAATACTAAAATATTTAACGATCTGTAAGTTACTATTTAATAACAAATTGTAATTAAGTGACTAGCGCGAGTATAAACGTAATATAAAATTAATTACAGTTGAG
Organism: Hemithea aestivaria; assembly: GCA_947507615.1. Taxonomy (NCBI): domain Eukaryota; kingdom Metazoa; phylum Arthropoda; class Insecta; order Lepidoptera; family Geometridae; genus Hemithea; species Hemithea aestivaria. The sequence continues at coordinate 17,930,619 of OX382330.1, forward strand.
AACAAAGATAATTACAATTAATCAAAATGGCGGAATCAATAAAATGTAATTGACTGCCTTTACCTACTTATATACGAAATTATAAACAGATTTTAAGAGCGTATATATCGAGTGACGCTCTCTCGCTCCCACAATTTGAATTTTGAAATATAAATTCATGGAATTAATTTATTGAAAATTCCTCTATACCAGCCCTGCATAATATTGCACACATTGTAAATGTGTTTTCAGTTAGATATATTAAAAAATGGGATGGGAAACAATATTGAAATATTTTTTTTTTTTTTTTCAAAAAATCGCATTATGTTACCTATAGAGGAATTTTCAATAAATTAATTCCACGAATTTATATTTCAAAATTCGTCAAATTGTGCGAGCGAGAGAGAGTCACTCGATATATACGCTCTTAAGACATATTTAAACGAACTACTCAAAATTAAGATTTCAAGACATATAATATTATTATTTCTTCGAGAAAAAAGAAAAATACTGTAATATGTAGGAAGATTTGTTTTAAAGTAAAAGTTGCTTATTTTTTTGAGTAGATCATAGCCCCGTTAAGTATAACTATATATTGTTAAAAGGCCATCCATATTTGAGATTGCATAGAGTTAATTTTGCGTTAAAGCCTGGTACTTGAATATTTAGGCCTGGTATCGGTCAACTAGAAAATACAAAAAAAATAATTTGTTTCGATATAACAATAATAAATACATAGATTCATATTCCGAGAACATTGACTTATCCTACGACATGTAAATAAATATATTCTAATATTTTTATTATTTTGAAAACTACCCAATCTGGACATTATATTCAATCTAAAGGCCTTGTCACAAACTGAATTCTATATTTTAGTAATATAGGTTTTAAGTATTACCTTAATTGTGGAAAGAGCCCAATATGAACTACAATAGTAAATTGGACACCTAGTGTTACCATTCAAAATTCGAAATTTTTATTAAAATCTAATTAATTATTAATTAATACATTTTGTCATTAATAACATTTCCATGGAATGTTCAAATTTTTTAGAATGTTTTTATTGGAAATTAGCGATAGAATTGTGCTACAATTTCGCTTTAAATATAAGAATTATTTACAAAAGTTTTGTACATTTTTGTACAGACAATCCCACTTTATGTGCAACATTTTAGTAATATTTCCAATTTATAATTAAAAATAAAATAGAATCCACATAAATATATACATGACAATAAGATGGCAACACTTACCGTTTATTGTCTATTGGTCAAATCTAGAAATGGTGGACACTTCTCTTTGGCAGGATTCCTTCATTCAATAATTGAACACGTTTTCAAATAAAATTAAGATCTTTATGTAAAATACTGATTAACCCCCGACGCAGTAAAAGAGGTGTCTTAGCACACCAAAATAAAAATAGTGTCAGTTTAACCTTATTTTGAAAATAAATAAATTGCCAATTATTTTATACCTTTGGTATTCATAATCAAAGCTTGCTCACAAGATTGAAAAAACAAAGATTATAATTATATATTGGCAGTGAAATGAGATTCATTAATTATACGATACCTACGCGTCGCTAAACTAAAACTAAAATATTATGGCGCATTTACACGAGCACAGTAGCTAAACCGACAAGTTATGTTGGACTATTGTAAATTATTATTATTAATCACTTTGAATTGCTATACAAAGTTCAAAGACTACGTAAGGGTACCTACAAATTAATGTTAGAGTGCTTTTCACGAAAGGAGTCCTTTTTGCGGGGCGCCACTATCACACATTTTAGAAGTTAAAATAGCTATAACGTTAGTTAAAATATCATAATTTCTCGTGTTTCTCGTGTATAATTTCTTAATTAAATAGTTATTTATTTTATCTAACAAATAAAAATTATTTAGGACGTGAAGTCCACTAATAATCGATTATATTAAATTTGGTTCTGCTAAATTCCGCGGGACCTCTTTCGTGAAAAGGACCATAACTACACTATTAGCCCACAAAAATATTCTTAGAGACAGAACATTAGAACAAAAGGCTTTCTTAACTTTGTCGTATAGTTTAAAAACCAAAGTTGAGTTATATACGACAAAATTGAAATCCGTGTAAGCTGGGCTCGTGTAAATGGTCCACATTTTTGACATAGACAATGACTAGTCAGACATTTATGATCAAATTATATGTTTACATATTTTACAAGAGAAATTAAATATAACTATTATGTTTACATAATTATTATCATTTACAAATTTTCCTAATATTTTCATTATTTTTAAATAATTATTTTATGCTCAAAGTCACTGGAAGAAAGTGTGGCGGTAATGTAATATGAGGTCCATATTCTAGAAAAATACCTTTGAAAATTACGAAAAAGAATTTCGAAAATCCATGTTCCAAAATCGACTTATATCGAAAATAAGATCCGATAAAAAATCGGAATAAGTTACAATTTTATTTAAAAAAACGAATAATCTAAATTGAAAATCAGATTCAAATTTTAATTGTTAAAAACAAACAAAACTTAAATATTATTTAACTTAAAATGTGAGCAATTTGCTAGAATATGGACCCGATATTGGGGTATTTCTCGGCCAAACCTAATATAGAACCAAGTATTTCTAATCTTCTTGTTAGCCAAGCTAATTAATGGTATGGAGATCTATAACCTTGTCTTCAATCATAATCACAATACATTATGGTCAAAATTGGAACTAACTTGCTAATTGAAAACTAGATGTTTCATATATCTAAATGTAATAGCTAAATCGCAAACTGCAACAATTAAAGTTCGACAGCAGGTAGAGATATATGAAACAGATAGTTGCAAAAAAGTTGCTAGTTTCAGTTGCTGCAATAATTGCTCAATCAGCAATCGAAAAAAAAATCACCTAGCGCAAAATTATGTGCAAGAGAGATAGAGAAGAATTAAGTGAGGTTAATTCTTTCACCACACCATAGGCTCTAATTTCTATATTTCCTTTCCCAACTTGGTTGTCTAAAGAGATCGCTATAGGCGATACGAGCACTAATTGTAATACTTTTTCCCAAACGTGTTATTTTATGATTATTCTATTGTATTTATGGTCAATAAAGAGTTAGCTAATCTAACAGTAGTTCCAATATTGACCAGTGTACCAGCTACTGCAAAAGCAGTCAATAATTTCCCCCTAAATACAAGTTACAACATATTAAATCATGCCGAACCCCTCGCCCCCCTCGTTAATGGCCCAGAGCAGCGCCCGCACGAGTTGTTCGTAAGTATCGTAGTCGGGCAGACAGAGTTGGTTGAAGCAAGTGTGAGCGCTGGGGAGCGCGCCCTGAGTCGCTGCTGCTGTGATTTGGAACCGGGGGTTTAACTCCTGGAATTGGAAGATACTAGTTATAGATAATAAAAGCTGGCATATGCTGATTTAGGGGGCAGGGGGCCAAGCCCTAAATCCGCATATCCAGAAGCATTGTAGTGTTGTTATCTTGCACATACATATTTCTTGGTCAAGATTATAATTTTTTCTCAGCGTTCGCAGCAAGCTGCTCGCGCACTTATTATTAAGGATATTTGACCTTTCTAACTGTTTAGAGTGAGCTAAACACATTTTTCGTAGTAAAAATTATAATACTTGTATTTTTGCCCGTCTGCACCTTGGCGCTCCCAGGACCAAATCCTGGATCCGCCCATGAAAGCTGGCCATCTTCAACACTACAAATTACGATGGGGTTGCGTCGTTTAATTACAGAGTTCCTATGGCCACCTTCCAGCTCCATCATAAGATCAGCTCGCAAGCTATTTAGCTGATATTTATCAGTTCAATCGGATACCGGGAAGTGGGTCAAATTAACGCACGCAACACGCGTTTTTTTTTTAAATTAAACGTGCAAGATTTGATTGCAGACAGACAGACAACAGACAGGTGAAAGTAAATGGAAGCTTGTAAAAAAAAAATGACACGGCTAGTGGCTTAGTATCGTACCTGGAACCCGTTGGGTGGTAGTTGGCTGCAGCCGGTGGTGAACTGCAGCAGACGCGCTCGCTCCTCGTTGGTGAAGGAGGCCAGCGCCGTCCAGAACCAACCCAGCACTCGCTCCCACGACCGACCTGACCCAGCCACCAGGGCGTGCGCTCGCCAGTCTGACACACACACCTCGCCCGTGCCGCACACTAGCAACTGTATACACAATACTATACTGTACAACGCGTACATCTCGCCCATTAGCAACTGGCCACGTGTGTGTTATGTTAATATGTGACGAGTGAACTAAGTGAATCTGCACCTAGTTTTGTTTAGTTAGTATGCGCGCTGCTCAGGGCGACAGACAGCGCGTCGCACAGGCGTGGCCACTGCCCACGCGAGGGGATCACACGCGCGCCGCTCGCTCGGCGGACGGCGCGGGGTCGGCGCAGCGGGCTTGCTTGTGCTCATCGAATGTCAACCCGGGCGTTGAGGATGACTGCGCAGGTGGACCATGCCGTCCACCAGGCCAAGGCGGCCCGCGCTCTCCTCCGCCCGGTCCTTTCGTCGAAGCTGCCGCTGCGGACGAAGGTGGGCGTGTACAAAACGTACGTCCGTTCCCGCCTGACGTACGCCGCGCCCGCCTGGTACGCGCTGTTGTCGGCGACACAGCGGAAGCGGCTCCAGGTGGTCCAGAACGTGTCCCTGAGGCACATAACGGGAGCGGGCCGTTATGTGCGCAACGATGTCATCGCCAGGGACACGGGCGTTCCAGAGGTGGGCGAGTTTGTGGCCCGGCTCGCGCGTCGAATGTTCGACCGCGCCGACAACGGGCCGCACCCCCACCTCCACAACATCGCGCCGCTCCACGCCCGACCACCGGAGGCGCCCCAGCCGCGCGCCCTGCCGCGCGACATCCTCCCCCCGCGGGAGGACGAGGAAGCCCGGTGAGCATCCCGACGCGGCCGCTGTGACGCGCCCGACATCATTCTCGGCAGACGCTCCAGCGGCCCCCAGTGACCCGGGGGTTGATGCCCCCGCGCGATCCCGCCTGGGTAACGGGGTAACGCCCGATGCCCTACCCCTCACCTCCCCCAGGGGGGGAAGGAAGATCAACGATCGAATGTCACTTTGGACGAGCGTGTGAACAGTGTTAGATGTAGCCGATCACTTTTGACTAATCTTTACAAGTTTTGTTCGATTTACTTTTGGCTATGACTATAAAGATAGAACAAATTGTTATCATTCTGAAAACGAATTGGGATGTTGACAAGGTCCAATTTTTTTATATACAATTTGTCCGTAATGTTAATAATAAAAAATATTCGCTGCGTTTTTTTTTCTTGCAAAATAAAAAATGGCTGAAATATAACGCTTATAAGATTTTGTGTTGGGATGCGTGACGTCACACCACAAAAAAAATGTACTGGATTTAGTAGTGTGACGTCACAATCGAGCAACTTTGGTGCGTTGTATCCCACGTTTTTTATCAGAATTCAAATTTAAAATACCTACTTGTCCAATATATTAGAATAATTTATATTAATAGACAAAAAAAAATTTGTCAACATCCCAATTGTGAACGAAGACAAGTGATATCTGTCGCACTGCCGGTCGGTGCCGCAGCGTACCTCGAGTTCGTTCTCGTCGAAGATGGCGAGCAGGTTGTCAGGCACGAGCAAGGAGAGGCCGCGCAGGAAGGCCTCCGCCTCGGGCCGGCAGCGGAGCGCCAGCCGCCACTGCGCCAACGCGTCTAAGTATTGCACCTTGTTGCTGTTCGTCACCTGTAGGGGGGGACAAGGGTTGTTGAATGATGTAGGTGGTTCTATATAGTTCATGTGTTGTTGAATGATATAGGTGGTTCTAAACTATTTAGGTGTTGAATAATGTAGGTTGTTCTTAATGAATCAGGTGTTGTTGAATAATGCAGGTGGTTCTTAATGATTCAGGTGTTGTTGAATAATGCAGGTGGTTCTTAATGATTCAGGTGTTGTTGAATAATGTAGGTGGTTCTTAATGATTCAGGTGTTGTTGAATAATGTAGGTGGTTCTTAATGATTCAGGTGTTGTTGAATAATGCAGGTGGTTCTTAATGATTCAGGTGTTGTTGAATAATGTAGGTGGTTCTTAATGATTCAGATGTTGAATAATGTAGGTGGTTCTTAATGATTCAGGTGTTGTTAAATAATGCAGGTGGTTCTTAATGATTCAGGTGTTGTTGAATAATGCAGGTGGTTCTTAATGATTCAGGTGTTGAATAATGTAGGTGGTTCTTAATGATTCAGGTGTTGTTGAATAATGCAGGTGGTTCTTAATGATTCAGGTGTTGTTGAATAATGTAGGTGGTTCTTAATGATTTAGGTGTTACTTGGCAACTTAGGTAGGAGCAGATATGTCTCGAGGTCGTCTGCCGTATCCAGGGACATATATCGCTATAATGATGGCTCACCTTGATATTGTTCCCGTGGGGCAGCAGCAGATGAGTCCCGAGGAAGCGTCCGGTCGCGTCGTAACACTCGTCAGTGAAGGAGAGGTCGAGGTGGTCAGCTGTCTCCAGGGACATATATCGCTGTAATGATGGCTCACCTTGATATTGTTCCCGTGGGGCAGCAGCAGATGAGTCCCGAGGAAGCGTCCGGTCGCGTCGTAACACTCGTCAGTGAAGGAGAGGTCGAGGTGGTCAGCCGTCTCCAGGTCCGTCTCCAGCACGTAGCGGACCTTGGATAGGTACAGCTCCGGGTCGTCCTGCTCGAAATGCTGCAACATATACGTAAGTCATCATCATCAAACCTAGGATTTTGCAATGAAGTAAAATTGTAGGTGCCATGCGCTAAAGCTTAATTCCTTATGATTCTTAAAGGAAGGCGCGGGTGAGGCTCGTGCAGTACCTTGTAATGCACGGGCAGCCCGATGATGACAGCCCGGAAGGCCCGGGTGAGGCTGGGAGCGTACCTTGTAATGCACGGGCAGCCCGATGATGACAGCCCGGAAGGCCCGGGTGAGGCTGGGAGCGTACCTTGTAATGCACGGGCAGCCCGATGATGACAGCCCGGAAGGCCCGGGTGAGGCTGGGAGCGTACCTTGTAATGCACGGGCAGCCCGATGATGACAGCCCGGAAGGCCCGGGTGAGGCTGGGAGCGTACCTTGTAATGCACGGGCAGCCCGATGATGACAGCCCGGAAGGCCCGGGTGAGGCTGGGAGCGTACCTTGTAATGCACGGGCAGCCCGATGATGACAGCCCGGAAGGCCCGGGTGAGGCTGGGAGCGTACCTTGTAATGCACGGGCAGCCCGATGATGACAGCCCGGAAGGCCCGGGTGAGGCTGGGAGCGTACCTTGTAATGCACGGGCAGCCCGATGATGACAGCCCGGAAGGCGCGGGTGAGCCTGGCCCGCACGAGCTGCCGGTAGCAGCCCCCGAGTGCACTCTCGTACAGACACTTGCCCACTATCTTGCCCGCCAACTCGAAGTGCTTCAACTGCGGAATGATAAAATAACGTTCAAGGAAACTTTCGTTCATGTGCACGGTATTACTTATTACGATAATAATAGATGACCTGCAGGGTGATTCACTTATCCGATACCGAAACCGAACCGAGTGCGCTACCGAAAGGAAAAGGAACCGATCGAAAAGTCAATTCCGTTTTACAAAACCGACTGGAAAGTATCTTCGTAAATCTTCGGGCTCTACCGAGTAAGGAACCACCTACACGTTAGTTGGACAGTAAAATAGAGCATAAATTACAGATCTAACTGTTTACGAAGATAGTTTCATTTTGGTGGTTTATTGTAGTAAAAATATTTACCCATATAATCTGTTGAAAAGTTAATATGCATAAATTTAGCTAGCACACTTCGTAAACATTTCCCATATTATGTGCCTCCAGTGATGAGTGATGTAACTTGAGTTTTAGCCTTTTTGAGATTTTTACATTTAAATAATGAGAAACAAAATAACGATTTTTTCGTCTTATACACGTTCTTCTATGTTCTATAGTTTGGGAGATAATTTTGTGAAAAGTGATACAAGCATGGGCGTACCCAGCTTCTGACCCAGGGGGGGGCAAGGACGAACTCAATTATTTTTTACCAAACTTGAACTTTATGCCTGTATGTATATTATGTTTTAACGTTGAGCAGGTATCTATTTAAAAGGTGCTTTGCTTTTAGCTCACACAGATACATACTTCCTTAAAAAAGCGCGAGCAGCTAGCTGCGAGCGCCAAGAAAATTTTATATTTTTTACAAGAAAAAAGTGCTGTTAACTTCCTCCGAGCGGTAGGAAAATTAAAATATTATTCCCTAAAATATCGCGAGCAGCTTGCTGCGAGCGCCGAGAAATTTTTTTTTAACAACGAAAACAGTGTGGTCAAGTTTCTCCGAGCGGTAAGAAAATTAAAATATTATTTAAAATAGCGCGAGCAGCTTGCTGCGAGCGCCGAGAAAATTTTATGTTTTGGACTACGAAAAAAATGCGGTTATCTTTGTCTGAGCGGTTAGAAATTTAAATATTCTCGCTTATACAGCTTGCTGCAAGCGCCGAGTATTTTTAACATTTTTGACTACGAAAGGTGAGCTTTGTTCGTACCGAGCTGCAAGAAACTTAAACATTCTTAGTACCTACTAAGTGCGTGAGTAGTTTGCTGTGAGCCGAGTAAATTTCAAAATCTTGATTATGAAGAATGTACGAACTACTTAACGGCAAGAAAATACTATATTTCTGACCATGATCGCTACTTATATGAGATATACTATAAATGCTACTACCCATAGCTACCTACGAACTTGCCGCAATTGCCAATTTTGAATAGGTACATGATTACAAAAAGTATGCACTTAATATGCTCCGAGTGGTGAAAAATGAAATAATCTTACTAAAAGCTAAAAAAAATATAATCCTTACTATGAAACGTGTGTGCAAAAAAATATTTTTTTTTATTCTACAGATATAATACGAGAAATTCGATTTCCAGGGGGGGGAAGCTGCCCCCCCCTGCCCCCCCCTGGGTACGCCTATGGATACAAGTGCACTATTTTTGCAATAACAAAGTGGTAATGAATATATTTCAAGTTATATCTCCGATTTCATCTACTCAAATATAATCAGTATTTTGTGGTTGGTGATACAATTGTGATTATAATCATTTTCACATAAAAACACCTTTTTTTTCTTGAATTTCATTATACGTTACTGATATATTACTTTTCACGATTTTTTACAATATTTGCCAGGGAACAATTTAAATTATATCTAAAAATACATAGATTATTTTTTTAAATGTAAGCAAAAAAAGTACTTTGTGTTATAGTGAGCTTTGAAGTCTTAACGCCAATCAATATCAGGCCTAATAAAACCTTAAAACCCTAATGGCTAATGTGTAATGGGGCAATTTTCATCTAAAGTCCAAAATTAGGGACATATTCTTTAAAAAAGTTTAACAGTAAACCTATAAATCGAACATTTATTCAACAAATATTTATAAAGAAATTCATTCGTATTTATTTTCATATTTATGTACCATTAATTTATATTATATGGTATGTATTAAATTAATTTTCAATTGAGTTTTAGTAATAACTCTGCCTACCATCTAATCTCCTTTCTTTTTTATTATATTATTTTAATGTAATGTTACTCGCACACCTCATTAAATGCAGTCTGTGCCTATTAATGTAATGACACTTAGCATGTATTATATAAAAATGTGTGTAATTGTTAGTAAAGGTGTACATTATGTTGGCATGCTTTAATAAATAAATAAATAAACAACTTGCTCAATATTGAGATATCTGCAAACTTGGACAATATTACTAACAACATAATTTAATAGGTAAATGATTTTTTTTAAATAAATGATAATATCAAGATGGTTTTTAGGGTTCCGTAGTCAAATGGCAAAAAACGGAACCCTTATATATTTATCATGTCTGTCTGTCCGTCCGGATGACACAGCCACTTTTTTCCGAAACTATAAGAACTATGCTGTTGAAACTTGGTAAGATTTACCAAATACATCTAGTATTTGGTAAATCGCGTTAAGATTTTCACACTAAAATAGAAAAAAAAAACATTACACTTTTGGGGCTCCCCATACTTAGAAGTGAAAAAAAAATTACTTGTATTAATATTTACATTGTTGATGATTATTGATTGGATAAAATTATCGTTGGTGCGGATACAACTCACTGGTTTTTCATAAATTACTTAAATAATGAAATAATTTTAAGAAAAACTGTAATGCGGAATGATAAAAACTCTTTTAAGTAAAAGTTTAAGTAAAAGCTAATGTAGCACACATAGTTCGTACACGAGATTTTTTTGAATCTTGTTTTTCTCTCCTGGGAAAGGGCGATTTTCGACTTATATCACTCATGACAGGAGCCCCAGTCATTCACTGTCAAGCATCAATCATCTTTGTCAACTCAAATTATAATTTGTCTATGTCAATCATCATTGTTTTCAATCGACGGATTTTTATTTGCTATTTTATCTAAATTTTAAAATTATGAATAAAGTTACTTTTCCTACAATTCCTTCCTGTTCATATAATTATCCGTAATGAGTATTAATTTGATTTAAAATTGTTCGTATTCTCAGAGCACACGAGTAACCACTATTGTGTCGGTATATTACTTGTGAGATACCTAAATTGTTTTTTCATGCGATGGCCAAGTCGTTCTATTAATATAAAACATAAAAGATTTGATCGATTTGGTAATACATGGATCTCACAACTTTTACGGTAGATGAACTGCGAGCTGCGACACTTGGTCTTTTTACAGTTATGGTTTGAAGGCACATTTCTTTCGTTATTGTATAATTGAAAAAGCACGAGAAGATAATGGTTTTATACAAGTTTTTCACTTAATTTTCACACTTTACTTTCATGTGTCCGTCTGTCTGTCTGAGCTGAAATTTTGCATGAATAATAATGAAAGCTTGTTTTAAAAAGTTTTTTTAAATTTACTTGCTAATAATTTTAGTTACTTTAATTAGATGTGATGCGTAAGCATTTAGTTCCATATTTGTATTGTAGGTATATTTTACAGCGCTATCGTATTAGGATTAGTTATGTAAAAGTAATGTTTAGTTTGATATATAAAATAAATTTAGTTCTCATTTACTACGTTTTTGCACAGAAGATCCATTGGAAGCTTCTTTGGAGCGGCAAGCTGCTGCTCTCGAAAGAGTGGCAGATGGTGAGCAGAACCTTTCCAAGGCCATCACCGAGGGGTGCAATAATCTATCAACAAATCTAGCAAATGCGCTAGGGAATATATCAAGAACTATTAAAAAGTACGCGACTTATCAAGAAGAGGCTTTAAAATGAAAATTGGTACACACATTGGTACAGCTTACATTTTGATCATTAAGCTGTTTGTAAATGTCTTAAATTAGATTAATATTCATTGTCTCAGTTCAGTGCCTTAAAAAGCACCTCAAATAAGCCAATAAAACCTCAGTATAATTCTTAGCCTTTTATTTTTACTGCAACAAAATGCAAGTAGGTACCTAATTTTTACTGAGTTTTAAAACTACTACTTATACGCACGCAAAGTAACAATACTTAACATGTTTGATGCACTAACCTACATTATGTTATGCCCGGGTCTAAGCTACCTCTATACTCTATACTAAATTTCAACTCAATCGGGTCGGTACTTGAACGGATGACCATCCGTTCAAGTGTGAAAGAGCAACAAAAATACATTATAGGTACATACATTCTTTAAAACTTTAGCGTTTGTAATATTAGTAGAATATTATATCGTATACAACCCTGCAGATAATTTATAATAATCTATTAATTATGGCTACTCGGGCCTGTAATCCTCTTTGTAATAGGGAATTTTTTTCTTGGCTTTCCATAGGTTCTGCGATCGAGTCATCACTGCTGGTATCATATTCGCAGTTAGGCCATTTTTTAAGCACATATTGTGTAGGACAATAATATGCACAATACAATATGCCATGCATTGTGTTGCACATGTAATAACAATTCTTCCACATTTTTCTGGTGCATACTCCAGCACGGGACTTTTGTTTAGGCATCTAAAACGGCTCTTTAAAACTCCAAAGCAGTCAACTGAGTTGCAAGCCTGAAAGCAAAGTACTAATTTAATGTAAAATGTAAACTAATAAAACAAAAAAATATATATAATCGTACGTATAGCCCTCATATCGGCTAACGTCTCTTGCGTGCTTGAGCCTCCGGGTCTGAGTAGATCCGACAGTAAGAGGCCGAAAGAGCTGACTCTGGTGCCTTGGAAGAACGGGAAGTGCTTAGTGTGGGACGCTACTTGTCGTACCATCCACTCACCGTCAGCAGCCGCGGAAGACGCCACTTTGAAGAAGAGGCTTATGTACGCCATGGCATTTCGTCCACGTTGCCGTAGAGACCATGGGCAGTTGGGGCAGTGAAGCGCGCGGTTTCGTTAAGGAGATCGGTCTGAGGATCTCAGAAAAGAGCGGTGACTCCCTCTCCGGCTCACTGATCTTTATTTCCATTTTACTTTTAAATTCAGGTATTGAAGTAGATAAAAATCATATTTACGTTTATTTATATTAAACGTAAATATGAAAGCAAGAATGACAGGATTTCGGTATCGAATCAAGTGAATCTATCAAAATGACTCTTCCGAAACGAAAAGGCACCGATCGTAACGTCAAATGCAATTCACAAAACCGATTGGTAAGGATCATCGGCAATCTTCGGGTCCTACCGAGTAAGGCACCACTTACACGGCATTTCGGCAGTAAAATTGTGATATAAAGAGGTAATATTATTTTAATGACATATCAGTGCCATTGATTGTCAGTACGAATAATAAATGTCAGTTTCAGCCAATTTTATTGGAAATTTTAGAATGTACAATTTATTAAAGAAATTTAGATTTTTTAAGAGAAAAAGAGCAGTAGAGTAATAATTGAATTGGAACATCCTAATCTTGCAAGGGGCCGAGGTTTCGGACTCTAACATGACGTGTAAAAGAAAGTTGGACGACTAGTAGAGAAATAAAATACGTCTTGTTAATATTTTGATTCCTTGGAGTGTTGATGTGAGATGCTGCCTGTGTTAAAACATATGTACAAGCGTCCGCTCATTTACCAAAAGCATCAAAGGTGACCGGCACAGCCGCAGAGGACGAGGAAATGATTCTAGCAGAAGACGAGTGTGATACACAACAAATTTCTTCCGTTCCCAATAGGGACCATTTGACTCTTGGAAATGGACGCATTTATTTTATAAAGGCTGTTATCCGTTCAAGCATCAAGATCCGTTGCAGTATTTTTAAAATTTATGTATTCATAGGGACAAACAGACAAGTGACAACACAAACAACTTTGTTTTATACCTACTGTGTATGTGTTATGTTAATGTGCCCCTTTAATAACTCAAGTTTTTTACTTTAAATTATTCAATTAGGTAAACCTACTTATTTATAATGTAGATATCCCTTTAATTTAATTAAAAATAATATAATAATAATTAACACTCTTTATTTGCTGTTGTTATTTATTGTTGTCCTTCATTTGTACTTATAGTACGTACGTACTGTTAACTGTTACAATTATCCTACTAATATTATTATAAATGTGAAAGTTTGTAAAAATGTAAGGTTGTATAGATGTGTGTTTGTTACACTTTCACGCCTAAACGGCTGGAACAATTGAGCTAAAATTTGTTACAGTATAGACCCTGGAATAACACATAGGCTACTGAAAAGCGAGCAAAACCACTGGGCGCAGCTAGTGTGTGCAGCAAAATGCGTATTACATATACATTATATGTAATACGCATTTTGCGGCTAGCCAGACGGCAGATTGTCCGGCTGTCCGTGGGACTTGGGACACGGTTGTAAAATTGCGGCTAGCCGGACGCGTAGGTACTGTGTAGGATATCGCAGCATCCGGCTGTACGACGTCCGCACTACCGTGCGAACAAAGACTGCGGTTTTTTACATTGGTCCGCACTGCGGTCAACTGCAAAGTGCGTATTTAATTTTACACGACATTTAAAAGTTAAATATGCTTTTAACTCATTATAATAGTAATTGAAGTATAGTACGATATTTTTAATTTATCACACATATTAAAACCGCATTAAATAAGCGAGAATAGCATCAAAATATGTATTTTTTAAGTGTAAAACTTTGATTCGAAAGCATTCCGCGGATCAATTTGTGCCGGAAGAAAATATGCCATTGCACCGATTTTTACGTCATAAATCCTCGACTCGGTTTCAAATACGGATAAGTGAATAGCCATCATATCGATAGATACGTCATTTCATTTCGACGTTTTAAATTGGCACGGCGCGAACCGCGAATCGGTTCCTAACCGAATACTTTATATTCGGAAGCGAATAAGCGTCGGAAGAAAGTCTGTCATTGTACTGATTTAATCAACGTCAAAAACCATCGACTCGGTATAAAATTCGCATAAGTGAATAGCCATCGTACCGATTTGCACGTCACTTCATACATTTATAGCGTATCAAATCGGTTCGGTCTCGGTTCGGTCTCGGCTCGGTTCCCTGACGGATACTTGAATAGCTCAAAATCGGGAGCCGTTGTTAAGTTCCTTAACCATCGGTTCGGTTCCCAAATACGGATAAGTGAATAACCCTGCTGAACTGTGATGAATTTAGAACGAGACTCACAGTTATTGTTGAAAGATTGTTTATGAGTTGATGAATTTTTAAAATGTAAATTTATTGATCTACGACATTGGTAAATTATTTCAATTTCATTGTTGTTACACATTATTGATACACATCATCATAGCCATAAACGATTTACTTTGTATCGATACATTTATTGAACATTTCCATGGACTGTTTCGAAGTTTTTTTTAGTTTAAGCGATACCTTGAGATGCGGTGGCCTGGTGGCTGCAGGGTTGGGGTGCACGAGGCCGGCTGGGGAGTCGTTGAAGGCCACGAACAGTCCGTGCCGGGAGTCGAACAGCTGCGTGCACAGGAGGCTGAACCACTCCCGCCGCACGCCGCCCCAGTCCACGCCTGCACAATGAAAAAAAGCTTGTAATTTCGACTCGAAACGCTATTTCATAATTCTGAAAAGGGTTTGTCAATCAATCAGGAGACAGTACGGTAACAACAATTACGTAATGATGCGTGAGCGACTGACTGGACTGGACTGGACTTCATGGTAAGTCAGAATTAAGACTAAAATTGACAAAGATAGAGAAACCTTGTTCTAGAGAAGTGGCCTTGAGAGAGGAGGCGAGGAGATCAGCCCGTCTCACTCTAGAACAAGCTAGAATATAACACACTCACCCTGCTCCCCTTGGAAGCAGACGTCGAAGTTCTTGCACCAGTCGGCCACGGAGAAGTGCTTGGTGGCCTTGAGAGAGGAGGCGAGGAGATCAGCCCGTCTCACTCGCACGGGCGTCTTGTCGTGCGCGTGACGGGCGTGGGCTTTACGTAGCTCGCTGTAGAAGAACTCTTGCTTGTTCTGGAAGATATAATACTCTTGCTGTTACAGTTGTGTTTTACTTGTTAAATTACTGCTAGCCCAAATCCAGTGGTTTGGTCCTAGACATCTGGGCCTATTGGCAAATTCTCACCCACTACGATTAATAGCAATTTCGATGTACATTGCTGCATTTGATATTTTACTCATTTTAATGAGGAGGTTTAAGCAAGTAATGTACGCAATATTGTCTATGGATTCTAGTGTTTAACGATAGCCAATAGGCCCTCTGATTGGAAGACACAGATTCATCTGAATCTGCGCAAGTACATTATGCACTATGTACATAGTTTATAAGAAGATCACAAACACACATTCAAGTTTATTTTGGACCTTATCGGGTGTTTTGATAAGTTTAGAAGAGAGGCGGAACAACTCTTGGTCTCTAAACATGTACCTACTCGTATATTTAATTTCCATTACGCTCATCCATTTTTCCGCCGTATGTACCAGGACGTCACTAACATGGTTCGTGCAAGTTTACCTACAGGAGTACAGCACCCGAACCTAAATGAAGTCCCTTATCAAATCAATGTGCTGCAGTGTCCAGTTCTGAGTCACTTCAGCTTAGGAGGAAATCCACTGTATTTTTCCCCTGAAATCGCCAAGTATACCTTGAAAGTGTCCTCCCCGCCGCAGTTGGCCAGCAGCAGCCTGGTGAAGGTGGCTGCGATGAGGTCCCTCTCGTTAGACTGCAGCCTCAATGTTTGCACGCCGTCATCTAACGTGAACTCTGTGCTCGGTGACCCGCCCTTGTTCTCTGCTAGAATCATCTAGAACATGTGTTCAGACTGCTGTAGATTGCGACTGAAGAATGAGAAAACAAACCAAGTTCCTGTGAGAATAAAGAAAATTGGTCTTTGTCGAAACACGAAAGAGTTAACTCTATCTATCACCATACTGGCAATGGTGAAAAACATTAACAACGCCCGCATATTATACAAGGGCAAATCGCTTGAAGCTAACGTTACAAAACATATCGACGTTACAAGAAATAACGATGACAATCGTGTAGTAAAACGAAAGGTAATGGCCACTCCAAGAAACTTATTTAGCCTAAGCCCAGCGATCTTTGCCTAAGCCTATCAATCGATTGAGGCGAACGTCCCACATGTTGGCCTCAAAGCGATTGCTTAGCTACGGAAACTCATCATCATCCAAACGGGAAAGTTTATCCTAGTCTTTCATCTCATTTACACTGAGATCACCTGCTCTGTGGAGAGGCACAAACAAGAACACGACAGTAGGCACCCACTTCATAACCAGACTCCACCGCTATCGCGCTTAAAAAGCCGCAACAGCTTTCTCAGACAGGCCAGCCTGAATGAGAAGCTTGCCCCAAAATCCAGGCTGGAGCGTTGGAAGAAGGAATACCCACCATCAAAACCGTCCATCTCCCCAGCAGAAGCACTCCCACCGGGTGGTAATCTCCCATGGCCAGTCTGGAAGTCTTTAAACAGACTTCGGGCTGGTGTTGGAAGATCCCAAGAAAACCGTTATAGGTGGGGTTTCTCTGGCAACGACAAGTGTGACTGCGGTGCTGTCCAGTCAATGGCACACCTCCTCATGTGTCCTAACTGCCCCATAATTTGCACATTTGAAGACCTTTTGGAGGCTAACGATAAAGCAGTGGAGCTTGCGAGATACTGGGCTAAACAGCTTTAACATTATACGTATATTTTAAAAACAAAAAATTAATAAAATATGTATGTATATATATATATATATATATATATATATATATATATATATATATATATATATATATATATATATAGCCATTTTCGACTCGAAAAGAAGAAGAAGATCTCATTTACAGGGACAATTTTGCAAATGAATTTTACAATACTTATTAAGTTCTACTACTTGTTTAGTTCTGTTTTTGGTCTTTCCTTGCCCAAATAAATATCGTTCTAAGGAAAGGCCAGGTCAAGGGTACCAAGAACCGGCGAGCGTGCATGAAGAATGTGATGAAATTCGAGGAAGCGAAAGAGGTGTGTCAGGATCGTACCAAATGGGGGAAATAGTCTGCCTACCCCAACGAGAACCAGCCATAATTTTATTATGTATTTCCATATTATTATTGTCAGTAAAATCTGAAACATTTTCGGGAAAAAAAGAGCTTAATCTCATGTTCTTAGTATTTTAAAACACTTAATAGATTTAAATTTACAAAATTAAGCAGTATTTTATTAAAACATTCGATAAAGATTCGATTTTATATAAATAAGGAATCAAAAGTATCGAATCCCGGGAAATTTCTTTAAAAGTATCGAACATTTTCGAGAATTCCCAGGATTTTCGATACCGGGATTTCCCGGTAGCATGCCCTAAAAGCAACACACCGGGGCACTTTTTTAAAAATCAATTTCCATTTTAAGACTACGAGTAGGTATGTATAAAGTTGCAATGTTTACCTTAGTGGAGGGACACAGTCGGAAGGCGGTGATGCGCTTGGGGATGAACTTGAGGATGTAGTCCTTCACCGTCAGCTGGCGCGGGCTCAGGCAACACAGCACGCGCCGCTCGCGACCGGGGGATAGGAGGCGGGCTTCGTACGCTATGTCGTGACGTTTGGACGATATGTTGCGCTGTACTGTTGCGCTGTCACTGGCTAGGGGAAATGTGACTTGTTACAAGGGCATAAAGTTACAATCTGGTTGATCATTGCTGGATAAAAGGACTTCTTATGTTTTAAGGATTTTAGCAGCTCTGGGTTTAGGACAATAGCACGCGAATTCCATCCGGGAGACAGCAGACAAGCTTCATAGGCTATGTCGTGACGCTTCGAGGATATGTTGCGCTGGACTGTTGCACTGTCACTGGCTAAGGGAAATGAAACCTGATCAGGCTCGAAAAAATACTTTTCATGTTCGAAAGGTTAAGCCACAGTAGGTCTTGAAGGTTATGTTGCGCTGTCACTCGCTTAGATATAAGGACGAGTTAGGTCTAAGTATTCAAGTTGCCATAACTTCAAGCAGCATAGCACGCATCGCTCGCGTCCGGGGGATGATGGCGAGCTTTATAGGCTATGTAGTGGCGTTTGGAGGATATGTTGCGCTGTACTGTTGCGCTGTCACTGGCTAAGGGAAATGTGGCTTGTTACGTGGGGATACACTTGAAATCAGACTGGTTAAAAGGACTTTTCGTCTTTGAAAGGTTTAAACTACAGTAGGCCACAGTTGGTCTGGTGTTGTGGCATTTGGAAAAGATGTTGCGCTGTCACTGGCTAGAAGGACAATAAGTTATGTTTATATTCAACGAAAAATAACAAAATCAATCAACAAAAAAAATTGATCATATCGATCAATGATCATTCACCAAAGAACTCACCAGTAAGCGCGATGCACTCAAACTGTCCGTTGAGAAGCACGACATCCTCGTAGTAGACAGAGGCGCGGTACACTCCCGGGGTGGGAATAGTCAGCGTCATGACCACTCGTTGGTTCACCGAGTCGTAAGCGAATGTTGCTGATTGCGACAGCTTCTCGTCTATTTCCTCGCCCAGCATGTTCAGCTCTATTCGAAAACCCTGGAGAATAGCGGTTTCATAAATAAATAATTTGGATTTATACTCCAACTGAAGGTTTTTCTCATTAGTGTAAATCAGGGTCAAGTCAAAATGTTTATAGGTCGTGTGGCCCACCTGCGAGATATTTTTTAATGTTGTAGGTAGTTTCAGGTCTCCAAGTTTACTTTACAAAATCTGCAACCGGTTAATGATTTCCAAACGAATAAATGTAACCAGACTAAAAAAAAATAAAAGAAAAAGTGAGGGGAGAGGCATAAAAAAGGAAGATAGAGATGTGGACTGTGGACATAATATAAGTATACTCCGCGCACATATACAACTTTGCTCGGTGTCGGCCTACTTGCTATAATTTTACTACGATTATGATCCCCTGGTCTGCCAGACGTCAGAGTCCAAGGTCCAGGGGTCAGCGAGGCATGAAAACTCCACTCATATCTAAACTAGTATGAATGGTCTTCCAGACTCACCGGCGCGGCGTCAGTGGGTAGTGTGGCCCTGTTGTCGTACATGTCCCGCGGGTGCAGGTGCAGATGCCGCGCCCGGCCGGCCACACACAGTAGTGTACTCACCGGCGCGGCGTCAGTGGGTAGTGTGGCCCTGTTGTCGTACATGTCCCGCGGGTGCAGGTGCAGATGCCGCGCCCGGCCGGCCACACACAGTAGTGTACTCACCGGCGCGGCGTCAGTGGGTAGTGTGTCCCTGTTGTCGTACATGTCCCGCGGGTGCAGGTGCAGATGCCGCGCCCGGCCGGCCACACACAGTAGTGTACTCACCGGCGCGGCGTCAGTGGGTAGTGTGGCCCTGTTGTCGTACATGTCCCGCGGGTGCAGGTGCAGATGCCGCGCCCGGCCGGCCACACACAGTAGTGTACTCACCGGCGCGGCGTCAGTGGGTAGTGTGGCCCTGTTGTCGTACATGTCCCGCGGGTGCAGGTGCAGATGCCGCGCCCGGCCGGCCACACACAGTAGTGTACTCACCGGCGCGGCGTCAGTGGGTAGTGTGGCCCTGTTGTCGTACATGTCCCGCGGGTGCAGGTGCAGATGCCGCGCCCGGCCGGCCACACACAGTAGTGTACTCACCGGCGCGGCGTCAGTGGGTAGTGTGGCCCTGTTGTCGTACATGTCCCGCGGGTGCAGGTGCAGATGCCGCGCCCGGCTGGCCACACACAGTAGTGTACTCACCGGCGCGGCGTCAGTGGGTAGTGTGGCCCTGTTGTCGTACATGTCCCGCGGGTGCAGGTGCAGATGCCGCGCCCGGCCCGCCACACACAGTAGTGTACTCACCGGCGCGGCGTCAGTGGGTAGTGTGGCCCTGTTGTCGTACATGTCCCGCGGGTGCAGGTGCAGATGCCGCGCCCGGCCGGCCACACACAGTAGTGTACTCACCGGCGCGGCGTCAGTGGGTAGTGTGGCCCTGTTGTCGTACATGTCCCGCGGGTGCAGGTGCAGATGCCGCGCCCGGCCGGCCACACACAGTAGTGTACTCACCGGCGCGGCGTCAGTGGGTAGTGTGGCCCTGTTGTCGTACATGTCCCGCGGGTGCAGGTGCAGATGCCGCGCCCGGCCCGCCACACACAGTAGTGTACTCACCGGCGCGGCGTCAGTGGGTAGTGTGGCCCTGTTGTCGTACATGTCCCGCGGGTGCAGGTGCAGATGCCGCGCCCGGCCGGCCACACACAGTAGTGTACTCACCGGCGCGGCGTCAGTGGGTAGTGTGGCCCTGTTGTCGTACATGTCCCGCGGGTGCAGGTGCAGATGCCGCGCCCGGCCGGCCACACACAGTAGTGTACTCACCGGCGCGGCGTCAGTGGGTAGTGTGGCCCTGTTGTCGTACATGTCCCGCGGGTGCAGGTGCAGGTGCCGCGCCCGGCCGGCCACACACAGTAGTGTACTCACCGGCGCGGCGTCAGTGGGTAGTGTGGCCCTGTTGTCGTACATGTCCCGCGGGTGCAGGTGCAGATGCCGCGCCCGGCCGGCCACACACAGTAGTGTACTCACCGGCGCGGCGTCAGTGGGTAGTGTGGCCCTGTTGTCGTACATGTCCCGCGGGTGCAGGTGCAGATGCCGCGCCCGGCCGGCCACACACAGTAGTGTACTCACCGGCGCGGCGTCAGTGGGTAGTGTGGCCCTGTTGTCGTACATGTCCCGCGGGTGCAGGTGCAGGTGCCGCGCCCGGCCGGCCACACACAGTAGTGTACTCACCGGCGCGGCGTCAGTGGGTAGTGTGGCCCTGTTGTCGTACATGTCCCGCGGGTGCAGGTGCAGGTGCCGCGCCCGGCCGGCCACACACAGCAGCGCCGCGTGCGCACGCGCCACACGCGAGCGCCGCGCCGCCACGCCGCCCGCCATGAACCAGCGACGGAACGGGGACCCCGCCGCGCTCACGCCGCCTGTAACCCACCGTGTTTTAACTTCCACTGAATCTTCTTCGTTCGGTGTGCTATGTGTGCGAAAACTTGCTCGGAGCCTCGAAGTTCTTTCCGTGAGAAACTGTATGTCTGAAGAAGAAACTGTATGTCTATGTCTAAGATCTAATACCTTAGTTATACACCTGACCACCTACTGAGTTATTCCACTGGTGGGTGGACGGGAAATTCACGACTCTTTCTTCGCTACGCTAGAGTTTCGTATTACGATCATCCAAAAGGAACCGATAACTAATTTCCTGTGGAAAGAACTTCGAAACGCTACGGAATTTGCACACACGTGCCACACCGAACGAAGAAGTTTTGTAGAGTAAATCGACGCAAACTGAAAAGTGTATGAAACGGACGGCAATCGCTACGGCTCTACTTGAGAAGGTCAAATGATACAGACGAATGCTTTGTTAAACTTTATTAGGTACTACTCATCACAAGATTTTTTAAAAAATAAAGAGTGACAAAATATATAAGAGTAAAAGAAACTAAGCAAGATAACTTACCAATGGTAACGGAGACCAGATAAACGCCAGCAGTTCTGACGGTGAACTTGACTCGCGCCTGGTTCGCTTTCGCCGGGTCTCCAGAACCCAGCTCTATCACCGTCGCCACTTGCTGCAAATGTACAAGATTTTATGAAGATGGTCAATAATGTATCTTCTATATCTTAATATCTTTCTGAGAGGACCAAATGTTATCTTGTGGCTCTCGACTATTTCTCTCTCTTTCTTGTTTGTGTATGCCATAAGAATGCAGTATTATGTAAGAGTTTTAAGTTCATAGGATACATTGCGACTTAGATAAGGAGTGTCGCTTCTTCCATAAAAAAAATTAACAATTTTCACAATTCATGGTCCTCCTACCGCACAGGCGGTAAAATAACCGGCACTGCTGGGGCTAGCCAACCTGCAAACGAAGTCTACCCCGGTAAAAGTTGCCTAGTATCTATTTGGAATTGTCGTAAAAAGTAAATTCAATACAAATATAGGCACAATGAACAGCCAAGAAAAGTACTAGACCATCCCATACCTTCCTATTCCCATAAGTGATGGTGACCTCCAAGTTATCAGTGTCACACACGGGGTACGGCTGACCGTTGCGTTGGAAGCAGTTGACAGTGAAGCACATCGTCTCGCCCACCGCCTGGGGTTCCTCCCAACCCCACTCCACCTGGACCGAGATTATGCTGCTTCAGATCTTGGCTACCTTGCAAAACAAAGGCTCGTCCAAACCTAATTGATATTCGCTACCGCCGGCGGGAGTGTATTTTGATCAGGTTTGAAAATTCAGGCTTTAATTTGTAGTTTAGTCAAATCTTTTCTTAGGTGAGAGAGAAACCGAAAATAATATTATGTTTGGAGCTCACCACTGTCACATTCTTGTTCTTCTTCTTCTTCTTATCGAGACCATCACATTAAGTCAATAAAAGGACTGTTTTCCACGGCAATATTCGATTTTGAGCAAATTTTTATTTAGTAACAAACATTCAACACTAACATTAATAGAAGTGAATTCTGCTATGCCAAATCCTTATCGAGGTATTGCAAAGAACCTCAACAAGAAATGGAATATTGCCGCAGGAAAGGAACTTTAAATAAAATTAAGAACACACAACTGATAAAGGCAAGTGAATCTCCATCACCAGCAAGCACACTCACCCTACAACTGGACGGATGCAAGTACTTCCCCGTGACGTACTGCAGCAAGGAATGTTTCGCTTCAGGAGCTAGAGACGGCTGCGTCATCGCGGCCAGGGTCACCAGCCCGCACACCGACACCGACACCACCAGCATACCCCCTGAGGGACCGTCTCACTGTACCGCGCCGAGAGATGGACGGGCTTGGGAGATTAGGGGCCTGACTTGTGTGTAATGTTGTGTATCAGTGAAGGAGTGTTTCGAGGGTCACCAGCATGCCCCCTGAGGGACCGTGTCACTGTACCGCGGGGAGATATGGACGGGCTTGGGAGATTAGGGGCCCGACTTGTGTGTGATGTTGTGTTGTTTGTTTTGTATCAGTGAAGGAGTGTTGAGCGAGGGCTGCGTCATCGCGGCGAGGATTACCAGCTCGCCCAGTGGGGGACGCCCACCGACACCATAAGCCTGCCTTTCCACACGAGCACAACTTGTACTTGTATGTAATTGTAGTTGGATTGTTTTGTTACGTATTGCATTGTTTGTTGTAGGTATATTATTGTGTAGTTGTGTTTTATGTATTGTGTAATAAGACAACTAAAACTATCACATTGTCACATTTTAATATAAAATCCCAGCCATGCGTTGTTATGGCCATTAAAAATCCTAACTCGCCAACACTGATACAAAAGTAAGGAGAAGTTTTTAAGACAAAATTTGACCCAACTACCCTTGACAATAATACACAATATAGATAGCTTTTGACAACACTTTACACCAAAATAGTAAAGGTTAATTTACCACCACCGTTGTTACAAAATCTATAATTAGCCCAAGACAATCAAGCAGTAGGTAGAGATTGTTTGACTGGAAGGGATCACTTTGACAACAAATATTGAATTTGAATATTTAAAAAATTCTATTATTGTAGTACGTTATTTCTACCTTAAATAAGGTATTTACTAGTGTTTTGAAGAGTCTTTAGAGAAATACATATTCCCACCTAAATTACATACATAACCCTTACTTATATAAATAATAGTTACCCCATGTCCAAGCGTCCTGATGCTTGCTGTTCTTGACAACAGTGTTCCACAGGTCGGTCTTCAGGTTGATGAGGGCATCCTTCCCTGTGGGAAGACTCTGTCGCGCCGCCGACCAAGCGTTGAAGTCCTTGGGGTCCAGGACGTGACGCGCCGTGGAGTCCTCGAGCCAGTAGACGTCTTCCAGCGAAGATACGTCCAGGCTGAGGAGTCTGGAGAGCATTGGGTACTACGTTCATATAAGAACTTTAGACCGTACAACTAAAATACCTGCCTAGTTTTAAAATTGTTGTTGAACTAAGCAGGGTGACAAAAGGCCGCACAAGATTAAGGATATATGAATTTGGGACAAGCCTTTGCCCAGCAGTGATTAAGGCTCTAAGGAATGTTTTAGTACATGTTATACCTACTATCAGCTTCAAGTACGTATTGCCTACTTTAAAGAAGTATGTAAATTTTATACAATTCTAGAATCTAAGCTTTTGAATCGGCTCAAATTATAATTAGTAGTTTAGGCAAGAGACCAAATTTGACAACAGAATAAATGAATCAACAAAATAGATTTGTTCAGACTATAAGACACGGATATGTTGCTATGTTAACCCTTAATCACTGACGTACGTACGTGGTACGTCAGCCAAATGGTTTTCCGTTCGAAACTTCGATTTCTGCGGGAATTTCTGCTCGTCCTTTTTAGTAGTTTCCTAGTCACCTGTGACGAGTATGTATGGGTAGAGATCGGACATCTGCCATATTCCTAACTAGGTGAGTTTGACTACCAGACGTATGTGGTACGTACGTCAGTGTTAGTGTGACTTTTTTGCAAATATTTCAAAATATTTGTCGACAAATAAAACAAACCGTAATCGGCTAAATTCGTGTTTTATGCTATTTACATCTAAAATACATTGTGTTCAAGTGAATACTGCCACTAATGAAGCAATTATAGAATCTTGGCTTCAGAAATCTGACGAATTACTGGTAGATGAAAATTAGAAAATACAGGGTTTTTGAAAAAGTGCCTTATGTTATGATTTATGGCAATTGGGATTTTTCCCTAATTAAAACCGTCTTTAGTTATTAATAAAACCAATAAAAGAAGCCTACCTATTCCTACAGGTACAGATCTATCCTATTGGTACAGATTTTTTTTATATTATTTTTTAAAAATTGTCAATATAATTTTGATTCCCTGTATGGTTATTGATTAATTAAAAAATCTATGATTATAATTAGTTTGTTTAGATTAGATAGGGCAACATTGTAATTACGCCATTTCCTTTAATTTTATCGGTGGGCAGAGTTGAAAATGGCAAACTCTGGCGTAACACTTATAACGGGCGCTGATTGGTTGATATATAACTGCTTCGCTTCGTGGCGGCCTGTGATTGGCCGATAGTCGGGGTACGCGTATTGTTGGCCAATGAGCGTGGAGCAAGTGTTGTGGAAATGATCCGATGGGGGCGCTAGTATGCGAGTTTACTTGGTACGGATCTCGGTGCGGGAGCTCACCTTTTTGGCTTGGGGTCGGAGAGCTCACTTTTAGTTTCAAATTTGGGAGTAACACGTTGGGAGTCTTCCAACTGCGGGTATTAGCGTCCATTACGAGTGGAACGCCGAGTCCACCGAATAAATCAAGATAAGTAGTGTCTTTAGCTAGGTCTCATAGTAATTATCATTGTCTATTGTCTAATTATAATAAATTGTGCTAATGCTTGTAATGTTTTATTATCCTCGGCCGTTATATCCACACATTCTTATGATGAGGGGCTTTAGAAAGCGACCATATATATAGGCAGGCGGGGCTCACTATTCTACAAGTTTTTTTTTTTTAATTTTCCAATTCAATTTGAATGTATCTAATAAATAAATTGCACTAATCATCAAATCAACACTTATTTGATACATTGGAAGGTCTTCAAAGTTACGTACGTATGCCATACGTACGTCAGTGTTAGTGTAACAAAATTGCACGTCAGTGGTTAAGGGTTAAAAGTGGTATATGGTGATCACCAAAAAAGAAGACCAGCTACAGATTTACCGTTATATCAAACATACCTCCAAACCTCCCCATTAATTCCCGAGCGATATTCGCTACCGCCTGAGATAGCGAAACAAAACTACATATAAATAAAATATCCAGCACGATATTTTTGCTACTACTTAGTAAATATCGCCCAGGATTGAACAGGCTTAATAATAAGATCAGGGAATTCCCCAAGGGTGCATCGTAGACAAGTGAAGTTCCGAGTAACACATGAACAAGCAGAATTTTCACATAAAATCTTAGATATCGTAAAACGTTTACGAGTCTCCATTCTCCATATTTCGAACTCTCTTCTGGTATTCAAAGGATTCATAAAATTTTATATGCAATAAACTCGTGAAGTTTTATATGATGGTGCACCACTTATGAAACGGAATTGGGTCCTATTGGAAAAGGGGTGTGAACTTTAAACCGTGTTTTTATTTATTGGCTTAGAATAGCAGAATTTTTTTAACGGCTATCGCTCTACGTAAAGAAAAGTTTTTTAATCAGATGTATCAAAAACTACGTACATAACACTATATCTATGATAGCTAATTTGTTTAAAATAACTATTTTGAATGACCTATTTTCGTTACTATTTTAATAGACTTGAATTATTGCTTTACTAAAAAAAATATTGAAAAATTGATTGAATTATTGCTTGAATTATAATTTTACAAGAACCTCCATGGCGGACAAAAGTCTCAGACACCACTTCAAAATCACCAACAAAGAACATCTATCGCTGTGCCGAATTTCAATATCAATATATCGCACACCTAATAGAAGAAGTTTTCGTCTCAAATTTATTTCTACTTATTTGTTGTTCGTAATTCTTGTAATAATTATAAATAATAAATCGTTTTTGAGTTATAGCAAAATTTCATTAGGTATGCATTAATGCATATTAGTAACATACATATTACATGCATATTGGTAATCCACTAAACAATATGCAGCAGCATTCATTCAAAACGCTCAAAGAAAGTCCATCACACTCATTCCCCAAGCCATTACGGGTCCGTATTACCCTCAGCCAATTACACTGTTGACTAAGGGAATCCATGGGGCTGTTAGCATGGCCTTGACTAAGGGAATCTGAAGGGCTGTTAACAGTTGTCCCGGGTCACGGCTAAAGGCCCATGCCCGGTTTGATAAACGACCGGATACAACTGGGTTTTTATAAGGAATACGAGGAAATAGTGGTCGTTAAGAATTGGCGGAGGTCGTGGTTGGGTATTAGTATTTTTATTAGGTTTTTTATACATTATAGGATAGCTTTTAATCAAGGTCTCGCGTGATATAAGCGACGATGGTGATGGTAGCAGACTTAACATAGAAGTCGGGATAAATCCCTCCCTGGCTTTAGGAACACGGTCATGGTGACCGCTTGGCGACACGGTTTTATCCAGTGTGTAGTAACTACCACCAGTAATAGTAATTTTTATAAGGAGTACGAGGAAATAGTGGTCGTTAAGAGTTAAGGAAGGTCGTGGTCGTATGCCGCGGATGAATGCTTCGGCGTACCCGTTGCCCCGGCATTATGGCGTCCCGCAGGAACACCCCCAGGTTTTTTAGTGGGTATCCCCGCCGCTACCATCTTTGGCGGGGTAGTCCCACATACCGCCCCGCGCCCCCCGGCGGGGGGTGATGATGCGTAACGCATTTTTCCTGGGTAAAAAAAAAAAAAAAAAAAAAAAGGTCGTGGTCGTATTAGCATTTTTATAAGGTAATAGTAGCCTTGCTGGTTTCATTCGGAGAATAGTATTCGTGTTTCGGAAGCAAGTTAAACTGCGGACACGGTTGTTGGATAAAGTATGTCGGGGCATTCGTCAGGTCATTTTGGGGGAATATACTGGCACTCTGAAACTGCAATATAAATATATGTTGCCTACAAGACTTATAATTTTTTATGGTAATTTTTTCAAATCTATGGATCCCAAATTGTTCTCCAATGAAAAGCCAAAAGGCATCCATTTCCCATTCACATTAGACAACCAGATGGTGAGACTGAGATTAAATAATACAGCAACTTTTATAAATTCTGGCATACCTCCGAGGCTAAGCTCCGTCGCTTTCTTTTCATATATTATTTTGAAATAGGAGAGACAGACAAAAGTAAAATGTTACTAGAACTTGAAATATTCATCTACTAATTGTAACGCAAAGGAATGCCAGTGCCACAATGCATCGAATGCATAGCTTTGTAATTGAGTCGGACAAATCGGATGAGAGTTGCAGTGTCGTGACGTCATGTGACGTCATCCAATTAGCCAGCCAATCACGGCGTGCTAATCCTATCACTGTCCTGGCTCCGAGCAGGAATGCAACGAGGATTCGATGGCCGCTGATCCGATTGGAGCCGCAATTTTTATAACGATTGACATATTTTTAATTTGGAATTTAATAAGTGGTAGCAGACTAAACTGGATAAATCCCTCCTTTTTTAATACAAGTGGAAAATTTTACTATCCTTAAAAAGAATTTCATTCGTAATTAACATTGCTCTGATGTTACAAACATTAAATCATCGATTCTTTTGATTATAAGTAAATCATCGATTTTGATCCTACCGACTGCGCCAAGAAAACGAGGGCATTTTCACCTCAATTTTACAATTTTTAAAGAAATAAATACATTTCTTGTTTTAAATAACATGTTCTTACAAGCCTATAATTATAATCTAAACCTATATTCATGTCATTTTTTGTCAGCTTAAAGTGAGTTCCTCTTTGTAAATTAACCAATAAAGTCTTCATTTAAATGGGCCCTTTACACTCCAGTGTGACTTATAAGAACCCCTAACTAATCCCTATCGTAGGGCCAGTAATAATGTCCTCAGTTAATACAACCGTTTGGATCGAGGGGCTCTGATCAGTGGCCTTTACACCGCTTATAGGATTAAGGGCTCAGCTTCTAAAGGCCATTGAAGTAAAACCGAACTTGTGGAGACGGATAACACGTGTGATTGGTTCACTGAACGTGCAGTTTTCTTTTGTTATGGAAAAGTTTTGGATAATAACAAAGTCTTAAGAAATAATTGGGGGTTTATAATAGTCCAAATGAAATTGGTTACCCTACTTACACGGTCAGAAGTACAATCACAATGATTAAAGGTAGCGTGGCCAACCTATATGTTGCAGTTTCAGCTCGCCATGATTACTAAAAGACCTGCAACATAACCTAACAACTTCCTCCTACTTTTACCTCTACTATCTCTTCTACCTACCATATCTTTTAGAATACACCCGAAACTCGCAGTTTAAGGTACTTTCCTAAACACGATCTCGGTCTTGTATTGTCACACCACAAGTGAATTTGAAAATAATTATTAAACAGACTTTAAGCTCGATTTCAATAAGCGGAAGATGCTCGACTGATTTCGATAAAATGTTATCAAACAAATATTCTCTTCGTTCATCTTAAAAATTATAAAACAATATGAGAAACTCCCAAATGGGATCTTGAATCTTTAAGTAATTAGTAGTTATACACATTAAAAATCATACGTTCCCCCCAACTTTTGCATGACTCATAATATTTTCTTTATTACAAAATTGATGTCTTAACATTATCATTAGATCCAAATATAAGATGTTTAATAAGGATGATCAGTTAAAGATACGTCATAAAGCGCTAAACCAACCCTTTATTTCCTTATCCGGAACCCGGAGTCCGGACTATTGTTCTGAACCTGAGTTACGGGCGCCTGCTTCTGGCTTTACCCTTCTGTGGATTTATTTTGCACAGGGACGAATTCAGGGGATTTATTATACTTTTGTTATGATGGAGTAGTAGAATTTATGGTCACGGATTCATTGCAGAATTTAATGTTTGATATTGTTTGTTCTGTAACTTTTGTGTACCAATAAAGCATTATCTATCTGTCTATTATAATTATTATCAAAACAAAGAAGCTTTCATTGATGGTGTGACCAAGGAAAGGCTAAACAAGTATTTAGTTCTTGAAATAGATGAGAAGCAATATCGAGATTAAAATGTATATTTTTACAGTTCACTGGACAAAACCATACAAGTGGTCATTATGGCCGTATTTTGGCATGATGTCCAGTGAAGCCAGGTAAGGAGACATTTACCATGCCTGCAGTACTCCAAAATCTGAACTTTTCTTTGATAATTTTTCAAAATTTGTCAAAGATTGCTCTTATTTTCTTAGTTATAGTATATAACTAGCTGACCCGCGCGCACTTCGTTGCGCGTGAGAGTCAATTAATAAAGCGAATTTGGTGCTGCTATGTTCACTATGATAGTATTTCCATCCCCGTGACTTTGTAAGCGTAAAATAAGGCATGGCTATATATTATTTGCTCCCGCTGTGGGTAGCGAAGAATATCGGGTTGGGTATTTCTATGCAGTTTTGTTCGCTACCGTAGAAACCAATCCTATGTCCTTTCCCAGAGGTCAAATTATCTCAGTTGAGCGGTAGTTTATCGCCTTCATAAATTTTCACGCCTCTTTTCAGGAATTAAAACTATTTGTGGTCCTTTCCCGGTAACTCTTTAACTTATCTCTACTGTAATGTACCTCAGCTAAATTATTATTCGTTACTAATTTCTCACACCATCCTTCCCGCGACTCAAATCAATTCCATGGTTCCTGAATTCCCATTAAATCTCTGATCCTCCTTCCCCCTCCTTTAATACTTAGTCTCCTTAAAGTTAATTTCTGACATAAAAAAACTATTCATTAACAGAACTTAACAAAATATCAGCTCATTTTCGGTTCAGCGGTTACTAATTTCCATGCAAACGTTTTTGTGAAAAAATTCCTGTTCTGGTGAGAATTTCACAAAATCCCTTCTTATCGGTCGCCTACGTTACATAAAGAATACGTTGTCCAAATTTTAGCTAAAACGAAGAAGCGGTTACCTTTCCTACACAAACTGGATCCCTCTTTCCTCCCCTCAAAGGTTGATTTCTGGGATAAAAAGTATCCCATATCTTTTTTTAAGACTTAATCTACCTTTGTATCAAATTTAAGCGCAATAGGGTCAGCGGTTCTAAATTTCCCATTAATTTCTGTCAAAATAAATATTTAATGTTCCTAAACACAACTCAAACCATGATTTTACAAAATTTCGATTCAATCGGTTTAGTTGTTACGGATTTGCATACAATTGTTTTTTGTAAATAAATCCCGTTCCAGTGGGAATTTAGCAAAAGCCCTTCTCGTGAGTCGCCAAAACCACCTAAAAACACGCTATCCAAATTTCAGCTCAAATAAAGAAGCGGTTAACGATTTCTTACGCAAACTTGCACCCCCCCCCCCCTTTCCTCCTCTTTAATGTAGATTTCTGGGATAAAAAGTATCCCATTTTTTAGGACTCAATCAACCTCTGCACTAAATTAATTTAAGCTGAATAGGGTCAGCGCAGCGGTTCTAAATTTCCCATACAAACTTTGACCCCCCCTTATAAGTTAATTTCTGATATAAAAACTATTAAAAATTTCCTTAACAAAACTCAAACCATCATTTTACAAAATTTCAGCTTAATTGGTTTAGCGGTTACGGATTTGCACACAAAAGTTTTTTGGGAATAATTCCCGTTCCTGTAAGAATTTCACAAAATCCCTTTTTATCGGTCGTCTTAGTTTATGTAACTAAGAACACGCTGTCCAAATTTCAGCAAAAACAAAGAAGCGGCTAACGATTTTTTACACAAACTTGCACCCCCCTTTTTTCCCTTAAAAGTTGATTTCTGGGAAAAAAGTATTGCATATCATTTTTTAGGATTAGATCTACCGCTGTACCAAATTTAAGCTCAATAGGGTCAGCGGTTTTAAATTTCCCATACAAACTTTGACCCCCCCTTTACCCCCCTTAAAAGTTAATTTCTGACATAAAAACTATTCAATTCAAACTCAAACTCAAACTCAAAATTCATTTATTCAAATAGGCTACAATGGAGCACTTTTGCAAGTCAATTTTACATTTTATTTTAATATTCTACCGCTCATTCGCAAGGCACCTCTATGAGAAGAATGAGCAAGAAACTCATAGGGATTGCTTTTTTTAAATATGTGTTTACAATTATTATCTTGGTTACATAATTTATTTACAGGTGGTTGCAGAGGTTTCCAGGCATCTTTGTCTTCTATGTATTGGCTAATTTTATAATAGGCTTTCTTTTGTAATATGTCTTTAACACGGCTTTTGAATTTACCTTCTGTGAGCCCCGTTATTTCATCAGGGATTTTATTATAAAAACGTACACAATTCCCTAAAAATGATTTATGGCTCGTTTTGGACAATCTGAATCGAGGTACAGCTAACTTATTCTTATTTCTAGTATTAAAGCTATGAGTGTCACTATTTAACTTGAATTTATCTAAATTTTTTCTGACATACATAATATTTTCGTAAATGTACCTAAACACACTTCAGACAATCGTTTTACAAAATATCAGCTCAATCAGTTCAGCGGTTACAGATTTGGATACAAACGTTTTTTAGAATTAATTCCCGTTCCCGTGGAAATTTTGCAAAATCCCTTTTTATCGGTCATCTACGTTACATAAAAAATACGCTGTTCAAATTTGAGCTTTAAAAGATGGCCGGTTACTGATTTTCTACTCAAACTTCTACCCCCCCCCTCTTCCCCCTTCAAGGTTGATTTCTGGGATAAAAAGTATCCCATATCATTTTTTAGGACTCAATCTCCCACTGTACCAAATTTCAGCTCAATGGGGTCAGCGGTTTTAAATTTTCCATACAAATTTCGACCCCCCTTTACCCCCCCTTAAAAGTTAATTTTCGTCAAAAAAAAATTAATGTTCCTAAACACGATCTAAACAAACGTTTTACAAAATTTCAGCTCAATCGGTTCAGCGGTTACGGATTTGCATACAAACATTTTTCGGGAATAATTCCCGTTCCCGGAGGAATTTTGCAAAAATCACTTTTTATAGGTCGCCTTCGTTACCTAAAGAACACGCTGGTTTAAATTTCAGCTTAAACAAAGAAGCGGTTACCGATTTCCTATTCTAACTTTGACCTCCTTTATCCCGCCTTAGAGGTTGATTTTTGGAATAAAAAGTATACCATACAATTTTTTAGAACTCAATCTACCTCTGTACCAAATTTCAGCTCAATAGGGTCAGCGGTTTTAAATTTTCCATACAAATTTCGACCCCCCTTTACCCCCCCTTAAATGTTAATTTTCGTCAAAAAAAAAAAAATAATGTTCCTAAACACAATCTAAACAATCGTTTTTCAAAATTTCAGCTTAATCGGTTCAGCGGTTACGGATTTGCATACAAACGTTTTTCGGGAATAATTCCCGTTCCCGGAAGAATTTTGCAAAAATCCCTTTTTATACGTCGCCTTCGTTACCTAAAGAACACGCTGGTTTAAATTTCAGCTTAAACAAAGAAGCGGTTACCGATTTCCTATTCTAACTTTGACCTCCTTTATCCCGCCTTAGAGGTTGATTTTTGGAATAAAAAGTATACCATTCAATTTTTTAGGACTCAATCTATCTCTGTACCAAATTTCAGCTCAATAGGGTCAGCGGTTCTAAATTTTCCATACAAACTTCGACCCCCCTTTACCCCCCTTAAAAGTAAATTTCTGACAAAAAAACTATTTGATGTTTCTAATCACAATCCCAACTATCGTTTTACAAAATTTCGGCTTAATCGGTGCAGCGGTTACGGATTTGCATACATTCGTTTTTCGGGAATAATTCCTGTTCCTGAGGGAATTTTAAAAAATCGCTTCTTATTGCACGATGAAATCTTCTTACGAATACGCTGTCCAAATTTCAGCTCAATCCGTCCAGCCGTTTGGGCTGTGCGTTGATAGAACAAAAGTGTACGAACGATTTTATATAATAGATAAGTAAATCTTTAGATAGATATAACTCTTTTATTTAAAAACCGATTTAAATAAAACCAATACTATTTACAAATTAGAGAAATTTGCAACGTTTTAGCGAAAACTGCATACAATTCGGTTGTGCCGTTTTATCACACATAAGTAATAACCTTTTTACAAATTAAGCCTAATAAAACTACTCTGGTAAATTTTCGTTTATGGCCACATCGATAGATGGCGTATTTTTAGTTTGTCGCACTTTTTGCTTTTTGATTTTTTTTAATTGAATTTACTTTATATTCTATTACTTTTACTTCGAAATTTTGATGTAAATTAGGGGCGATGTGTCCGATATAAATGATTATTATTTATTTTATTATTTTATTTTACGTTTCCCTAGGAAAAATTGACAAAATGTTTTACGATCTAGATCGCGCAAGCGACTTTTTCGCGTCGTTTTGTTCATATGCGTATTTTCACAGTTCACCTTAGTAAAGGATCACAATGAATGGGGAGAAATTTCCATTCTTATTATATGTATGGATATGGATATTTTGTAATCTATGCAAATTGATACATTATGCGTTTTGGTGTCATACTGTTAGTGTAATGTATAATTGAATTAAAATAAATAAATAAATAAGTACTGACCGTTTTCTTGTGTGTCTTACATTAGTTATCTCACCATTCTCAGGTGGCCCCCTCCCCCCGTCCTTAATCCCGACCTGTGCAATACAGGTCACGTGCCCGCAATGATGTACGGCTATCTACCGCGCTTCATTGAATCCCGAGCCAAGGAAAAGATTTTCACTTTCGAGGGCGTGATTTATATGGGATTTGAGGTATTTTTACCTTTTTGTTTGCCTTTATAGTTTTTGTTTGTTCTGTGTTTTAATTCTACTTAGAAAAGGGAAAGATTTGTATTGATGGATTTAGGGATGTTTAGATGTTTCTTACTTTTTCACGGATATAAGGCTAAAATTTTGATATGGACATACTTAGCTGTGTATATACGAGTAGGTACCTACAAATAACACAAATGCTACTTTTCAGCGGTTATATCCTTGGCCGTATCTAGTCAAAATTTTGAGACAACACACATTTTGAAACATTATGTTACTCAGCATCAATAGACCGACAGCCATCTTAGGCTATTATTGTCGATATATTTTTTTTATCGTCATCATCATTTCAGACAGTATCCTCCCCTTAAGTACTGGGCATAGGCCTCCTCAGGATCACTTCCGATCCTGTGAGAGTTTCATCCAGTTCCTGTCCCTATAGAATACCAGCGGCAGCGTAGGTCAAACTAGATCTACACATGCTGAGCTGGCACATTTTTGCGGCAAGATGTTTTTTTTATATAAATTGTGATTTGACTCTGACAATGTAAGAAGGGTACCTAACCTGTTCTGTTGTAGTGTAAACCCCAATTATTTATTTTATATAGGTACCTATTTATTGTCAATGTTTTTTCTGTATGCATGCCTCGTGGCAAAATAAAGTTATTTCTATCTTTCCTTCCGGCATCCTTGACAATATTTTCTATGAATAACTCAAACAGATGAACCATGCAAATATTGAATGAAGCGCTGGTGCGAGTAGCGCGAGGTTGTCAGTATAAGCAGAACCGAATGATTCGTGTTGTGTGTTTAGGGTCCTAGTTTGTGTTGCCACTTCATATTTGTTCACAACGCAGAGTTTATGAGACAGAACTTATATTGCATAAACTTATATAATCTTACTAATATTATAAACGTGAAAGTTTGTAAGAATGGATGTCTGGATGTGTGTTTGTTACTCTTTCACGCCTAAATTGGTGGACAGTGGACTGATTAAGCTGAAATTTGGTATTCAGATAGCTTAGACCCTAGAATAACACATAGGCTATAGAAAAGCGGGTAAATCCGCTGGGCGCAGCTAGTACTTTATATACTCGTGTAACTTAGAATAGCAACCGAACCGTAAGTAAATAACAACGTCAACATAACTTATATAATTTATTTTCACCGTTTATATTGTTCGTATTTCATGTTATGTTTTAAAATTGAAGATTGTTGGTAGGTCACAATGGTGAAGTGAAGCTAAAAAATATAATTTTGAATAACAATAATAACAATCTGGTTCAGGTGGCTTCGAGCAATTGGTTAATACATTTGTACATTACACGATTATTAAGAATTTTAAATCCTTCGTTTTTCTTAAATCGGTTAACAAAGTACCTATACAACGAATTGTCCATATTTCGCACCTAGTACGTTACGTACCTACTGAACTTTTAAAAGGTACCGTATTCACAGAAGAAAGTCAGCGTCAAAGAATCCCTGAACAGTCGTACACTCGCTCGTATAAGGCAGACAGCAAATACTTGGTTTCAACGAACAAATGTTAATTTGAAACTTTTGCGGAATTCTTGGGGATAATCCAGACTCCAGAAGTGCTCTATGTAAAGTATGCCGGAAATACTGCACACGAAAAATGCTCAGAATTTTGAACGCTAGGATTTGCAAGCGGTGGAGAATTGAGATAAAAGTTTATTCTTTATTTACACTAGCTGCGCCTAGCGGTTTTACCCGCTGTACTGTAGCTTAGTTATTCCAGGGTCTAAGCTATCTTTATACCAAATTTCAGCTCAATCAGTCCACGCGTTCAGGCGTGAAGAAGAAACAAATATGCACACTCACACACTCTCAAACTTTCTTTATAATATAAGTGTGCTGTGCCTTTGACCACGTCTCGTCTGATGTTAAAAGATTGTAGGATCGACTATAAATCAAGTGGTCGTAGGTCGAAGATGGTAGCAGACTAAACATATAAGGCGGGATAAATACCGGCTTAACCAAATACATAGAAACACTCGTCAATCTGACACACGTGTTCTAATCTACGATCGGTTTATCCACAATCTAGAATAATTGAAACATCATTCAAAATGCAATCCCGAAGGCATATCGGCTCGTGGATCGAGTTATCCGAACTAAAATTGAAATAGCTGCGGCGCGGCGCGAAGCCTGAAGCGCTGAAACTGAAACTAGAGGCAAGTTTGTTAGTTGTTGACCCAGATCTGGTACAATGCCCACTACAGACAGGTATAGGTTATTGATGGCCGCGCCGACAGAGCCGTACTTTATGAAGCTTCGCACAATGTATTGGAAAATATTTCTCATTTTCTAGGACCATTCAACTAATAATGTAATGTGGAAGTTTTTATGTGACTATGTGTGAATGTTTGTTGCTCTTTCACGCAAAACCACTGAACTGATTGCAATGAAATAGTAGATTTTATCCTAATTTTCCTAATGGATCGGGACTTACCTACGTGGGTGAAACCGCGGTGGCAGCTAGAAACGACTATACATAAATTAACTACTTCTAATTAGATTCCTAACTACTCCCGGATTTACCCAAAGAAAGACTATGTATTATTCTTGGGGTATATAAACAAAATTTCTGTTAAATTTGTCCAGCCGTTAAAGGTTATATGAAACACACACGAACACACAAACATTAGTGTAATAGTGGGATGTTTGTAATGAAACGTCAAAAATATTATGATAAGAAATTAACAAAGACAAGAGTAAATACACAAAGATGGTTAATTAAGAATAACATCGCATTAAGAAAACTCGTAACATCTTATAGCAACGAAACAATAAAACATTAGCTGATTACAACCAATTAACGGATGCTTGATAATAATGGGAAACAATGAAGAAACCCTTGAAGCTTCCCGTTTTACACTGAAAATGCAAATATAATTGTTGATAATTCAAAAGCTCGAGTAATAACAACAGAATTGTTGATTCCAAGAAGCAATTTCCTTTAAAACAACAAAACACTTCAGCTCTT
This sequence comes from Hemithea aestivaria, assembly GCA_947507615.1. Classification (NCBI taxonomy): domain Eukaryota; kingdom Metazoa; phylum Arthropoda; class Insecta; order Lepidoptera; family Geometridae; genus Hemithea; species Hemithea aestivaria. The sequence goes on from OX382330.1 coordinate 17,968,390, forward strand.
AAAGGTTTTGCCTCGAATAATAACCAAGTGAATCCAGGGGATAAAAATTTCAATACCCTTTGTAGGCAGAGGCACTAGGGGGGATCGGGGTGGCAATGAATATGGAATCGTGTCGGCTCGTTAAACAAGCACGGATTGTGTTTTTCTATAAATTTTCAATGTGACTTTATTGGCTCTGTCATTTAGTGCATTAATGTTTGATATAATTGCAATTAGGTACTTATAGCCCAGTCAATGAGTGCCCAAAAAGGGTATGTGGATCGAAAAGTCGAAAGCAGAAAAACTAACTTAGTAACTTTGTTTGGACTAGTTAGGAGATAAACATACTAAAAGTCCCCACCCCTCCGAGGTGAGCCCGAGGGAGGGGAGGCCGAAGAAGGTCCCATTTTTAGCTTTTTTGCTTATATGTCAAAAACTGTGCGTTGTACCATATTTTGTAGTACTACATTATTAAACCTTATAAAATTTTCTACAACTTCGGCCTTGACACTTTTTATCTATCTCCAATTGTTGTTTAGCTATGAGCTTCCAAACATGGTCTATTTTGAAAACGCTTAAATTAGTTTTCCATACAAAGTCAGTCAAAAAATCTTAAAAATAAAATTTGACCAACTTCTGGTTGTCGTATCATAATGAAACTTTGCAAATGTCTAGAAATCTGATGACAGTTTAATAATCTGGTACCACTGAGCTGATCTGATGATGGAGCCAGGAGGTGTCTAATGAAACTCTTCAATGACTATTAGTAAACCCGTCGAGTTTGGGCACATTACATTCGAATCGATGAGACTTTTTCATTACACTTGCTGTCGAGGGTCTGATAATGGACCAGGAGGTGCCTACGTCTCATCAATCCGAATGTAATGAGCATAAACTCGCCGGTTTTACTAATAGCCATTGATGAGTTTCATTAGACACCTCCTGGCTCCATCATCACATAAGCTCAGTAGTACCAGATTATTAAATTGTCATCAGATTTCTAGACATTTGCAAAGTTTCATTATGATACGACAACCAGAAGTCGGTCAAATTTTATTTGTAAGATTTTTTTACTGACTTTGTATAGAAAACTAATTTAAGCGTTTTCAAAATAGACCATGTTTGGAAGCTCATAGCTGAACAACGATTGTAGATAGATAAAAAGTGTCAAGGCCGAAATTGTAGAAAATTTTATGAGGTTTAATAATGTAGCACAACAAAATATCGTACAACGCACAGTTTTTGACATATAAGCAAAAAACCTAAAAATGGGACTTTCTTCGGCCTCCCCCCCCCTCGGGCTCACCTCGGAGGGGTGGGGACTTTTAGTATGTTTATCTCCTAACTAGTCCAAACAAAGTTACTAAGTTAGTTTTTCTGCTTTCGACTTTTCAATCCACATTTCTTCTTTTACTGGACTATTAGAATATTATCGCAGTCATAGATCAGAGTTCAAATCCCGGCTCCAAGGACTATTAGTAATTATTATAGTTATGTATGGTTTCTTCTACTCGCCATACTGGTGGTAGGCTTCGGCCGTGGTTTGGGACAAAACTGTGTCGCCAAGCGGTCATTGTGATCTTGTTCCGGCATGATGTTCAATAAAGCCAGACATTCATCTCGCTTTCTAGGTTTAGTCTGCTACCATCTACGGTCGCATCGTCGCTTAACATCACGAGATCGTGGTTAGAGCCTAACGTATTATGAATTTAAAAAATCATTAGTCTTAGTACGTTCCCTATGGTTTCAATAGAAGCTTTCTCTCTGAGAGTTGAGCTTATAGGCAGTAATCCAGCATGACGTAGGCCATATAGGTTGACGTCACAATCTGAAGATAATTTATAAGCCTATATTTAGATCATGTAGGCTATAGGTCATTATCAAAGGCCATATTAGTCTAAAATTACCGAAAATCTGCTTCAAACGACAACGAAATTGGGGCCGAAGCTTAATATAATTCAGCTGCTGATGCGTTTCCCAATAATAATGAGGTTTCCATGCAAATGGCTTTCAGATGAAGTCCATTTTGGTTTTAACAAAATGGTGAAGCAAGCATAATGGGCTAACTTTTTAACTGCAAACCGTGTTCTTAATGAACTTGGTTAAACTTGATGTAAGTTGGCGACCAACTGTAGTATGCCAGGGAACTTAAGTGCAGTAAGAGTGTGAAGTTTCAGGTAACGTTGGGTAAATTGATTTTTGAAAAAAACCCTAGAGATAAGTATTTTACTTGGACTACTTAACGATATATATGGAAATGATCCGTGTGATGTTGAATGATGATAAATATAATTTTCAGCAATGAAAAATATGACGAAGTTAAACATAAAAATGTGCAAACAAAACTGGAATAGGAGATATTTCAATTCAACTCGCGTGGGAATTTAACAAACAAATATTAAAGTATGAGATCAAAGTTTTCCTATAAAAATAACAAATTGGTGTAAAGAAGCGAACTAAAGCTGAAAGTTCAGGGTTTGTTCGGACTTTAGAAACTATCCACAGTGACTTGCATACGTATTAGATGAAAATATCGATTTTGAAAACCTGACACCGCAACGGTGCCAACAATTGTGTTTTTACATAACCTAGTCGACCTTGACATTTATTTATTTTACAAGCTTTTATTTACTTTCACCTGTCTGTTGTCTGTCTGTAATCAAATCATGCAAGTTAAATTTGACCCACTTCCTGGTTTCTGATTGAGCTGAAATTTTGCGTGCATGTATAAATCGGATGACAATGCAATATTATTATGACATGTAGCTGATCTGGTGATGGAGCTTTAAGGTGGCCATAGGAACTCCGTAATTAAACGACGCAAGCCCATCGAGTTTGGGCTCATTTGATTCGTCTTGACGAGTACTTTATTGTGGTAGATGGTAATAATGGCGTGACGTGGACTCTGTGTATCGGTGGGGTGTGAACAATGGAATGCACTTTAATCCTTCCAAATGCTTTGCTATGACATTCGGTCGAATGCTGCACCCAGTCGAATTTGAATACAAGCTCGATTGTGACGTTATAAAGAGATCCACGAATATAAAAGACCTAGGTGTAACATTCGATCGTAAGCTTACGTTCCATGATCACATCGCGGCCACGGCCAAGGATTCATTTAGAAGGCTTGGTTTTGTCCTTAGGAATGCCAGAGATTTTCAGAGTGTCAAGGCGATTAAGTTAGTTTTTAGTGCTCTTGTTCGTAGCAAGCTTGAAGCAAGTTCTTGTATATGGCACCCACACGAGAGCACATATGCTCTTATGCTAGAAAAGGTGCAAAAAGCCTTCCTGAGGTTTCTGTACAAGAAGATGTATGGGTACTATCCATTTATGTACCCTACTAAGTTTCTCCTTGGCTGCTTAGGCTATAACTCACTTGAAGTGAGGAGAGCGTATGACCAGATCGCTACAATGTGCAAGATCCTTCGAGGAAATGTCGATGCACCGGATCTACAGGAGCTGTGTCAGTTGTACGTACCAAATAATTACAGGCGCGCTAGACGCCACAGGCTATTTGCCATACCTGAGTGTCGCACAGTTGCTCGTGCGCGCTCTCCTATCCCGCGAACTCTATCTGCACTCAATGCTTTGCTCGACGCGAACCATGACGTTGACGTTTTTGCGGATGGGTGGAGGCTTCTTTGGCCGATTGTTTAAAATTTTGCGAGATGAATGATACGGTTTTGTCAACTATTAATTATAAGTAAAATAACACATGCATGTATTTAACGTTTATTTTGTAAATGTTTAATAATTTTTAACACTATAATTGTATTGTTTTTATTTAGGGTTTTTAAATCGAATGTATACTGTTTTTTATATCATTATTATTAAGATTTTATGTTTTATAAGTATTCCTGATTAATTAGTGTAATTGGCTATATAGCCGTCTAATTAATAAATAAATAAATAAATAAATAATAATAAAAGCTTGATTTTATAACGTTTTTTTTTTAAATTTCACTTGTTAGTATCTACAGTCCCTTTGCTAGGCAAAGATCGACATCAAAGGCCTGGAACGAATCGAACTCAAAACCTTTAGCTAAGAAAGCAGGACCACCTATTTTGCCAACCTACTAGTCCGAAATAATAATGATGTACCTCTATCCCAAATCATTTCCATGTTAAAGGGTCAAAGGATTTGCTCAACCTTAAAACAATTTACATCGGCTTCTCAAGGGACGGAATATAGGACCAAAGGGAAATGAACGGCTGAATTTACTAGTAGAACAAGGTAACGATGATAAATAAGTTTTCTGAAACTGATTATTCGGCTAACGACTAGGTCGAGTTGGCGCGAGAAGGGAAAATCTACTTGAAAATATCTGGCAGAGATTTTTAATAATTTTGAGTTTGAAAAAAAAGCTGATAAAACTGAGTAACCTATACATGTATTTCTAATTCGTGCTAACAGCAAAATGACAACAGATCAACGATAGATATCGTTGAGACATTTTCACTTGAATTGTGTCGTGAGTCGTGACACAAATTGAACAGGGAACAAGAAAATATAATTCATTTCTTCTACGCAATAACTTGCTAGTTGCTAGTCTTTTCCCGATGGAGCTTTTTGACCTTTCAACTACGAGTTCATTTTTCGTGCTCCATACTCTATGTATCATGGGGACGACAGTTTCAGGAAGTTATTATTTTTTATTAAAAATATTTTTCGCCAGGTGTGCCTCACCTCTGGGCACAAAAACCTCTGAAGATGTTAGGCTTGTGTAAGTATTTATTTACTTCTACTCTTGAAGTCGATGGGATATTTTAATTAGAGTAAGCATGATAAGCTTTACCTTTGTATTTTTTTTTAATAATTCGTACGCCAATAGGCATGAGCATGTTGCTTCTTCTTTTAGCATCATCGATATATACTTCTTTGAGACTGAATCTTTATCCGGCTTTCCCATTACTTACCATACTGGTGGCTTGCATACCCCACGTTGATAGCTAATCTAACCAATAAGGAAATACGTTAGTGCAACATACTTGGTGTAAGCATGTTGCAAGCGATGCGTGGCCAGCCACTGGCGCAGCACCAGCCGCTGTTGCAGCACGTGAGCAGCTCGCCGCAGCCGCTTCTCCTCAGCGGCTGGTAACTCCGGCAGCCGGTCCAGGTGCTCGGGGGTGCCGCACCCCGATAGTGTTGATATACCTGGAATTTACATTATATGTACTCTCTTTTTGAAGTGTCAGAAGCCTAAAATAGCCAGAAGTAAAGATAGAAAGAGACGAGAGATCTTCATTCATAAGTGGCAGTTCTCTTTATCTTGCCGAACCTGCAGAAAGTGGAATGAACTCTCGTCCAAAACCTATCCGTGAGCTTCAATGTGGGATTCTCAAAAGAGTAAATGGAGTGAAAACTCTACCAGAGATAATGCAATACCAGAGATTGCAGGTTCTATCGATAGGCGACGGTGACCACTTATCATCAGGTGAACCGTCTGCTTGTTTGGCACATACTATGTTATTTAACAAAATGTGCCTTTGTCATGCAGTGGGATTACCACAGCTGAAAATAACAATAATAATAATATGGTATAATGGCACTTGCACACGCCATGTATTTGATTATCCGGTCTAGTTAATAAGCATGTCATAGGAGTGACATATTATGACCAATGTTAGACCAAACACATTGATGATTTTGGTGATCGTCTTGTGATTGTTAATTAGATCGCCTTAGGACATTAGCCTTCCTTATTTCATTTTCTATCAAGTGAGGATTAAACTTTTAATTATGAAAAGTTTGAGTATTATTTTAGACATACAAGCAAAATTAATTTTCCTTTAGTAACATTTTCCTATATACGGTAAAGCCGCTTTCCCCAAGTTGAACATACACCGTAACTCGTAAATACACTGAAGAAAAATAAAAAAGCACTTACGAAACAAAATCCCGAGGGAGAGGACTATTAAGTAATAATGGCGCCCAACGTGGGGCCAATATTTAACTTTACATATTTCGGTGTATTGTTATAGCTAATAAAGCTTAATTCAAAATTCATGTCTTGGAAGCATTAGAACTGTGTTGACGAGTTGTTGCCATGGCAACAGTGGCCTTCACCCCGTCTGCTAATGGTGGCTATAATGGCATAAATCAGCAAACATACAAATTACTTTTCTCATATAAAGAGTGCGAACATTGCGAAATGAATATTGTATTTTATATAGAAGTATTATAATATCGTCTGAAGTCACTTAATGACATGCAAATGACAAAATAACCATATAATAAGTAACTGAGCTAGCTATTCATTTTTTTCGAATGTGGTAACTCTCTTTTCCACTTAGCGCATTGTTTATTATGACATCTTTGTCTTTTCACTGCCGGCTCTCCATATAACATTTTGACAAACTTGTTTTTCTAGCCCGTTCTTCTCATAGAGATACTTTCCGAGTCAGTGGTAGTGTCTTAAAGTAAAATTAATTGCTTTGTACAAATTGACTTGCAAATATGCTCCATTTTAGCTTATTTCCTTATTGCGTTTTGATATTATTTAAGAGATCGAGATTTATTTATTTTGAGATATTAGCTTTTTTTGGACACTTAATCAATCCGTATAACCTTTGCAGTCGTTTCCAACTCTAATATTAAATTATCCTGTCAAAGTTAACCTCAGACCTTGGATACCGTAGACTAGTCCGATAGCGTGCAAGGATTATAAATGATGGGGACAGTAAGTGTCGCGACGTGTCGTGCCTCACGCGACGGCTTTCCACCTGATACTGTGCCATCCGCCACCTTTACTGCTGTTCGTAATAAAACACCTGGTTCACTACCTATAGGGAATAGGTTTTTAGAATAGTCGCAGTGAAAATTGACAATACCTCATGCTCGCACAGTAATGCTAAGTTTGCGAAAATTTAGTTGTTTTCTCCTACAGTGAATATATTTTTTTTTTAACTGAAATGTAGCTTATGTGTTATTCCAGGATCTAAGTTACTAAGATACAGGGTTACTTTAAAAACACGAGCAAACTCGCAGGACCATGCAGCCAACATCATAAACCACGCGTTGCTAACCCTAAAAAAATGTACTGGAATGATAGACGTGGAAAAACAAACGTTGATCATTTTAGTAAATTTTTTTAGCGTTAGCCACAAGCGATTGGTGCATTTAGGGCCCAAGACAGCTCCCACATTGTTACAAGTTTTTTTTATGTGATTAAGTAGAAGACGAGCAAGACGCTCTCCTGAGGTTAAGAGATAACGGCTGCCCATAATCAGTACAGTGTTACCTAGGATTTCACAATAATGTGAAGTTATACTTGTAACAATGTAGGAATAGCTACAGCTACCACCAGCAAAAACGATTTAGCGAAGTTTCGTTATAGCGATTAGATAGCATCTAACTAATGAGTTCATCCAGGTCCAAGCGTCACGCTATGCACAAAGTTGCTTCGGAAACTTGATTAAAGTGGCAAAGTTAAAGTTACTTTACCTCACGCGAACTTCACAGCCCCTTTACATTGGGTCACAAAACATAGGAACTGCAGACTGCAGCTGAAGTATGCTTTAGAGAGCTTATTCACGATTGAATTTATGACAATGGGAGTCGCCCCGATCTTAAATAATTATCTGTCCCCTTAACGGTAATAGGGGGCAGATGAAACTTTTTGGTCCCATCCGTCCCTCTAAGGGGACAAATCGGGGGGACGGATCGGAATAATCCAAATTTAAATTAAAATTTTAAAACCTCTAACTTTATGTTAAGAAAACAAATGCCTTTTGATTTTTTATTTTCGCATTTTTAGTTTCTCCCAATTTGGATTTTGGTAATAAAAACTGCTTTTTAACCTGCAAATCACCTTTGTCTCCTCTACGCTGTCAAGATGTCTTAATACAGAATGAACTCTTTGAACAAGATATTTAAGTAACTGTTGCGTGACAATCCCGCTGCTTGAGACCTGGTGTGAAGGAGCCCTAACCTCTAACACGAGGATCACCAAACAGGTCAGCTTAACATTTATACCCCTGACCTTTTCAATATTAATTTCACGTGAAGCGCCTGTACCCAAAATATTGTCACGTTAAAATAAAAATGGGTAAAATAATAATAAAAGATAACTGTTACGAGAATAGGTGCTAAAACCGCGTATTGGATGGCTTCGAGCCTGGAATTGGGATATTGTGTCTGTACTCTGTACCGGGCAATCAGGAAAATGACAGAATTTCACGTATCAAAAATAACCAAAAAGAGCTAGAAAGGAAATCTTGTTTGATTTCTCATATCGATTAAACAACGAAAAGAACTGAAATTAATTTGACTTAGATCGTAAAAAATGGCTGTCGTCAAAAGGATATCTGTAAAAAATACACTAAGTGAAAATATTCTTTAAGTTGAGCTAAGTAAATGTCTAGCTCAGTTGCTGAGATTTGTGATCATCATCCCCTGATTTACAAAGTAGAGCTTTACACAAATAGATTTGAATAGTGTAATTAACTGTTAATCCTTCACAAGAGAGCTGGAATATTAATTAAACGGAACTCAGCACCGACGTTAAAGCATCCCGCATTGATTGCTTTATTAACACATTGACTGCGGAAAGCACAACATCTGTGTTTTTGATGTTTTATTTATTTATTTAAGGAAAAGTTAACAACTACATTATAAGACTTAGACTTAACATAATACATATAACAAACACAATTAAAACTTATTAATTATAATGTAGGCCACATCATGGGACACGAGTGCTGAAAAACACAAACGTTGTGATTTTTCAAAGGATTTTTCATATAAAATTAATTTCAGGCCCCTGGGATAGTTCTATAAAACACCACCGCAGCACCGCAATAGCATATTATTATAGAAAGTTTTAAAGTAAAATAATGCGAAACAGTTTGAAACCTCAGCAAAAACCTACCATGTAAACATAAACCATTTTCATCTGTCAACCAAACAAGACATTCCCGTCGTCTAAGTGAACGATCTGCAATTCAATAATGGGCGAGCTACCTCGATGTACACAAAACCTTTTCACATTTTGCCGGAGTCACGAAGCCGAAAATATTTGTTTAGCTTCTGAAAACCCATATCTGGTCCCGAACTATCTGCGTGGAATAAGTATTTGGGGGAAACTTATTTGAACAATATATTGGATGGTGTGGTGAACGTTGTTTTTTCGCTGATGCTTATGTAATCTAATTTATTTCGTGTCTAGTGTTTACGTTGTTGTCTAGGCGCTTTTATGTGTAAGCTTGCGAAATTGAGCGTAGAATTGAGTAAGCTTTAGTATAATTCAGAAATTCGACAACATAAATCACTAAAAAAAAAATATTTCCTAAAAACATATGATATCACAAATTCTACATTATAAATGTAGAGTAGCGAGTAGAGTTTTGAAGATAGGAATCATCAAGTGCACCTATCTACAAAATAATGTTTCTGATGCTTACTGCTAACAGTAGGACATCGTGTAGGTTCGAGCGCCATCATTCTAATTATATGGAAAAAAATCTACTCTATGCGTTCTCGATTAAAAGTGTTGACAGACAGGTAAACAAACGAGTGATCCTGTAAGGGTTTCGTTTTTGTTCTTTAGATGTACGAGACCTTAAAATTCGGTTTATATACTCCAATAGAGAGGTAATAGCTGAAGTATTGTTCCCTTATTTTATTATCATTTGACAAAAAAAACCTATAGGTAATAGTGATAAGACTGACAGGGCTATAAGTCTAACATGTCCTGTTGAAGTAAAGACCCCAATTCCTTATTTTCACCCCAACTATGGTCATAAAGTGCAGTGTATCATGTAAGTCGTTGCTTCACACAACCGTAGCGATGCAGGCCGGGGTCCACCTGTAGTCCCGTGGCCGGGTCTCAGGTCGGTGCCCCACATTCCGTGCCCTACTTACCTACGCCCGGTGCAACAAGTATAGGCAAATCACTGATATTATGTACTGACATACATCTTCTACATATATAAAAGGAAAGAGTGACTGACTGACTGATCTATCAACGCACAACTCAAACCGCTGGACCGATTGAGTTGAAATTTGGGATACAGGTAGGTTTTGTAACGTAGAACTCCGCTAAGAAAGGATTTTGTCACGCGGGTAAAGCCGCGAGCACAAGCTAGTTAGGTAATATACAAGCATGTTGATTCTGTACGTAGACATCGAGACGACAGTAATTCAGATATTCAGATGAATAAGACGTTACTGAAATTATTTATTGTGATCGTTACGTGTATAGGTATACCTTTAAAACAACTACCTATAATACTCTAATACCCATTACACATGACTTGAACACAAATTTGTTCAGCAAAGTCTGTAAATATTATGTAAGGCAAGATGACAGTGACATGAAAAATACGCTAAGTGAGTCTGGAGGCTAGTAGGTACAGTCAACTACAAAGAGATGTATCCATGTTAGAATTTCAAAATGAAGTAAATTTTCATTTGCCACAATGAACTACCCTTGGTTCGTGACATTTCTAGTAGCAATCAAACTTTATATTATCATCGACTCGTTTAATATGCAACAATGATGTATCCCACTACTTTTCCTTAGGTGATACATAATAATGGCATTTAAAATGAATCAAATATACATAGTAGTATAAGACTTAGTGGATACTGAAAATGTCACGAAGTAAGGGTAAATAATTTTTGCATACTAAAAGTTCCTTCATTTTGTAAGACTAACACTGATACATCTCTTTGTAGTTGACTGTACATATATTCAACATCTTTACTTATATTACTTTAATACTATAAACGTAAAATTTTGTAAGAATGGATGTCTGAATGTTTGTTACTCTTTCACGCCTAAACAGGTGGACCGATTGAGATGAAATTTTGTATAGAGATAGCTTAGACCCTAGAATAACACATAGTCTACACAAGTACTGCGGGTAAAACCGCTGGGCGCAGCTAGTTATTTATAGTGGAAGCTTATAATAGACATTCGATGTTACTGCCTTGCAAGTTACATATAATAATGAGGTAAAAGAGAAAATTCTACAGCAACTTACAAACTAATGATAAAGTAATAAAGAACAGATATTGCACTATTCACAGATTTGCCACATGCCAATCTACAGAACATTCAACTGATTCAACTGCTCTAAATCTGCCAGATGCGCCCAGAGGGCCTATTGGCTATCGCAATACGACATGTAAAACACTAGAATCCATAGACAAAATTGCGTACATTACGTGCTTAAACCTCCTTATTAATATGAGTAAAGTAACAAAAGCAGCAATGTACATTGAAGTTGCCATCAATCGTAGTGGGTGAGAATTAGCCAATAGCCCCTCAGAATGCTAGTAGCATTATCTCGTTGAGTAGCACTAACCATTTGGCCAGATATAAACCAGTATTTTGGTCACACGTCGCATTGATCGCTAAAATAGGTTTTAGAGTTAAAGATAGTTTATAATATTATTATTCAGATCGTAATTTTACTGAAAAACACAGAAGTTCAAATCAATAATTATTATCTTATGCTCTTTTAGAAAACTTTCGCTCTGAACATTGTATTATAATATAATCCTAAATCTTTGATCTTATTGTGCTGATATAAGCTAAAGGTCAGGCTATATTTTACAATTAAAAGCTTTTCTTATTACTCTAAAGAAATGTAAACCTATTGTTTTCTCTTGAAATAAAAGGTTTATTAAAACGCTACTAGACACCGAAACAAAGGAGGTACTAGGTACACTTCAGCAGATAGTTGTAGTGACACTGTAGGCCACGGCGGTGGACAGAGGATCTGACTCCACCGGTTCCAGGTCAGTGGACGGTGGATGCCATTCGCCCGGTCCTGCACAGATGGGTGAAGCGGCGGTTAGGGTCACTGAATTTCCGATTGGTGCAGGTACTTTCCGGTCACGGCTGTTTTGGTAAGTACCTGTACCAGATCGCAAGACGAGAGGTGACTCCAGTATACCACTCACTCCCACACACTCTCGGCTCTTGTTGGAAACGATTTCTCCCTGCCGAGTGTGGTTAACGCCATGCTCGACAGTGAGGAGTCGTGGCAGACTGTGGCCTCTTTCTGCGAAGAAATTATTTCGCTGAAGGAGGCGGCGGAGCGGATCAGAGAGACTGATGCACTCGCTGACCCGCTACGCCGCAGACGAAGCGGTGGACGTAGGAGGCAATATGTTCGCCTCCTCTCTCCGCCGTCATAGTTGGGTTCACCGATCGGGGGCCGGGGGGCCTCCTTTCGGCTTGCACGAGCTCAACACGTCTGGGGGGTGATTTTGGTAGGTAAGATCACCCCCTCCATTGGCGCAGGGGCCCAGTGACTGGGCTACCGCTGGGGTGGGATGGTGAATGCAACTGCGACCCCATCCTGCCCCATGAAGGCGGGAAAGACGGCCTACCGAGGGGTTTTAGTGGGTATTATTGTCGGCCTTGCACTCCCGCCGGCAAATGAGTCCCACATAACCCGTGCCTCTCCCCCGGGAGGTTCGGGTATGCATAAAAGCATTTCCCCTCGCAAAAAAAAAGGCTGAACCTTTTTCCCATTAGGCATATTTTTCATATTGACATTCTTTTATTTTTCATCCTCCAAGTCTTATAGTGGTCTTGTAGTTACGTTTTACGAAACATTTTGAAAACATAATCAACTAAGTAGATGTTACATCTTTTGGTTATTAAATCAATGTAGAACTCAAAAGAAGTCCGACCCGTAGGTCTTCAGCATAATATATTAAGTACCTATTCTTTCTAGGTACTTTTACTTAGGTAACTATATTTTCTTTTGCTTCACTTTTTGTCTGAAGACTTTCTTCTCTGTACGTAATTACAGAACTTTTATAACTTTTAATAACTCCATTTCATGAAGCTGTAAGTAAATTTGGGCGCCTAGCAACAAAACCAATTACTAAGCGTTAACTTTGAAATTTGATGTTGTTTATTATCACTGATCACACAAATATTATTATCTCTGTTTCTAAATGAATAATTGAAAGTAAAAGTTTGTTACTTCTTCGTTCTTACGGTTCGATCGATTGAGCTGAAATTTGGGATTAGGGAAGCGTATTTTTGCAGTAACATAAATATAGGCAACTTTTTATGTCATGAAATTTTTTTTTGATGAATTAATTATGAATTATGAATTAAATATATTAAAAGCCTGTCTGCCTAACTGATGAATCAACGCACAGCTCAAGCCTCCGAACGGATTGAGTTGAAATTTGGCACAAAATAAACCATTGTTACGTACGTCGCGTCGTTAAGAAGAGATTTTTGAATGCCGGCAAAAGCCTCGATAAGCTAGTGATCTATATAGGTTTACTTAAGGGGTCTACCCTCTTTAGACGGGCAAATATAAGGCTATTTTCACGATTTTTTTTGACCGGTATACGTCATAAATATGGACATAAAAAGTGTTAGGCCTAAAAGATACACTATTTGATTACACAAGAAATTTTTTTTTATATTTATTTTAATCAGTTTTTATACATAAAAATGAGGGAGAAGACTGGTCCAAAAAAAAAGATGAGTGTGCGCTGTTGATGAAATATCTGGAATGGATGATCTGAAAAAAAAATAAAAAATAGTTTTAGATTCAGTAAGTAAATGGCTATAGCGCATATCATACGATTTTTGAAATTTTGAGTTTAACTATTTATTTTTGGCAAAGAACGACGGAAAAAAACGTGATTTTTCGTACTTTTTCAAAAAATGGCTGCCATTTTGTCATTTTTGAAAAAAAAAAAAATCGTATGATATGCGCTATAGCCATGTACTTACTGAATCTAAAACTATTTTTTTTTTTTTTTTCAGATCATCCATTCCAGATATTTCATCAACAGCGCACACTCATCTTTTTTTTTGGACCAGTCTTCTCCCTCATTTTTATGTATAAAAACTGATTAAAATAAATATAAAAAAATTTTTCTTGTGTAATCAAATAGTGTATCTTTTAGGCCTAACACTTTTTATGTCCATATTTATGACGTATACCGGTCAAAAAAATTCGTGAAAATAGCCTTATCTTTGCCCATCTAAAGAGGGTAGACCCCTTAACATGCATGTTAAGCCACTTTTCGCTACATATTCGGTTAAGCACTGCTGTCTGGCGCCATTCCAACGCGCTATTGCAGATGGACAAGTCGAGATTACGTTCTTTCGTAATTAGCAGTTGGCAGAACCCCTCACATCATTCTGAACGGTTGAATTAATTTGAATATGCATTTTTTTATTGTAGCTGCAGACTGCAGTGTAATCACGTAGGCGTATATAGGCTGGGAGTTCGTACTTAGTCATGCAAACTTTTTATGTTGGCTATAAAAATGCTGCGCTAGTATTAAAAACATATAGCTGCATCTGTTTATAAGATAGGCACTTTTTATTTTTTACGCGTATTTATCATGTGTGGACCGAGTAAACTCTGCTTATGGCATCCACCATTGATGAAAAAAGGCAATGATGATCTGATATTATCAGTACAGCTCAATAGTACCATATATTGCATTCAAACTCGACCGGTTTCGATAATTTTAAAAAAACCTATGGGAAGTATAGACACTAGACACCCTTACAAAAGGTTCATGCGACTTTGATTAGAAGGCAAACATAAAATAATTACCTACGGCCTAGGTAGGTACAGCAGTGAACATATCCTACTGCTGTTGATGACATAAAAGAAGATTTCGACGAATTGTGTTTTCTTGAGCCTCTAACATGGACAATGCGTAGACTTGTCTTGCTGTCAACTCAAACTTGTACTTGTGAATGTATGGGATGACAGTTTGACTCGACAGCAAGACAAGTCTACGAAACGTCTGTGCTAGAGGGGCTGTTTATAGGCTTCCGTAGTCAAAAAGCTTCGCATTTTTGAAGTCTAAACCAACTTCGAAGACTAAAAAGAGATTTATCAAAACTTGAGATTATTTATCAAAGCTCTCGATGGTACAAATGGCCGAAAATGATGATAAAGAAGAGCCACTCCGTCTCCGTCGTCGAGGCTTAATGTTTGATAGATCGTCGTAACTTATACTGTTTAGGTAGAAGCACTGAGCACAGAAAAGATGGATGACTGGGAGATTCTAGTAACGGACTAGAAAATTCCAGAATACTAAGCTTGAAATTAATGTTTCAGACAAAAACAAAGAAAACTATCTAGCTACTAATAATCTGCACCCGGTTTCACCCGCGTAGGTACCGAGTACCGATCCCGTGGGCAAATTAACATTAAAAGTAGTAGTCCCAATGTTTCAGCTAGGCTAGACCAGTTTCCAGCATATAAAGTTTCGTCAATCATTCAATCGTTTCGATAACTTTTCCGTGAAAGAGCAACAAAAAATAATAGTCACATACAAACTTTCTCTTTTTATAACAGGTATTGATCGGATGACCTATGTACCTATGTAAAGGTACCTACTACCTACTATTAAAAATTGATGGCGGTATTCTTTGTTTCGAGCAACTGCCAAATTTCTCTAAAGTCAAGGTAACAGATCTCACCTTTAATTTCGATTTACTGTCAAAGTATCAAAACAGTTGGCAGGAGGGGCAAGGTTGCCATCGCTCAGGGTCACAGAGTCACAGGTCGCCATGCATCGTGGCCTTTTTGAATTGGTTCCAACTTCCATCTGCAGATAGCGGGAGAGCTTCGAGGGCTTGTTGGAGAGGGCAGCGTTTCGCTTAAGCTTGTGCTCTACATCGGATCAACTATCAAGAATTCTTTTCATACGTGAATCGTTGTTACAGTTTCAAATTTTAATTAATTTATTACGTTCTTATTCGATCTACTTTGATCGTGATGTCGTGCTTTCACTGTACTTATAAAGGATGCTCAAGACCTCGAAAGAAGAGTAACGGAGAGGAGAAATAAAGAGAAGGGACAGCCCACAAGTAGACACTGGCGTGGCCAGGAATATGCAACTACTATATAAAATAGGACTCGTACACATTGACCTCTACCCCATTAGTTTTACGTTGACGTTTTTTCAGTGTTTTATTTTGTGTAGAATAATGTTGGGGAAAAACGTCAATGTTTTAATATCAGTACGAGAGCAACAGGGTGGATATTGGCGGCACACTCGCTTTGACCCCACAAAGACTCGTATAACAACGAATCAGCGTAATCGCTTGTCCTTTGTCACTTGTGTCACACAACAGAGATTATGTGCAAGTGCACTTGGCAATTAGGTTCAGTCTCGGGCTTTTTATTTACTTTTCTCGTTATACAACCTCATTCCTTGTTATATTTAGACCTCAGAATTGCTAAGTTTAATGTTCATATTTATCTTTCGTGAAAGGTCTATAAATACATATATTATCTTTCTATATAGGTATACAATACATGCATTTATTATGAAAATACAGGTTTGTAATAACCCAAATTGCACATTTGATTCATAGAGCACCCGCGACCGTAATATCTGTCGCTGCGAAGTGATACATAGCTTCAATTTCCGGGGAGCGCTAAATTATGAGTTAAGTTATGCATAGCCCACCTGAAAACTGCGATATCCCCGACAACATCGAGAGACCAGAATGCCGGCTGTGGGACGGGTGGATCATCCCTATGGAACATATCTCAGAATCCTCAAACTGCCACATCTCGAAAAATACAACACTTTGTGCGAAATGTACACCGACGAAGTTTTAATTATATTTGTGAGTGTCTTCTGTCATAAGTTTAATTAGAAGCATAATAATGTGATGTGTGGCTGTGGATATGTGTGGGTGAGAGGTGCGCACGCCGCGGCGGTTGCGGTGCGACTGAGCCCGCCTTTGTGTTTATTCGCGGGCGGCAGGAGGGTAGGCGACCGATGGCAGGGGGGATACGTCAGTCGCCTCCCCTTGCCTCCATCGGCTGCACAAAGCCCCCGGGAATCCTCTACAGATATCGATATTACGTTCTGTTATGAAATTCTCGATTGCAATTTTCTTGATTAAAATATTTTTAGTTAGGTTTTTCGTTTTAAATTGCATTGAGTTTATTGTTGACTTAGAATATTTTTTTGCTGCAATATGGATATTTTTCTCATCAATTCTAAGCAACACTAGTAGAGAGGTTTTAAACGGGGAAAATATGCGAATGTGCATAAAAGTGGCGCCCAACGTGGGGCAGTAGACTCAATGTGAAAATAACTTCTAAGCTTTAATAGCTTTACACTGTTAAACACGTTGTTTAAACTGGTTACTCTTTCAGCTTTTTTTCACTTTCTCTTATTATGCCTCATTATGCCTCAGCAAAAAAAGAATAACTCTCATACACACATTTTTTGCAAAGTAAGATTTCTCTTTAATAAAATTGTTTGATTAGTTGCCAAGTTAATCTTGGCTAGATTATATTTGTCTTTCCATTTAGTGATATGAATGGGCTCTAACGTTTTTATGTTAATGCTAAATTCAGTTGTTCAAGCATTATTCAAATTATATTATGTACTACATTTCATTTGCATTCACAATACTCTGGGTTTTTTTGTCCCAAGGGTCCCAAGGTTGTAATGTATTTTTTATCCTATTGAGATTGATTTTCCCAAAAAAAAATGAAATTAAAAGTACCTAATTAAGATTAAAAGATAGGTTATAAGTATAATCATACCAAACATCTCCATTCAAAAATGAATCTTAGATGCAAAGATAATGAAAGGGTTAAATAATCGTCTCGTTTAGTATGATTACTGTTAAAATGACATGCTTGATGCAGCTAGTTCATAATCTTAACCACTATAGAAATAAAATTATATGTCGCCTCCGCGGCGAATAAACGGATAATCACCATTGTCTTGTTTTTGCTTTTATTTCATATTCGAATTTTATAGGTCCAAATACATTAGGTACTCATTTTTTTTTTACATTTTTCTTGTAATAAAAAGTTATGCATCTTAAAAGTTCTGGTTTCTGGAACAAATGTTTTTAAAAAAATAGGTATATTTAGTAGTATATTTTTCCTGTAAAGTTGAGTTTTTACAGTTACCTGTATATTGGCCGGGGACGGCAATGTGCCAACTAGGGCTTGCAGTATCGGTACCATTTCCAGAACCGGGAATTTTAAAACCGATACTCACACGGTACCGGGAAATTCCCGGGAATCGATACTTTTCGATACTTACTAAAAAAAAATTGAAAATTGAATTAAAATGCCTTATTATCGCCTAGAAAGGTTAAAAGGAGTTACATCAACTAATTATTATTATAAATTTAAGTCAACTAAAGACCCAGTCATAATACATAATTATATTATAGTGACTTTGCAATAGCAGCCTATATAAAACATGGGGTTACAGTAAATATAGTTATTTCAATAGGTTTTTTTATACAAATAAGTGAGAAAACGAGCTAAATGGTGATGGTAATTGATAACACTGGCCAAAATCAGTATACAGTGCCCAGTGCTATCCAGGATTTCACAATTATGAAAATTCTAGGTGCACCAACACTTCTTATTCGAGAGTCATAAGATGTTCAGATTCTTCAACCCAGTTATTTCACTAGCTACTGTGCACAGTGCCCTCCTATCTAAGCACTCTTCTTTACTCTTGAAAGCAGAGCACCGAGTTCTCCTTCAGACTTCGCAAGATACTGTTAATTGCAAGTTGTTGCTATCGAGATATTTTTTGCACTTCTCTAGAGCTCTCCTCATAAAATATTCCCCATATATGTATTATTAATGCGGAAAACTATATAATCAGTTCTCTTGAGTATGTATTTCATTTTGTTTTCGGGTCTTTCCATTTTTCTCTTTAATTTATGACTTCGTTCATAATATTATTACCTCATCATCATCACAGCATCTCAGCTGACAGCTGTAAGACGTCCATTGCTGAACATAGGCCTCCCCTTTGGACTTCCATATGTACCGGTTGGAAGCGCCCTGTATCCAGCATCTTCCGGCGACCTTTATAAGGTCGTCTGTCCACCTTGTGGGTGGACGTACTCCGCTGCGTTTGCTAGTCCGTGGTCTCCACTCGAGCACTTTTTGACCCCATCGGCCAACCGCTCTCCGCGCTATGTGGCCTGCCCATTGCCACTTCAGCTTGCTAATCCGCTGGGCTATGTCGGTGACATTAGTTCGCCTACGGATCTCTTCATTCCTGATTCGATCAACCGAATAGAGAAACCCCGAGCATAACCCTTTCCATAGCTCGCTGTACGACTTTGAGCTTCGAGATGAGGCCAATAGTGAAGGACCACGTTTCGGTGCCATAAGTCATCACCGGTAACACACATTGATTAAAGACTTTCGTCTTGAGGCACTGAGGTATGTCGGACGAAAAGACGTTTCGTAGTTTCCCAAACGCTGCCCAACCGAGTTGGATTCGGGTGTTGACCTCTTTCTCTACCTATGGTCAGTAAAATCTAGTAGATTTTCGGATAAAAAGACCTTAATCTCATGCTCCTAGTATTTAAAGTCACTTAATAGATTTAAATTTACAAAATTAAGCAGTATTTTATTATAACAATCGATAAAGTAATGAATTTATAACTAAAGTATCGAAAGTATCGATTCCCGGGAAATTCTTAAAAAGTATCGGTACCGAAATGTCATAAAATTTTCGAGAATTCCCGGGATTTTCGATACCGGGATTTCCCGGGAGCATGCCCTAGTGCCAACCAAGTATACCTAATAGAGAAAAAAAGGGTAATGAAATTCATTAGGACTCTAACTCAAACTCTATTATGTATAATAGAGTAGTTGCCCAAAAAGGTACAGTTTTTTGAAGTCTTGAAGGATTAGGGAATGGAATACCTACGCATTAAAGGACTATATAAATCATAATGAAACACTGGAAACATTTTATAAATCTTATTTTAGAAACCCCATTATGATTTCCTTTAATAATAGTATTAGTAGTTATCTCGAATTTAAAACAGACTAAACTGGTGTTATGGATTCTGAATGAAATTTTTAAATTTAAATTTAATGAAGTCTTAATAAATAAGACTAGAATTCACCTTTTATGCCAATGTTATAAGTAGTATGTAGGATCAATTTTAATTTTATAAAATTAATTATTCAAAAGAGAAAGTAATATAATTATTTAGAAAAAAATATAAATATTCCTTTTTTAAGAGCAGCATTTACATTACAGCAGGCATATTCTGTTGTAGTGCAAGACAGACAAAAAACCGGAAAATATGATATCCTCGTGCAATGTTAGGCCTAGCGGTAAATACGGACATTATCTAGGCAATTATGCCGTTCTCACAAGACTTAAATAAACAAGATAAAGCAAATATAGCACATACTTGCATGGGATTTCCAACACGCAAAAGACTTTGAAAATTAGCGGATATCTGTAATCAATCGTAAGTTAGTACTCACCATAGTCTTTGTATAGCTTCTTATAGTCTCCAAGATCGTTCTGATCCAGCCATTCTTCTATTAAATCAGTTTCATCCTCTATTACATCGGTGAATAATAATCGCACACAATAAAATAATGTTACCAATAATATTATGATGCTACAATAATGCACTTGTTTATACATCTTCAGAACAATTGTTTTACGTCATATTAGCAGTAAAATTCATTTATAAAATTTAAATAAATTATATTTTAATGAGGACGGTCAGCATTGTTTTTACAATTTCTGTACACTTTTGACATTACGTTGCTAAAAGATATTTTCCGTCAGCTGTCATTTTGAATCTGACACTGACTTTAGCAGTTATCTCAGAAATGACGTTTTTTTTTTAATAAAGCTTGGCACTTGACACGTTTATTGTATTCAACCGTGGCCCCATAGCATAAAATGATATCTCCATCTCCACATAAGGGTCATATAAGTAGATCTCACCCACTATATTATGAGCAATGGGTTTATGACGATGTGATCTATTAGGCGACTTATAGACAGCCTTTCCCTATCCAGTTTTTATCACCATATTATTATATTTTATTAGATTTATTTATTTAACCAAAACATATTAATATCATGATATTCCACTCCTACTTTACAAAAGGACAACAAATAAAAAACCACAAATAAAACATCATAAAATTATATTTATAATTGATTAATTATCACAAGGAGTGCTCCGACAGTCTATAAAGCTGGGTGTGATCACAAGATATGAAGGATAGTGGGTAGTCTTAACGTCTAGTAGTGAGATTACTTCTTAACCTTGATTTTGTCTGCAAGGGAGCAGGATAGGCCGGTGCCGTCGGGTTCTACATTGAGTTCCTCGACTTTAGAGTCGTCAACGACCATAGAGAAGCGCTTGGAGCGGAAGCCTCCGAGAGGAGGCAGGTTGGTGCCCAGGTCTAAGGCTTTGATGAAAGTGCCACTGGGGTCGGCTAGCATTCGAACCTGGAATGAGAAATTATATGTATTTTAGGTAGGTACTGAACAAATTAAAAGCAAGATTAAACTGATTTTAGTATAAAATTATACAATAAAGGATATTGAGATACAGGAAAACTGAAGAATGAAAGAAGAAATAAGATCTCATGCTAGGTAGCACAGGCTAGGGTTACACATTGTGTATGTAACTCAGCCAATTGAAGAGATAAACATTTGGGACCCAGACCAGAAGATGGAGGAACAAATTCTGTATGGAATGGTTTAAAAAGTTGATTTTGCAAAAATGGGGGTTTGGACAGCGCAGCAATCACACTTGTCTGATTGAAAATTGTCTTTAAATGCTCGATTGAAAACACTACAGTATCTTATCATTATTAATAAAAACCTATTTCATATAAAGCCTTGAAAGTATTGTGGAGTTTGTTCCTATAACCTTGAAACTATGACTATGCTTCTTATCAGGAAATGTTGCCCAATCAATATTTAATATATTAAACCAATCACTTTAGTTTTTCAAATGTACCTATGTTTAATGGCAATAATTGTGCTTAATAATAATGAGATTCAACAAATAAATTAATTACTACCTACTTTTCTTAGCTTTCTTTTCAAAATATTATAATAGGCCAGATTTTTGCAAAAAATTAAGATTTTGGAACAGAATAGTCAATATTGTCGTCTTATAAAATTAAAATCCCAAAGTACAGTAACATAATAATAACAAAACCAACAAAATTTAATTTAAGATTATAAATAAATATAGAACAAAACAAACAACTTATTGTTACCACTCAGAGCACCGATAAGCATTATTAATAATTTATAGCAGCTAAGTGCCCTCCATCTTGAATTTATTATTCAATCAATAAGACCTACCTGGGTGACCTTCTTTTGAATTCAGTTTCATGACTAACTTACATTTACTTGCTGATGAATATTTAAATGGTTTGCTGTGACTTTTGCTTTGTAATCTAGCACAATAATAGGTACTATTGTATTTTGGAGTTTAGGGTTTGAATTAGCTGAGGGGCCTATTGACTATCGCCAAATGACATGTGAAGCACTAGGATCCATAGACAAAATTGCGTACATTACTTGCTTAAACCTCCTCATTAAAATAAGTAAAATAACAAATGCAGCAATGTACATTGAAGTTGTCTTCAATCATAGTGGATGAGAATTAGCCAATAGGTCCTTGAAAGAATTTATATCCTAAGGGAACTGAATAAAGGAATGAATGGCTTATTTTGTCATATTAGGTAATCTTGGTGATTTGAAACTGCAACATAATATTGGTTTGCTTTTAATAATAATAATTCATTATAATTATTGTAATTTGGCTCTGACAGTGTAAGTAGGGTAATCTGTTCTGTTGGAGTGCCCCAATTATTATTTTTTATCTTTTTTATAATAATGTGGAGGTGTGTGTTACCTCTTTACACCTAAATAATGGAACAAATCCACCCTTGATTTTGTCCTAATTCAGTAGGATGACCCAAAAGGAAAGGTTATTCCAAATCAGTCTACTTTATTGGACAATCCATAATAAAATATATGTATAATGTTATTTGTAATGACAGCTAACTAAAAAATTACAAGATACACCCTTTATCTTGTAATTTTGTAATTATCAAACACACCCATAAAAAAACTTTCACAAATACGAGTATAATAACAAAAACCAATAATATGCTAGGTCTTATCAACACCTGACCTCCAGACCTAGCTTTATCTTCTGAACCTGCAATTATAGATTATAAATCTATGAATAATATCATTTAAATATAAAACCATTTGTGCATGATATTATGTAAATTAAAGTAAATAATGGAACTTAATAACCATAAAAATATTTCATACTGAAAATAAATTTAAAGAATAAATGACAAAGTTCTCAGGTATCAAATAATAAAAACTGGCCAAGCGCAACTTTGATTATTTTACTAAGGTTCCCTATATAACATTAGACATTTTTATAACCATTAGTTTAGTTTCACTTTACTCTTATTAATCAATAAACAAAGTGAATTATGAGGCTTCGTTGTTAACTACAGAAGCCAAAAAATGCCAACAATAATGTTTGTTATAGAGGCTCTCACACAACAAACATGATTTTTGATACCTTTTAATTCATTCATTGTTTTTAATATTTGTTCATAAAGTGGCAAAAGAAATACATCATCTTTCATAATACTGACTGTCTATCACAGTTCATGAAGATAGGACCCCCTTTTTACCCTTTGGATACAGAACCCTAAAAACGGACATCTTAAGATTTTTTTGCAGAATTTAAAAAGTTTAGGTACCAGAATCTGCTACTTCATTACATAAACAACAAATAAGTAGGGTAATTTCGCCGGTTTTCCGGCCAGCGTTAGTTTGCGGCCAATCGGAGACTTAGCTTCAGAAATTCTTAGAAAACAAGACGTCTATCTCTATTTTTCAAATAAAATTTAGTCCTTGACAGAGAGGGATAGACGGCTAATCCTTGTCAACATACAACGATCGTATAGCATTATCAGAATTTTAACAAATCACTGTTGATTTTTGTGACTACACTAAGCGTGTTTAGTTTCGTACAAAATTACAAAAAAAATAGTGAGCACGTGATGCATTCGGAGTAAGTATATCATGATTTATCCATGTATTACTGAGTGATAGTGTTTAAATTGCTTTAATAATAGATTTTTAACGTATTTTAACAATTTTTTAAACAAAATTATTCAAAAATAGGTAAAATAATGAGTGGTCGCGAACTAAAATATAATTATAAATGAAATTTTAGTTTGCGGCCATATGGTCGCAAACGGACTACTCGGTTTACTTTTTTATTTCCTTCTGGTTTCCATAATATTGAAGCTATTATAATTCAGTTAACGTTTTTCACATTTGCTAAATGGCTTCTTTGGTTTCATTAGTTTGCGGCCATCTAAATATTCGTAAATAGTACAAATACTCCACACATACACATCCAGGTCGCAAACTAACGTCAAAACGTTAGTTTGCAACTTGGATGAACGTCATTTTGCGACCGCCTCAAAATGTATGGGAAATTAATGACCGCTTATTGAATGTGGTCATTTGATGCCTTCATTATGATGATGCCACTTGAATTAAGTTCATATTATTGCAGTTTGTGTTAAAGAATGTGCTCAACACTAAAGAAAAAGGAGACTGAGTTAAAATACGAATTAGCTCAGAGAGATAACCGTGCAGGAGGATTCGGTATAAGAAAAAATATGTAGAAGGATAAAAGAGTTGACGAATTTAAATATAAGAGGACTAGGGAAAGACGGGGAGAAACAAATAGGTGAATAGGTAGGGAGGGTTGGTGGTGATAGATAGGTAGGGAGGCCAACGGAGATGAAGTCCAGTCATGCAGGGAAGCCATGGTTGAGCGTATGAGCTTGGCCTAAGAAGCTGTTTCCGATTGGGGAGCAGCTAATTTGGTTAAGTTTAATGCTACAAAAACCCAGGCGTGTCTATTTACCGCAAAAAGGAGTCGATTCATTGAAGCTCCTTCTTTCCATAATGTTTCTTTACCGATAACTAACCAGCTTGAGTTACTAGGAGTTACTCTCACGCCTGACCTTAATTTTGGGAGTTACATCGAATCTAAGGCTCAATTGGCCGCCAGGAAGCTGGGCAAAGGTGAGGCAATACTTTACACCGGGAGAGCTGCTAACGCTGTACCAAGCACAAGTCCGGTCGTGTTTGGAGTACTGTTCTCATCTTTGGGATGGTGCTGCCAAGTACCAGCTTCAGGCACTGGAGTCAATTAAGAGACGTGCCAAAAAGCTAGTAGGTTACCAAAAGTTTACGGAATCTCGGCTGCAGAGCCTTGAACGTCGTAGAATGGTCGCTTCGCTATTGGTCTTCTATAGGATTCATTTTGGAGAGTGTGCGCAGGAATTACACGCACTAATTCCTCCACGCCCATTCTATCGACGGACGTCACGGCAGACGGCAATGCGGCATCCCTACTTAGTCGCGCTACCAACTGCCCGCACGAAGCGTTTTGCTTCGTCGTTTCTGATGAGAACTGGTCGCATTTGGAACACTTTGCCGTCATCCGTGTTTCCCGAGCGGTACAACTTGGGTATCTTCAAGGCACGAGTGAATAGGTACCTTTCTAGGCATCATACGTGATCTATCGTCGACCGCATTTTCACTTTAAATCAGGTGGGATGTGGTCAAACGTAGGCCTATTTTGTATAAAAAAAAAGTGAAAGGTTCCTTCCTTACAAAATTAAACAGTGGAACATGATATGCTGTGGGATACGCAGATGATATTATAGTGGTAATGATCAATGGCGAATTTCTAGATATTGTATCTAGAATTTTGCTACAGGCTCTAAAGAATTATCTTTAGAGCCTGTAGCAAAATTCTAGATACAATATCTAGAAATTCGCCATTGATCATTACCACTATAATATCATCTGCGTTCCATTAGGAAGAATGGTGAAAGTGAAAAGTCACTTTAATTCGGCACAGAGTTGGAATGATCTATGGGTAATGACAAGACGTGAAATATCCCAGTACGTCCTTAGAGAAGGAGCTCATATGGAATCTGCACGCCAAGAAGGTGACAGAAAAAGCTATAAGGGTTTTACTATGTGTTGGTCAGCGTATGCCATACCCGGGGACTTCGTCTTCATCTACACTTCAATGATACACCCAATCTTTCCTACGGCAGCGTGTCATGCTCGCTTAGAACCGAACTTACATACAACAGGAGATGAAAGCGTTTTACATACTCCAAGTGCAACCAGATGCAGACTGTCACAGGCCGCATTTGGTATACAGATGGTTTAAAAATGGGATCCGGTACAGCATCAGGAATCTACTTGGAAATTTTATAACAGTCTGGGTCTATACACTACCGTTTTTTGGTCGGAGATGTATGCCATTATAGTATGCGCTGAAGAAAACATAAAGAGGAATGTGAAAGATAAGATCATATCTACGTTTTCAGTAACAGTCAAGGCCGTAAGTTTCTGCAGACTCCTCGTTCCTCAGCTCAAAACTAGTCTTGGATGCTGTGAAGGCTCTGAACAAAGAAGGCTGCAGCAACAGAGTACAAGTTTGGGTACCGGGCCATGTTGGTATATAAGAGAATGAGAAGGCTGATGGACTTCTCAGAAGAGGATCAGCAAACGACCAAGTTAGGGTCTGTCAGCATGCACTATCAATAGCCAGCATAGTAAGAGAGAGAAGTAGAACTTAGTGGGGTCACCGCTTTAATTATCGACTTCTTCGAAGAGTAGGAAATGATAAAGCAGGGGTAAACACCATAGATCCCAATGCGTCGATGCGTTGCTGGCTTTTACAGTCGGGCGACACTGGGTTGATGACATCACAGCGATCAGAGAAAAGACCTGGATACGAACTGCTCAGGATAGAGTTGCATGGCACGAAGGGGAGGAGGCCTTTGCCCAGCAGTGGGACGATATGGCTTGACAATCATGATGAGGTTCCTCGATTTTAAGGATGGTTTTTAAAATAAAATATTTTGAATAATATAGAAAAAAATACAATAGAACATTTCAAAAAGAAGGGAGAGGAGAGGGGGGAGTTTCTAAATGAAGATATAATTAATTATATTTTATTTAATAAAATAATTATCGACATTTTGTTAGAATTTTAGTGGCCGTAAACTAAGATGAGGGTGGTCGCATATTAACAAAAGTGGCCGCAAACTAGTGAAATAGCTACTTTTGGAGAAAAAAAAATTTTTCTTAAAATTTTAATACTATTACTACTACTTTTTAATTTTTTTAATAAAACTTGATCATGTATAGATCCGCAAGAAAAAATTTTCATAACTATCAAGAAGATTTTTCATATTAATAAGCTAACCTAAAGTGGGGAACTCCACTAATTGGTCGCAAACCAGCGAAATGACCCTATTTGACCTTGAATTTGCATACAATTAAACTATAATCAACCTTATATTGCAGAAGTAGAGGTGCATTTTAAGTTGTTTGTTTCAACTTAATGACTTTTGGAGGTCAAGTTTTTCCTGTCACAATCATTTATTGTGAACTCACTGACTAGTCAACCAATTATAATATCCAGCGAAGGTAAGAAGGAATTTATCCTTCACCCACTTTTTTCCAAATTTTTATTTTTCCACTAAACATAAATTTCCTGGAAATTCATGCTAAAGAAAGTATTTCAACTATACAATTTACTTATGAGAAGTACAATCGTTTCTACAGAGATTTATTATTAGAAAAAAAAAAACTAAAAATGAGGTTATTACGATTTAAAAAATATCCATATTTACCTTTCCTTTAGTGTTATGTTGTAAACCCCAAGCTGCCATCACGTAGGGGTCATTAACAGAGATACACACGATCTCCCCCACACCTTCAGACTTCAACTTATCAGCATTCTGCACATATCCCGGCAAGTGGGTCTTAGAACAACCCGGCGTAAATGCACCCGGCACCGCAAATATTATAACCTTCTTCCCTTTCGTCAACTCGCAAATGTTCACTTTATTCGCCGGCGAATCCTCAAACAAATCCGCCTTCGGCAAGTTATCTCCCACCTAAACCAATAAAACTCATCTAAACACCGGCAGTTATATAACATTAAAAATCACAAGCGTTTTTGGAAACTTTTATTACCTTTATTGGAGCCATGGCTAAATGCGAAGTGTGGAACGCCCGTCCGGTCGCTTGCTTACTGAACGCAACAATACCACGAATAACCGAATGCCCCGTGAGAATCATTTGTTTCGCCTTTGAATTTTTTATCTTTGTTTTATTGATCAATAATTGAATTACAGATGAAATATCATGCGACCTCGGAAATGTCTTTTTGACATTTCGTCCACATTAATAAATCAAAACAAAAATTTTTGTCGTAAATTTATTTATTGTTTACCTAAATTTAAATAGCATAAAATCATTTTATTAAGTTGTTAATAATGTTATAAACTTAGTTTCAATACAGAATTGCATGTTATTTTAGTAGCTTTCTTTACATAATATATTCTAAAAAGAATAAAATCTTTCTTGTCTTGAATAAAATTTGAGAAAAATATAAACATATAACTTTTGAACACATCTTTGTCTATGTACCCATTTGACATTTAATTGTGACAGTGACATTTATATGTTGCCAGCTAATTATTTTTCCCAGTATGTGCGTTTTTGTAATAAGCCTAGCATTACATAGTCACTTCCCGTGTCTGTCTATAGGTCCCAATGTATGCTTAAATCTTTAAAACTACGCAATGGATTTTGATACGGTTTTTTAAATAGCTGCCTCTCAAGTACAGACGTTGCGTAGATTTGTCTTGCTGTTAAGTCAACTGTCATCCCACATTCACAAAAGTACAATGTAGAAGGCTTTTCACGAAAGGAGTCCTTTTTGCGGGGCACCACTATCGCACATTTTAAAAGTTAAAATATCTTTAACATTTTAACCCCTCATAATTACTCATATATAATTTTTAATTAAAGAGGTATTTAAAAATGATAAGTTATTATTTAATATTTTGTGTTAATTCCGCTCTAAATCATTATTGATTTAGAGCGGAATTAACACTAAATATTAAATAATAATAATTGTTGTGATTGATTTCCGCAAAGTAACGCCTATTTCCATTAATTAAATAGGTATTTATTTTATCTACCAAATAAAAAATATTAAGAATAGAAAGTCCAGTAATAATAGATAAAATTAAATTTAGTTCCACTAAATTCCGCGGGACCTCTTTCGTGAAAAGTACTCTATGATATGACAGTTCTACTCTTGTAGTTTCGTCGGGATCCCCTAAGTCATGCTACGGGCACTGGAGTGATTCAAGAGGTAGATTTATATGAATAATACAGGTATTATAATATAGTGATACTCATATTACATTTCTGTTCTGCGCTACGATGTGCGCGCGAGTCCACTAACTAGTTGATGAAT
Organism: Hemithea aestivaria; assembly: GCA_947507615.1. Classification (NCBI taxonomy): domain Eukaryota; kingdom Metazoa; phylum Arthropoda; class Insecta; order Lepidoptera; family Geometridae; genus Hemithea; species Hemithea aestivaria. Next base: position 17,997,531 of record OX382330.1, read on the forward strand.
AAAATTTAAAGAATAATATGTAATTTTGAACAAGAAAAAACAAATCATTAACAAAGGATTACATAATATCATCGTTATTCTGAATAAATTAATTCTTATTAATAGCCGTGTTTACTTATTTTAGGGTATATGAGTAGGCAACATGGTATTGTGTTTGTCTATGGCCTAACGACATTGGCAGTTGTCATTTTTCATTGTCATTAGTTGTCATTTAATTTGACACTTTGGCAGCATTTCGTTCAAGTTTTGCTTGTTTGCTAATTTATTTCGGTTTTTAGGTCGTTTTTCTGGATTTTTAGTATGATAGTGTGTGAATTAAGTGTTACGAAAGTGAAGCTTTAAGTGCAAAGTGAGAAGTGTCTGTGCATCATGATGGAGAGTCCCCCCATAGACACTGTTTACCAGGCGATCGGCGCGCTCTACGATAACCCCAATGCTTCTGAAAAGGAAAAGGCTTCGTTATGGTTGGGAGACGTGCAGAAATCCGTAAGTATATCGGAATTCTAGTCGCCAAATTAACATATCACTCTTGCTTAATTACGTCGCTCATTGTTATGCATCAGTAAAAAAGACCATGCTTGAAATTTCAGATTCATTCGTGGAAAATAGCCGACGAGCTCCTGCAGCAGAAGAAGGACGCGAACTCGTGTTATTTTGCCTCTCAGACTATGAGGTCTAAAGTCCAGCACAGTCTGTCTGAGTTGCCTCCAGAAGCACTCATATCCCTCAGAGATTCATTAGTAGCTCACTTAAACAAGACCTCATCAGAAACGAGCCCTGCAATATTGACTCAGCTGTGCCTAGCCCTAGCAGACCTAGCCCTCCAGATGCCTTCGTGGCAGAACTGCGTCAGTGACCTCATAAAATCATTCTCCAACAAAAATGACTTTGCATTACTTGAAATCCTCACAGTGCTTCCCCAGGAGATAGACTCTTCAAGTCTGAAACTAGGTGAGAATCGACGTGAGGACATAAAAGCGGAATTAAGGACAAATGCCAATATATTGATAGTATTTTTAAGGGAGTGCATGACTCGTTCTCAAAGTACTCAAGTGGCATTAAAAATAGTGAAATGTATGACGTCTTGGATTCAAGTTAGGGCTGTGAACATTCACGAGGTTCCTAACAATGCCGTTATAGGGTTTAGTTTACAAGTGTTGAGGGAACATGGTTCTATAAATACATTGCACGACGCAGCATCGGACTGTATTTGTGCATTATTACATTGTTTGGAGGAGAATAACAACTATGAGACTATAGAGAAACTATTATTTGAAAGTATAGCATCGTTAGAAAACAGTTATCACATGGCCGTGGCTCACGAGGAGGAAGAGAAGGCAGCAAACTATGCCAGAGTGTTTACAGAGCTCGGGGAGACATTCTTAGATAAGATAATAGCATCTATGGCAAGTGGAAACACTCACTTTGCTATGGGAAGCTTGGAGCTGGCACTTACATGTGTAGGACATCACGATTATGAGGTAATGTTTCACTGTAATCTAAATATGCATAATGCAAAAAACATTCATCCAGTTTTAGTACATTTTATTTGTTGTTTAATTTAACTCTGGCTGTGGTGGCTTTTTTAGTACTATCTGTCTTGATAGAAATCATCAATAAGAAAATTAAACAGTGTGGTGAGTGGTAGCATCTGTGAGACCTGAGTTTCAACCTCAAAAACATAGCTTTTATGTTTTTCAATATCAAAATGTTACTGATGTTAATTCCTACAGACAAATGTCAGGTCAGGTTAAAAAAAATGGCAATATCCCTGTTGGTTAGGATAGTAACCTACATCTTACATTACAGATTTGTTCATTTTGAATCTATTTCTTTTCTAGGTAGCAGAAATAACATTTAACCTATGGTACCGACTATCAGAAGAAGTATACCAGCGAGACTACCAGCCTTTGACTGATGCCTTCAAGCCACACATAGAGAGGTTGATAGAAGCCCTAGCTCGGCATTGCCAGTGCGAGCCTGACCTGGCAGCTTTGCCTGAGGAAGGGGATGAGTTTTATGTAAGTAACTGACGGACTGGTAGAAAATGCTACTTTAGCATTAAGTCAGTCCTAGCATTGTGCTGAATAATGAAATAAATAAATGTCTGGAAATGTCTGCATGATAAAACAGCTGGTGCCATCAAAACAATAAATTACGTAACCAAGATATAAACATATTTAAAAAACAATCCCTATGAGTTTCTTGCTCAACTTACTAATATTATAAATGTGAAAGTTTGTAAGAATGGATGTCCTGAGGTTTGTTACTCTTTCACGCCTAAATAGGTGGACCAATTGATCTGAAATTTTGTATAGAGATAGCTTAGTCCCCAGAATAGCACATAGGTTACAATACAGCGGGTAAAACCACTGTTTTCTCATAAAGGTGCTTCGCAAAGGGTATAGTGTTGAATTAGGAAAAAATTGTAAAATTTACTTACAAACGTGTTTTATTAATCCATTGTTCCCTATCCACTCAAGCGTCCACGGTGACTACAGTCCCCAAAAAAACACTTGCTTATTCTGTCCCGGTGACCATAGTCCCCAGACGGCATCGTTCCGTTTAAATGTGTACAGCGCCTAAATCTGGTGATATTCGTTCATTTGAATGTTATTATATGGTGCTTTAATTAATTTTTTATCTGTGGAAGATGATTTTATTTGTAAAACGAGTTCATTTTAATTAGAAAAAAAAGAAAATGACGACACAACGCACAAAATGGCAAACTTTAACAGTGTGTGTGGATGGTTTGTGGTGGATCATGTTTTCTATCCATTATTTCTATTGTTATTGTACATCAAATTAATCGTGAAGATATATCCTTTACGAAATATGCAATAGTACAATAATTTCAAAATGTTTACACATATTATTTTAGCTGCAAAAGTTACATGATCAGTACGCGATTATTGGTGGATGATTGTAATGAAACTTTATTTTCATCATTTATAATTAATAAGTGTCATTTACTTGTAATTAAATTAAATTCTGGATTCTTTGAGCTTTACGTTAGTATTTTTTATTCTAATGTAGGTTTAGCAGTTTTTCAGTAGTAATCGTTTTTGATGAGCGGGTCTCGCGCCGGCGGAAAAAAAAGTGATTTTTTATGTGTGGACAGTTGGAGCATGTGTCGCCCGCCCGGCTTGGACGCTTGAGTGGCTATTAGAATAAATGAATAGATTAATTTTTTTTTTTTTTGTGTTATATCCTTTATCTACAATCAGTACAACTTTTAGTAGATGTGTTGTGTGAATTGTTCTCAGTTAAAGTGTGTTCCCTATTGGGAACATCTCCTCGTCTATTTTAGCATTCCCTAATCTTGGGGTAGTACATGTTTGCGTTTAGATTAAATGATTGTTTTTTTTATATGCTGCATTTGCTTGTTCATCAGGAATTCCGCATGAAGGTGCAAGGGCTGATCAAAGATGTAGTGTTCATAGTGGGCTCGAGTTCAGTCTTCAGACAAATGTTCTCAACCCTGGACACCAACAACTGCTGGGAGCAGACTGAAGCTGCGTTATTTGTGATGCAGTGCGTCGCCAAGAGTATACTGCCGTGAGTTTTGATTGTTTTGAAAAGATACAGCTTCCAGTATAGTCAGTTTAGGACCAGTGTCAAAGAAACTTCAAACAAGCAACCCTCTTTAATCTGGTATTTATTCCCAGTGTCTGTCAGAAGGGGCCCCAAGCTGGTCCAGAAAAAGATACAGGGTCAATCTGGACTCTTCTTGATAAGCTGGCCTAAAGTGATGCAAGAAAGACTAGATATGAGGTTTGCAGGGAGGAGATGGAGTACGTGCCGAAGGTGGTGGAAGCGATCCTATCGATGCCGGAGGAGTGCCACCTGGGCGTGCGGCACACGTGCCTCGTGCTGCTGGGGGAGCTGTGCGAGTGGATCCAGCGCCACCCGGCCTGTCTGTCCCCGGCCCTGCACACTCTGCTGCGGGCCCTGGAGCGGCCCGCGCTGGCTCCCGCCGCCGCTGCAGCGCTGCAGGTAACTGTCCCACCCAGCTGTGCGAGTGGATCCAGCGCCACCCGGCCTGTCTGTCCCCGGCCCTGCACACTCTGCTGCGGGCCCTGGAGCGGCCCGCGCTGGCTCCCGCCGCCGCTGCAGCGCTGCAGGTAACTGTCCCGGCCAGCTGTGCGAGTGGATCCAGCGCCACCCTGCACGCCTCCTCAACCCTCATGCGTCACTCTAGTACCCCTCAGCTATTGTGTTGTATAGTGTCACGGTTGTCCTACAGAGCATCTGCTCGGCGTGTCGCGGCTCGGTGCGCGGTCACGTGTCGTCGCTGCTAGAGGCGGCGCGTGTCTCGGACTCGCTGGGACTCTCCCTGCGCGCCTCTTCAACCCTCATGCGCGCCCTCGCCGCCGCCGTCGGCGCGCTGCCACCACATGAGGTAAGTGGCTACATCTTCACTTTAAACGTGTCAACACTAATCAAATGAATAGCAAAATTTTCGCCTGGACACAACTTATTTCGAAAGGCTCGTAAAATTATGAGTCCAGACTGTTTCCTAAAAGGTTTTGAAAACTACCGTTAGTGGTATCCTTGGCTGTATTCACGTAATGATTTCACACGTCAAATATGTCTTTAAACCAAAGATTTTCTACTTTCAACGAGCCTATCGAAATACGACGCCTATCGAGCCTATCTGCAATAACTTGGATATTTTCAGTGCATCAGTCAAATCAATCAAAACACATCTTTGTACTCCTACCTAAATTTTGTTCATAGTCAGTTATCTTGATATAGTATTAGCTATAGTTTATTTAAGTATACTAGCAATTTCTGAGAGCTAATATTTTGCACGCTGTATCTGCCTCAAGTAGGTCGTACACTCAATGTTTTACAATATTATGTTAAAATTTTACTATAATAATTTCCTGTGTAGAGGCCAGTTTGGCGGATCTAATAAAAAAAAAAAAAAAAATCAAAACTAGCCAATCTGCACCCCACCATGTTTTGACGATTTTGTTTTCATACAGAAAATCACGCATGTCTATTTTGGTATCTATGATCCACAGTTATCACAAGCCCTCCGCGAAGCCGTATCAGTCCAACTGACCGGCCTCAACAACCTGCTAAAAGCTCGCGCGCCCATAGTTAAGGGAACAGCTAGCGATCCAGTATTGTGGTTGGATCGTATCGCGGCGTTATTCCGCGATGTGGACATACCAGCGTCAAGTGTGGTGGACGGACACCCCGCCATGCCAGCCTTGAGCGACGCCTGGCCCGTGCTTAGAGACGTTATGGAGAGGTAAGTCAAGTGAACAGCTAGCGACCCAGTATTGTGGTTGGACCGTATCGCGGCGTTATTCCGCGATGTGGACATACCAGCGTCCAGTGTGGTGGACGGACACCCCGCCACGCCCGCTTTGAGCGACGCCTGGCCCGTGCTTAGAGATGTTATGGAGAGGTAATTTGGTCTATTTAAAGCTCAATAGAATACGATACTCTTTATTGTTTTTCATGTTTTATTAAAGTTAAAAATGTACTAATTTGTTTGTAGTTTCCATAATATAATCCCCTGAAGCATCATGCATCATATTGGTTTTATTTTACTTAGGACAAACCTATAGTTTAAAGAGCAGCTGCGTAATGACTTAATACTATAATGAACAACATGATTTTCGGAGAAAACAGTCAGTCCAACCACCTTACTTTCTTCTGTTGAGTTCATATCCTACTTGCACTGTAAAAGCCAAGTAGATGTCTTGAACATTGACTTTAGGAAGGCCTTCGACAGTGTAAACAATGTTTTGTACTTAGGCAAACTTCGCAAATTAGATTTCACTACAATAATAATTCTACAATTGACTGCTGATAACCTTCACGATCGTTAATAATTATTATTATTAGTCTGCATATTTTTTATGAATCACAGCCATACCACTTACGGTCTTAGTTAGCCAGGGCTCTATTCTGGGACTTGTTTTATTTTAAATAATAAATCATTGATCTTTCTGCGGGTGTAAGCGTCTTTCAAGTCTTTTTTTTTTTTTCTTTCCGATAACAAGTTCAAAAAAAGCCTTAATTATGTCGATGACTTCACCGTTTCCTTGGGGATCCAGTCTAAGTCCAGTTTTGTCTCGGTACATGGTCGGAATCACTTCGGAGAATAAGGTCAATCCAGCTCCGTTGACGGTGTTTCATCTGCTGATCGATCGGACTTTCACTACAGCGTTCCGAATGTTCGTCGTTGGAAATTATGTTCAGTAGTAGTCGGTACCGATGATTCTACAAAGGTATTTAAAGTACTACGGTCTTCACTTTGAACAGAGATATTTTGAGCTTGACTATTCGTGCCAGTCTTTGATAGCCATAGGGTTCAATCTGCGTAAGAACATCTTTACGTGTTTCGACAATCCATGAAGCGATATCGTCTTCGGATTCTCCGGTTTCGGTCGTGCGGAGCAGTCAGTTTCACGATAGTGTCACACGAGTTACCAATTTATGTACAGTTTCAGGCTGAAACTTTCAGCCACTAATCTCACGAATGACATGCATTTTGTCACCATTCGTAACCCGTATAAGTATATGCGTGTGTGTGTAGGTACGTGTCGGACGGTCGCGTGGCGGAGCGTTGGTGCCGCTGCGTGCGGTTCCTGCTGCGCATGGCCGGCCGCGACACCGCCGCGCTGCTGCCCGCGCTCGCCGCGCATCTGCAGGCGCTGTACCTGGCGCACGCACACAGCGCGCTGCTCTACCTGGCCAGCGTCGCGGTGAGTGCTACAGTACGCATGGAGGCCGCGACACCGCCGCGCTGCTGCCCGCGCTCGCCGCGCATCTGCAGGCGCTGTACCTGGCGCACGCACACAGCGCTTTACTTCCAAAGAAGAGGATAAAGAAGGTTTTAATGGACCTACAACGCGTTTCTAATGCCACTGGTGATGCAGACGTCCGTAGGACGGTAACCGCTCACCATCAGGCGGGCCGTTTGCTTGTTTATCTACCAGTAACATAAAAAAAAAACACGGAGAAATGCGAACGCATGGATGTTGCAAAAATAAGCAACATGAGCAATAGATATATTCATAGTATGACAGTAATTACTCGCTATATTCCAGGTAGACGAGCTAGCGTCGAGCGAAGAATGCGTCCCGCATCTAATAGAACTGCTACAAGTGCTGATGCCTCGCACGTTCACTCTGCTGCAAGAGGAGAACGGACTGAGGGACAACCCTGACACTGTCGACGATTTGTTCAGGCTATGTATTAGGTAAGATTTGATTTATGACGAGTTACATAATATTATAAAGGATCAAAGACAAAAGATAATCATGTACGAATATAACAAGACTGTGACCGTTTTTGGTTGACAGGTTTGTATGAATTACTTGCAAATGTCCCAACTAGCGCCTCAGAATTCTGATATTTGACTGTTAATTATTTATTTATTTATTTGGAAAATCAACAGCTCTAAGTATAGATTTTAGAATAAGTTTACAAAATGTGTTTAGCTAACAACGATTTCCACTGATATAAACATTCACAATACAATAAATCTACTTATATATATTTAAGGCGGGGCTTTACGAGCAGATTAGGTATTTAGTGCGGGCAAAAGTTGCTCAGAACGCCCGTTGGAAACGTGTGGCGTACGCTTATCGTAAAACGTGCGCGGTCATTATCCCTTGGTGATTCTTTGCATGTAGTTAGCACACACACATTCACAAACACGTCAAACTTATAAAACCCCGTCGATTTTGCGTCGGGAGTTACAATGTGCTAAAATTTTTGGATAAGATCGAAAAAATGAGACACGAGATAAATATTATAGATACACGTATTTTTTGTTGAAAAAAAATAACAAAATTAGATTACATTTAATTGATTAGATTAGATTAATTAAATTGGACCAATTAATCAAATTAAATTAAAACAATAATTCAGATAAATTCAGAAAAAATCTGATAAATTCAAATAAATTCAGATAAATTGAGAAAAACCTGATAAATTCAAATAAATTCTAAAAAAAGTCTGATAAATTCTGAAAAAATCTGGTAAATTCAGATAAATTTTAAAAAATCAGATAAATTCGAAAAAAAAATCAGATAAATTTTGAAAAAATCTGGTTAATTCTGATAAATTCAGATAAAATCAGATAAATTCGAAAAAAAATTAGAAAAATGATTTCAGATAAATTCGAAAAAATCAGATAAATTCGAAAAAAAATCAGATAAATTCGAAAATAAATCAAATAAATTCTGAAAAAATCTGGTTAATTCTGATAAATTCAGATAAAATCAGATTAATTCAGATAATATTAGATAAATTCTGAAAAATTCAGATAAAATCAGATAAATTCAGATAAAATCAGATAAATTAAAAAAATCAGATAAATTCGAAAAAAAACAGATAAATTCGAAAATAAATCAAATAAATTCTGAAAAAATGTGGTAAATTCTGATAAAATAAATTCAGATAAATTCTGAAAAATTCTGATAAATTCAGATAAAATCAGATAAATTCGAAAAAATCAGAAATATTCGAAAAAAAATTAGAAAAATTCTGATAAATTCAGATAATTCGAAAAAAAATCAGAAATTCTGAAAAATTCAAATAAAATCAGATTAATTCGAAAACATCAGATAAATTCGAAAAAAATCAGATAAATTCTGAAAAATCTGGTAAATTCCGATAAATTCAGATAAAATCGGATAAATTCGAAAATTCATCAGATAAATTCTGAAAAAATCTGATAAATTCAGATAAAATCAGATAAAATCGAAAAAATCAGAAATATTCTTTTTTCGAATATTTTTTTTCGAATTTATCTGATTTTTTCGAATTTATCTGATTTTATCTGAATTTATCAGAATTTATCAGATTTTTTTTCTAATTTATCTGATTTTATCAGAATTTATCTGATTTTTTTTATTTATTTGATTTTTTCGAATTTATCTGATTTTATCTGAATTTATCAGAATTTATCTGATGAATTTTCGAATTTATCTGATTATTTCGAATTTATCAGAATTTTTCTAATTTTTTTTCGAATTTATCTGATTATTTCGAATTTATCAGAATTTATCTGATTTTTTTTCGAATTTATCTGATTTTATTTTAAATTAGTTCAATCTAATTTAATAATAAGTTTATATTAATATTTAATGTAAATTAATTTAATCGTATTTAATAATTAATTCATATTAATATTTAATTTAAATTAATTTAATCTAATTAAATTATTAACTTATAATAATATTTAATTTAAATTAATTTAATCTAATTTATTTCATATAGTACGTGTGTGTTATATTTTTTAAAAATCGACTAGAAGGACAAAATAAAGATTATAATATTTATTATCTAATTACAAATAAATTAAACCCCCTACACGCTTCTGAGATTTTGAAATTCACAATATATGTAAGTACTCCTAAATAATTCAAACGCGCGTGTGTAACCGTAGTGGAGGTGAGATCGAAGTGCACAGGTCCGACGCTGACAGTGGTCACCGGCGTTCTGAGTGCGTGCGGTAATGCTCCGTGGGAATTAAAATTCAATTAAAAATCATTAAATAAACTTATCGATAAAATACCCGCCATAGCCATCCGTTTGAATGTTATGTATCAAATAAAGTACTCTAAATGTTTATTTTTGTCCTAGTTTTACAAATATTTAAATGGAAGGAAGAAAATTTGGCATATTTAAAAAAAAAAAACTATCGAGAAAAAAAACAATTATCATGTTTCTGTTAATAAAGATCTCTTGTTCAAAGATTGAAGTTACACATACTAAAATATAAAGTAGTAGATCTTCTTAAAAGTTTGCTATATTAGGCTTTGAAAAACATACATTTCACTTACCATAGCGCCTTAAAGTAAACAAGATCTTCAAGACTATGGTGAAAAATTAGTACATTATTAGAAAAAACAATAGTAATAAAAAACAAGGAGAACACAAGAAGAAACACAAGTCAAGACAATAATAATAAGTTATTTTCAGTTGTCGGTTTACCTATAAATAACAAAATCAAAATTGGTCACTCGTTTTTAGAATGTCAGTCTCTTTTTATCTCATAATCGTAGTAAGCCGAGCATTTTGGTCCTTCGAGCCGGATGCGAACCAGCCTCCATGGATGACGGATCTATTAAAACGTCCCCTTATATCCAGGTTCCTTCAGCGCTGTCCCGTGCAACTCCTATCATCGAGTGCGATATCAACCGTGGTGCAGTGCGCAGGGCTGGCGAGCTCCCTCGACCACCGCGAAGCCAACGCATCCGTCATGAAGTTCCTCCACGACCTCGCCCGCGCCGCCCGCCAGCCGCGCCACCTGCTCTCCACTGTACAAGGTATTGTAGCAAGGCACATATACCAGGGGTAGACTTCCTTTGCAGGAGGTCGACTGGGTACCTAAGGTACCCCCACAGGGCCAGTGCAGCCAGAAACACATTGTTAACACGTGACGCAACCTGTCCGGATTAGACCGTGGCCGTCACGTGACCACTCGCCACCCGATGTGTTTCGGCCATTATTCTGGCGCCTGAGCAGTTGTGTACAAACAGTGCTTCGATAGGCACTGTAGCTGGTGAAATTACTTGGCTGAAGAGTATTAACAAAGAGTATATTAACATCTTACGACTTCTGAGTAAGGAGTGTTGGTGCTGTGTGCCCAGAATTTTACATCATTGTGGAATCCTGGGTAGCACTGTACTGATTATGGGCAGCGTTATATCTTACCATCAGTAGAGTCTTACTTGTCTTCTTACTTCGTTGTATAAAAAAATGAGTGCTAATTCCGCTCCATTTAATTATTATTTATAATGGTTTCCCTTAATTACTTTATGTTATTGCAGGTCTAGCAACATCAGTGCTGCAGACATACGGCGAGTCCCTCACCCACGCGCTGATAGAAGCGAGCGTACTCAGGCTGCACTCCTACATGTTGGGAGAAGTGGCCGAGGTTCTCTTGGAGCTGATCTCTCTGCAGAAGACACTAGGCGAGCAGTGGCTGAAGAATGCCCTGAGGAGGTTGCCGCAGGATAGGACTGCCTGTGCCACCGAGCAGCAGTGCTTTCAGTTCCATGAATATGCTGTCAGGTGAGATTTATGATGGTTTTTTGATTCATTATAGGTTAGCCTTCGATCTTTAGTGATGTTAAGCGACAATGCGGCCGCAGATGGTAACAGAATAAACTAAGAAGGCGGGATAAATCCCTCCTTGGCTTTCCTGGCGTCTAGTTGAATTAAGTCCATCCGTAGTCCAGAAGGAAGCTTTGTCTATGCGTCCGTCTGTGGGTTTACGGAGATGTTGGGGGAAGTGGCCGACGTTCTGTTGAAGCTGATCTCTTCAACACACACCAAGGAATTTTTGATAACATCACTACGCCCACACCCGACAAAATAGTCAAACTGGCATAAAATTCACGCACCACAGGAGTTCAAAGTTCAAAGTTCAAAGTCATTTATTGCGAGAGTAGGTATACAAAGGATAACAAATTATATAATAGTCCGCTACAGTCCGCTTTTCAGCATGCAAATCATTGTAATAATAATAGAAGGTACATTGAAAATTAGATAAATGTCAATGTATAGTAATTTTAATAATGTCAATATCAAAGAAATTATTATATGATAAATGTTAAGATGTCAAGATTATTATTATAGAATTATTGTTATTATTGATGTCAGAATTTTGCTATTATTATTACATAACAAACAAACACATAATATTAAATGTCAAATACAGGTAGGCAATATATATAAATATTAATAACAAACATCAATCAGAACCCCTTGTCTTCAAGAAATTCTCGTATGCTATAGTATGCCTTGTCTATAAGGAACTTCTTTAGTTTTATCTTAAATGTGCTTATTTCTTTACACTCCATTATATCTTTAGGTAACTTGTTATAGACCCTCGGCGTCATGCTCAAAACACTCTTTTGCACCATAGCAGTGTGGTTTGTGGGGAACTGAATTTTATGTTTATGGCGTCTACTTTGAAAATTGGAAAATAAAAGCACATTGCGTCTTACAAACAAACATATCTCGTATATATACAGACAGGGAAGGGTTAGCAGTTTAAGGTTTATAAAGTGGGGTTTACAGCTGTCTGTAGGCTTCAGCCTACATATGGCCCTTATGCACTTTTTTTGGGCGATAAAAACAGAGTTCTTGTCAGTTGAATTTCCCCAAAAAATTAAACCGTAACGCAAAGTTGATTCTACATAACCATGATATGCAGTGATTACAGCAGATTGGGACACAATTTGTCTAAGTCTGTTAAGTGCATATGAAAATCGGCCCAGTTTTGTGCACACATGTTCAGCCTGTGACTTCCAGTCGAGACGACGATCTATATGCAGTCCCAGAAACTTTGCTGATTCTACCTCATTTATGCTCTGTCCCATATAATTTACATTAAGTTTTATGTCAAATTTAGATTTATTATAAAATGTCATCATATTAGTTTTAGTTAAATTTATTAATAGATTATTATTTTTTAACCATGTCACAATAAGATTTAAAGCGTTATTCATGTCAGTTTCAATTGCACATTTATCTTTATTTACAAACATTACAGTGCTGTCATCAGCGAACAAAACCATATTTTGAGTAATACATTCAGGGAGGTCATTAATGTATATTATGAAGAATAGGGGACCCAAGACACTCCCCTGAGGAACTCCTAATGTAACTTTTCTAAACTGTGATGTGTAGACAGTTTCTACTTTTGAATAGGGGCATATTCGGCTAATTTGTGTACATTGTTTCCTGCCATTTAAGTATGATTTGACTAGATTCAAGACATTGCCCCTTACACCATATCTTTCTAGCTTGTTAAGAAGCGTGGGATGGTCAACGTAATCAAACGCCTTAGTTAGGTCTATAAATAGAGACGAAACAGAGCATTTATTATCTAAACCCAACATAATTGATTTAATAAACCTGTAGACAGCAAGATTGATGGATTTATTTTTACGGAATCCCACTTGTGAGTCAGATAAAATGTCATATTTTTCAAAAAAGTCATATATTCTATTAAAGATGACCTTTTCAAAAACTTTTGAGAGAACAGGTATAAGTGCGATTGGTCTGTAGTTGTTCATATCATGTTTTTCTAATTTTTTATGCAGTGGTTTAATAATGGATATTTTTAATTTATCTGGGAAGACTCCTGTCTCAATACATTTATTGATTAGATGACTTATGACCTGTGCAATATTCGTTGACACCGCTTTCAGTATTTTTGTACTAACTTCATCATAGCCTGTACTGTAAGAATTCTTCAAAGAATTTATAATCCTGTAAACCTCGAGTGGTGTAGTGGGATGCATGTACAATGAATTACTGTTTTTTGACTTTACATCCTTACTGATGTCGTTGTTGCAATTCCTGTCAGTTTCCAAAGTAAAGAAGTTGTTAAAAGCTTCGGCTATGGCTGTGGGTTCCGTGATAATGATGTTATTAGTTTTTATTTCTTTTATATCTTCTTTAGGTTTATTAACTTTTTGGGAATTATTTACTATAGACCACGTAGCTTTGGACTTATTTGACGCAGTTTTTATAAAATAATCATTTTGAGATTTTTTCGTTAAATTAATAATTTTACGGAGGCGAGCTGAGTAACATTTAAATGCTGATCTCGTATGTTCACTTTTATTTTTCCTATATTGCCAAAGCAGCACTCTTTTTCGCTTTGCACATTTACTGATACCCCTTGAAATCCACCTTGGCTTCTTGCGTGAATTAATTCGAATCATAATTTTTGGGAAACATAATAGATAAAATAAAATAAACATGTCATAAAAATTATTAAATGCATCATTGGGGTCTTCTGTATTGTACACATCGTCAAAGCAAATGGATTGTATGCAGTTTATAAATTTATTAACATTTTCGTCATTGTAATCTCTTTTTTCAATATACCAGTGTGACAGAGAGGAAACTGACTTTACTGGATAAGAAAATAGTTGGGCAGTATGGTCTGATAAAGCAAATTCATATATTTTATAATTGGAACCTCTGATATTGTGAATAAAATTATCTATGCAAGTGCCACTTTCTTGCCTAGTAGGTTCATGAATAGCAAACTTCAGATTGTAGCTATTAGCTAGTTGTATAAAGCTTTTAGAATCTTTAGTAGTTTTCAAAGTATTTATATTAAAGTCTCCACATATGATGACCTTTTTTTTGTTAAAACAAAATTCATGTAGGATTAAACTCAGTACTTCAAAGAATTTATCTATATCCTGACTACAATTTCGCGGAGGTCTGTATACACAGAATATGAGCACATTGTAGGCTAAAAGTTCAACAGCACAGCATTCCATAATACCCGATAAAGCATATTTCTGAACCTCTTGAAGAACTCTGAACTCATGTTTGTTATGGACTAGAATACATGAGCCTCCTCGTCGATTTGTACGGTGAAATGATGAGGCTAGTTTATAATTCTCAAGACATAAGTGGACTTTATCATCAATCATCATGTTATGTTCAGTCATACACAGGACGTCAACCGAACAGTTGACGCTTTCCAACGATTCTAAATTTATGGATAGTAAATCTGATTTATTAATCAATCCATTTATGTTTTGATGAAGTATGTTTATACAATTACTATTAACGAAAACATTTTGGTGAATCCGTTGCAACCGTTTGTGAGATTTCTGGAATTAAATCAACAGTGCAGTCTGTTTGAACACTTTTATCTACATAGTCAGAATGCGGCTGATGATTTACCTTTTTATTGTACTCTAAGAATTTAGTTTTATAATCAATATGTAATATTTCTCTCAACAATGATTTACATAGATTATTTGCGAATTGATAGCGTCTTGGTTTGTTTCGGGAATAATCCATATCAATATAATTTACATTTTGAAATTTCGCGCACATAAATCTAAGTTCATAATTTAATTTCGATTCTCGCAAATATTTATTGTGTGGTATTTCCGACACTAAGACATTGGTGTTAAAATTGCTCATGTAGCTTAACCCACAATCACACACAATGATACACACACAATGATATTATCCTGTATTGATAACCTGTATTGTGAATTGTGACTACTAGTCTAGCATGGACAATGCGTAGACTTGTCTTGCTGTCAAGTCAAACTGTCATCCTATACATTCACAAGTACAATGTATGGGATGACAGTTTAACTTGACAGCAAGACAAGTCTACGAAACGTCTGCGCTTGGCCGGCTGTGTTTTTTTGGTAGCGGGGGACGCCTGGCAGTTACATATCCAAATAAAGTTTTCTTGACAAGAATTTAATAATTTTTTCTTTGGGTTCATAATATAATTGCTTTTTCTTGTTCCAGGGCTGACAAAGTGAAAGAAATGACCCGTCTACTCCGAGACTTCGCCCGGCTCTACAGATAAGAACGACCGATCTAGTGTAGTTAGCATTTTACGAACAGATTATATTCGATTGAACAAGTGGACATTCTCTACCCACGGGTAGGACATTATTCAAAGTCGCTATATTACATTAAGTATAGTTAGTTTCTATTTACATAACTTGAAGACGAGATGAAAATATTACTAATATTGTAAACGTGAAAGTTTGTAAGAATGGATGTTAGGATATTTGTTACTCTTTCACGCCTAAACGGGTGGACTGATTGAGCTGAAATTTTGTATATAGATAGCTTAGACCCTGGAATAACACATAGGTACAGTGGCTAAAAACGCAGCTAGGTTTTTAATAATATAGGTACTTCGTGGATAAACTTTTTTTGACAACACTTCTATTGAGTCAATGTTTGCCATGCTTAGTTAGGGTCAATTTTCTGACTCTGGGTCAAGTCTAGTCCAGGAAATGTTGTCGCGAACTAATAACCCTCGAATGATCACACCTTGGAGGTTCTTCACTTTGAATTACCTGACTATAGAGTCTCAAAAATCTAAACTGTAGGTAATTTAACATTGAGTTATTGGTATTTATTTGGGGCAAATGCCATTACTGATGAAATGAAATGAGTTTTATTGGCATACTTAAGACATACATTAATAACAAAAGTGATAATATCATAAACTAGACAGAAAATTTAAAAAAAGGACAGATAAAAAAGATCAAAAAGGGACAGTACTACACTTTACAGCACCAAAAGAACAGAAAATCAAAGTTTCTTAGATAGGTTGCCATCTGACAGTGATTTAGAATAAATACTTGACTTTTGGTGTTTATTTTCAGTGAAATTTAACTTAGTATTCAATTAATTAAATAATTAAGTAATTATTTATTAAAATTTTGTATCTAGGCTTCGAGATGTGTAAATAGAAACAATACATAAGAAGGTAGTTTAAAAGTTGTGAATTATCGATGCATACCTAACAATATTCACTTAAAATAATACCTCATTCAAGATTCGTTTTGTATAATTTATATTTAAATATATAGGTATAAATTTTAATGTTGATTTACACTATTTGCCCTTACCTGAACAACTTTAGAGTTCTTTTTTTACTTTTGATTGAAATGTGATAAAGGTATGTATTGTATTGTAAATAATATAAAATGTTTACTTATATATTGGAGTTTTAATTGAAATTGTTCAATAAGAAAAGGTTGATTTTAATTTAAAAGTGTTTTTACACCAAAACTGCTGAACTGAACGAAACTGAACTTTTACTACTTACTTTTACATTATTTTAACTAAACTTTTTAGATCAAAATTATCAAATTAATAAGTTAGATTCTCAACAACTCTTTTTCAAGGCACACCCCACATTGAGCGACAGTGACTATCGAGCGTGTGACGAGTCATAGGAGTCCCGACGACGACAATGAGACGATTTTGCGGTGATCTCTCAGCGACAGACGCTGGTCGCGACTATAACGCCGAGGTGTTGCGGCGATGTCGTCGAGTCGCTCCCTATGTGGGGACGGCCTAAGACGTCTCCGATCCAATTCTATTTTATATCACTGTACCAGATGAGTACAAAGATGGGTTTATTTTAATTAAAGAATTATCAAAAAGGATCATTGTTTATAAAATGTATATTATTAAAAGCTAGATAAACATAAATACAAAATTCATATCATAAAATAGATCTTATTTCAAATAAATTAAAACTATTTTTTCTTCTTGTTCTTAGGGCTAGATAAAGTGATCAAATTAACTCGTCTGGGCGCTTTGGGACTCGGCACCACTTTCGTTTGGACTTGTTCTTTCACATCTGTTACTTTTGCCGTCTTGAAAAATGTGTTTTCTGAACTTGAATTTTCCTTTGGGGATTTAGAGGCACTTTGAGTTCCTTTTGGGGATTGTTTAGGAGATTTTGCGCCTTTTTCTTTTGGGGATTGAGTTTTAGGTGATTTCGCACCTTGAGTTTCTTCATAAACAAGTTTCATGTCCTCACTGTCTTCTATAACCAAGATTTCTGGTTTGTCTATGTCCATTTTAGTCTCTTTAGGCCTTATTATCTCATTACTGCTGTTATCAGACCAGGAAGGCATAGCGACTTCCTCTAGAACGTCAATTTTCACGGGAGTTTTAGGCGCCACGTCAGCCCTCTGTTTCTTAGGTGATTTCTCTGGTGCTTTGAATTTGATGAACGAGTCGATTTTGGGTGTTGATGACTTTTCCTTTGGTTTTGGGTCTTTTTTCTCTGGCTCTGTTTCCATTGGAGTTTTTGTTTCTGATGGTTGTTCAGTTACTTCCATGGGCTCTGAAAAAACAGTGTTAGATTTTTACACAAATACACTTATGGAGAAGATTTTTACACATATGGACTGGACTAAAGACAGTAGAATTTAAAATTTTCCTGCAGTTTCTAGAAGCTGCTATGGTCTGTGGTGAACCCTAGCGCCGCGCCTAGGGGTCAATCTCACCATGATAAGCGGCGATCACAATAGGCCAATAATGGCCGCAGTGATATCATAGCCGCACAACATAAATAAAAAAAAAGACAGTAGAAATAATATCAGATTAACTGCCTGTTGAAACCTGAAACTGGCATTGTTGGCAGAGAGCAAATCTGTTAAACGCTGTTTGTGGAACTGATAACAGATAAAAGGAAATTTATAAAAGAGTTAAAATATGGATAGAGACAACCACAAACTGAAATCTGTAGTATTTAAAACCTATTTATCTTTAAGGTTGTATTTACCTGGTCCTTTCTCCACGGGTACTTCATCAGGCAGCACATCACCAAGCTCTCCTTTGGAGAATGTGATGACGGAGCAGAATCCATCTGTACTGGATGCTACCAGCTTCAGCCCGTCCGGTGACCACGTCAGGTCTGTTAATCTGGAAATGGGAATATTTTGCTTAGAGATGAGATTTGACACTATGTCACACTTCAATATAAAATGTCCAGGTAAGTTGTAAGCAGTGACGTCATGAGCCCTGCCAATAACTTTCAGTGCATGTTTGATGACTATCAGTTTGAGACGCCACTGCGCCACAACATTTTTTACAGCGACGAAACTAATTTAAATGTATAGCTGAAATCGATATCAACAATAAATATTCTGGCACCTACCCTCGTAGCTTCTAGGAACTTCAAGGGGGTGGTTTGTTGTATCTCATTAGGAAGCATAATATGTCGTCCTAGACACTAGATGTATAAATAGTAAAGTTGCAGAATATAGATAAGATAGACCCTCACCTAGTATCTTAATAATATTATAAACGTGAAAGTTTGTAAGAATGGATGTTTGTTACTCTTTCACACCTACACGGGTGGACCGATTGAGCTGAAATTTTGTATAGAGATAGCTTAGACTCTGGAATAACACATAGGCTACATAAGTACTGCGGGAAAACCGCTGGGCGCAGCTAGTAAAGTATATATTGATGAGGCCCGTCTGACCTCACGCTGAAGGATAAGATGGAGTCACCTGGTATAATGTATGTTAGTGAGCCGCAGCACGGGTGTCAGTTGTTGCGTGTCGTACACCAGCACGGATCTCCGCGTGGCCACCGCTAGCAACATGCGCCGCGTGTGCAGGCCGGCTGCCGGCCCGTCCGACCTCATGCTGAAGGTGCGAGGGCACCAGCGAGCTGCTAATGCTGGCTCGAGGCAGGGGATTACTGCCGCTGGACTGGAAGTCAAAGAAAAATCTAAATATATAAAAGGAAAGAATGACTGACTGATCTAACAACACACAGCTTGAACTGCTGAACGGAAATTTGTAATATAGATAGGTTTTATGATGTAGAGTTTCTGCTAAGAAAGGATTTTGCCACGCGGGTAACGTCGCGAGCACAAGCTAGTAATAAAGGGGAAAATTGAAGACTCGTCACTTATTACTTGTAAAAAGTTGTTATTGAAATATTTTATTTCAACCAATTGGAAATAATACACTATCCTACTTTCAACTAATTATTATATTTTAAATATAAAAGTAAAAATATGTTTGTGTATTTGTTACCTCTTCACATCAAAATGGCTAAGCTGATTTTGAGAAATGGGTTTTTGTACTAACAATTCTGCCGTGCAGAGACTAAACCACAGTAAAATCATTTGTACAGTTTTATTTTCAACCTTATTACACACAAAATAAAGTATGCGTTATTTTTGACATTTCACTTTTACTGCGGTTTAGTCTCTGCACGGCAGAATTTTTCTTACTAAAATAAAGATTAAACCTACACTTTTAAACTATATCTGGTATAAATATACACAGCATTCATAGGCTTCCACTCCTTATCGTCGGCCTCCACCCTCCCCGCTGGCACAGCGATCAACAGGCCGTCGGGGCTGAAGTGAAGCCTCCTGTAGTATGTCTGCAAGGTATCGTCGTGGTAGAGGCGGGCGACTGTGTTGTGGAGTGTGTGGGTCGATGGAAAGGGGAGAGTGGCTTTACTGCTGCGTGATGTCACCTTCTTCGTTGTCACGTCGAATGTGCGGAATGTTCTGGAAGGAATAAATTTTAATAAATAAAATCAATATTTCAGGACATTTCACACAGAGCCACCTAACAAGCTAAGCAACTTAATGCTTGTGTTTTGGTGGTTAGATAATGGATGTAATACTTATATAGGTACATACTTTTCTTTTGTAAATACATACTTATAACAGATATTGAAAACAATCCAGACCAGAAATTATAATATTGAGGTTTTCAATTTATATAATTTTATATGAGTGTAGTAGCTTATTAAAAAACACATACTGGACATGTATGTATTTTTTGCAATGAAGAAACAGATGGGATATAATGCACTTCAGTTGCTTGGTGGGGCCCACGTTGTCACAACATGCAACATTTCAGAGCAAGGTGTGACATAACACAACTCGACCCAAAAACTTGTATCCTCAGCAATTTTTTATTTTATTCACAAACCAAAAATATGTATTAAAAAAATTATCTAATATTTTTTTATCTTCCCTATTAACATCAAGTGAGCTGGTGATCAGGTTTACCTCATTAATTTCTCAGCATTAACCCTTAAACTCCTGAGCTGCTTGATCAGGCCGCAACCACCTCACTCAAATTTAAGCTTTAAGAAGCTTTAGGCTTTTGTTTTTTAGGATTTAGGAATGCTAGAAACTAATTCAATCCACCCCTGCTCAAAAATATATTTATATTTTGGTTATTCTCACCTATCACTACTAGCAGTAGCAATAATCTGTCCCTTAGGGTCCCAGGCGACTCCCTGTACGAACCCCTTATGGTCACTCAGTATGCAAGAGTATTTGCCCTTGGTGACATCCCACAGAAGCAGCTTGTTGTCCACGGAGCCTGACGCCAGGTGCAGTGAGTCGGGGCTCCACGACAGGTCTAGGACATCTTCCATGTGCCCACGGAGAGTCTGAAATTATTTCAAAAATAAAATCTTACTAATATATAAACTTGAAAGTTTGTAATAATGGATGTCAAGATGTTTGTTACTCTTTCACTCCTAAACGGGTGGACCGATTGAGCTGAAATTTTGTATAGAGATAGCTTAGTACAGGCTACAGTACAGCAGGTAAAACCGTTGGGCGAGGCTAGTATAACATATTACAAAGTTTCTCACATAAAGACATTGGCTGTGTGTGTGTGTATTACCAATACTGTAACTGGTGGTAAATGAAGTTGGTGACTTACTTGTTTATTGAATTGTTACTTTAATGTGGGTACTTGATTTGATTTACACTCATTTTTAATTACAAATTCCTTTGTGAAGGACGAAAATGTTTAATCCTTAGCTTGGTGTGATGAATTGTGTTTAAATTGAACAAAATACAAATTATAGTCTGTAACTTCTTAATTGCGACTGATATGAAAATATAGATTTCCAGTAGGTACAAACCTTATGAATAACCCATGACTCTTTATACTGCTCCTCCTGATCAAGATTAGAGGCTGGTTCCTTATCAAACTTCTGTTTCCACACAAATATAATGGATTCATCATCACCAGACGCCAACAGTTGACCGTTTGGAGACCACCTGACGACGTTCACAGCTTTCTGATGGCGAGTCAAGTCAGCTGCAACTTCCAGGTTTACAGTACCAGTTTCTGTTGTAGAAATGTACCAAATCTGAAAAAAGGTTGATTATTTATATTCATAGCATAGTATTGAGCCATTTAAAGCAGTTTAATTACTTACAACAACATGAGTATCAGTTCCACCAGTAGCAATACGCAGTGGACCATTTTCTTCACATTTCGGTTGAAAGTCAACACTCAAAACTGGATCCCTATTGTGCCATGATATCTCAGGGATAGCGAATTTCATTTTATTGACTTTAGACCTGCCCAATAATTAGCGGCGTTGAAATTTGGTTTATAATTTTACGTGTTTTCTGATTTCTGTAATATGTTTCACTGATTTCGCGCCAAAACAAAAAATAAACAGCTGTCGTACTATCGCTGTCAGCTGATTTTTGACAGCCATTTTTTTTAATAAGCGTAGAACAAGTTCTATATTTGCGAAAAATAAGGACTTCCCTCCACGACTAGACAAGACTTCTAACGCCTGCGCTGCGAATATCGCAGCGGGGTACGACCACTTTATGCTAACGCAGCATGAATGGGAGACTTTTGTAAACGATTATTCTGGCAACATTGATAACAGCAGCTGTCAAATTGTGCTTATGTCATTTCGAGTTTGAAGTTTCTTTTTTGACGTTTGTTGATATCGTGCAAAGCGAACGCCAAAATGGTTTGTGTTTTTATTAAAATATATCCGATAAAATCTTGATATTAGTGCAATAAAATAAAGAGAACGTTTGTGAAAACGATGATCTAAATGTTGGTTGTTGCAACGGCACAAATATTTTACAGACAACTTCGTAATTTCAGGTGAACGTACCAAAGTCCCGCAGGACTTACTGCAAAAAATGCAAGTGCCACAAAGTACACAAGGTGTCGCAGTACAAAAAGTCTAAGGAAAGGCACGCCGCTCAGGGCAGAAGGCGTTACGATCGTAAACAGCAGGGATACGGTGGTCAATCAAAGCCCATCTTCAAAAAGAAGGTATGTTATAGAGATAACCTCTCCCGGCTTGTTATCAGTGATAACTTCAGCTGTGTTATTGGTAGGAACAAGTTTTTTAACTTCAGTAATTTACGTTTCTAAGCACTGAAAGAATATCGCATCATTTATTTGAGAAGGCTAGTAAAATTTACAAAATCACTATGAAGTAGGATCCATTATTCACAACTTTTTATTATTACTCTTATAACCTATAAATATGTATACTGTATACTATAGTTCTCCTATAGTTACGCAATTAAAAATCCAGTTTATAAAATCTCCCTTAGTTCTTATTTGGAACTAATTTAAGCACTGGCTAAACAAATTATCTAACTTACAAAAGTTAGCAATAAAGAGAAAAAAAAATCGTCATTGCGAGTAGCATTCTTAAATAAATTATTTTTGAATTTTAACCTAAATCAAAGACTCCAAAAAAGACTATTTGTTAAGTATTTGAACATTGAAGGAAAAACAGAAATATCATTTTCAAATTTTACTAGCTACTTACTGCTTCATGCTTGTGAAGATATCTTTTCTTTTTTTTTCTTTTTTTACTAGTGGCAAATGCCTTTATTGAGAAAAACAAACTAACAATACTTTTCTTAGCAAAGGCATCATTACACATTATCTTTGTACTTCAATAGAGAAAAGATTCTTTGTGATTCAATTGAGCTGTATGTTGACAGTTCAGTCCACTACATTTCCCTTATAAAGATTCAATTGAAATTTAACTATGCCTTCAATATGTGTACCAATATAGATAGTCTTGGTCATATTCACAGGCATGTAAAAATACAGAAATAAATTCTCAGTGTATATAGACAATAGGTTAAGGAAATCACCCTGCTTTCATACCAATTTGCTCTTGACTTTGTGCTGATATAATATTTGTATGGACAAAACAATAATATTTATATTGCTTTTCAATACTTTTCTGTTTACATATAACTCGACTTTGTTTTAGGCAAAAACCACCAAAAAGATTGTGCTGCGTCTTGAGTGCTCCGACTGCAAGGTACGATCCCAGGTGGCCCTCAAGCGCTGCAAGCACTTCGAGCTCGGCGGAGACAAGAAGAGGAAGGGACAGATGATTCAGTTCTAGGCTGATAATAAATAAGACTAAAAAAATCTATACAATGGTTTTATTCATCACCATATAACATATATCAGTTTTCAAACACTAAACAGACATTTCATTACTGATTTTGTAGACTATTAGCAGCCTATCTTTCACAAAAAATGAATCGACAAGTTGGCATAGTACCAGATGAACTAAGTTACACTCTCTAATAATAAATTACATTCACGAACACTTCACCGTTATATACTATGTAATAGTATGTGCTCAGCACTCTTAATTATTTTATTGTAGAAAGAAAATTTACAGCTGTTACTCTTGTCACCCATTAATGGTGTGAAATTAGTGTAATAAATAGACTTCTATCATTATTTTACTTGTATCTATTTTTGTAATAATCTCAGGAAAACCTTAACAGCAATATTGTTTGTAGTATTTGAAAATACAAGAATTATGGAATGTTGTACTTCAAAAATAACTTACTAGCTAAGATTAAACAATATAAATTCAGATAAATTTCATTCAACAATATTCTTCTAAACCCTGTATCTTAAAGTCTATATTCATTTTCCCAATATTTCTTCAAAAATATTAGGATCGAGGCCTTCTAAAGAGACTTTTAACTTGACAGCTTGTACAGGCACCCCTACTTGCACCATTTTTAGGAACCTATCGTATTCTGGCCTAGATTTAGTGCTATCAGTTTGGTCTGGTTCAGGAATGGCCTCTGTTGGTTCTGATGGAGGTGCCTCGCTTTGTATTGGGGCCTCTGTGACCGTTTGAGATTCTTCTTTCTTGATTTGTGTTGGTTCTTGTGTATTTAGCTCAGGAACTGATGATAGCTGGAAATTAAAAATACTATTTACTTTACGGAACCCAAGATGAAAGGTATTTAAATACATTTTAAGATAACACATTTCAATTTGTGAGCAAGAATCAAAGTTGCATTATGTTAGTATTTTACTCTTACCCTAGCTTCCAAAAGTACCACAGTAGCATTAACTTTTTCAAGTTTGTTTTCAAATTCCATTAATTTTTGTTCGCAGTTTCTCATGAAGTTGTTCAAAAACTGTACATTTGTCGTAACGAAATGGTTTACGAATGCCAGCGTGCGTTTTTGTTGCAATGCTTGAATCTGAAACCCATTAGAAAATCGCTTAAAAAATTAATAGTTATGGTATACAATAATTATTGTTTTCATTTACCTTGGACATTTCAGTTTGGGAGAGTTCCTGAGCCATGGTTAAGCCTCATTAATATTATGGACAAATATCTCTTTCTCTACCTAATCTATGAATATCTCCGAAAACTAATATAATAAAATGAGAAAATTCCGAAAAATTTTTTTTTTTTTTTTTTTTTTTTTTTTATGGCAAACCGTTATAAAACATTTATGCCAACATCACTTCAATAAAACCGACATTATAAACATGTAAGTAGCGAAAAAAAAGGTTCGAAAATCTGAAAAACGAGAATAAACCTTTAACTTAAAACTACAAGCAAGCAACTTAAACCAACACATTACAACGTTCAAAACAAAAGTCTATACTATTCCAGATACATAAAAACTCTAATCAAATCAAATACAATCTCATTAATAAAAAAAGAAAAGAAAAAGAGATAATAATATATATAATACCTAAGAACTAAATAAATAAACTAAAGATTAATATTATTTATAGAGATGAAAGAGGATATGATATCTACAACTATGGGACTAATATTATACAAAAGGTTATCTATGTGCACTGGAAAGGAAAATGCATTATCTAACAATGATTCAAAAAGCTGATCGTGACGAAAATTTGGACAAGAAAAAAATATATGGTTCAAATTAGCCTCATCCAAACCACATTCACAAAGAGATGAATCTTTAATTCTTAATTTACATAAATGAACTGCAGAGCAACAATGTCCAAATCTTAATCTGCATATAGTTGAACAAACTTTTCTAGAGCATAGTTTATATTTAAAGAACCACGGTTTGTCCGAAATTACAGGGTGATATTTATAAAAATTGAATCCCGTTTTCCTACTAGATATAACCCATCTCTTGGACCACCTCGATTTTAAATCCCGCATGGGCAATAACAAAAGATCTTGAGGATGGTTTTTAAAAGGAACTTTATCACCACAGATAACCGCTTCCCTGGCAAGAACGTCAGCCTTCTCATTGCCCCTTATACCACTGTGACCTGGAATCCAGGCTAAATGAACTGTATAACCCAAATTGGCGCATCTTAATAATAACATTTTGATATTAAACATTATCCAATTTCTTGGAGCTTTAAAAGGGTTACTCTGAAGCAACTGAAGAGCACTCAAAGAATCTGAGAAAATAACAGCTTTCTTTAATTTCAGTAATAGTACATAATTGACAGCCTCCATAATTCCCCTGCACTCACCAACAAAAACAGAGGTTTCTGGAGGACATTTAATTTTTTGAACAATATTAAAGTTTTCATGAAATATACCAACACCAACACAACCAAGCAAATCCTGTTTAGACGCATCTGTGAAGATGTAATGCCACCCGCACCAAAGCTCATTCTTGATATGTAAAAAGCGTGAATTAGCAAATACATCACCCTTTTCCAACTTTAAGTTTAAGTGTAAAGTAGGTTCAAAAACGAGAGATGGATAATCAAATTCAAACAAAGGGATTTTGGAACACCTAAAGGTCGGGTATTTAAGATTAATTATTTTTGAGAAACTCAACAATAAACACGGAATTTTTTTCCGACGCCAAAATCCACACGACATGTAATAATTATATAAAAGCTGAAGTTTAGGGAATAAAGGGTGCGATGACAATTGAAATAAACGAAATAAAAACATATCAGATAAATACTGTCGTCTCAAGTCCAATGGAGATTCGACAGCTTCTACTTGCATTGCGTTTTTTGGGGTGGAACACATAGCACCTAAAATAATTCTTAAGGCTCTTGCTTGAAGTAAATCCAGAGAGTGAAGAGATTTTTTAGACGCGGGTTCAAATAAAAAAGAAGCGTAATCAATGACACTGCGGATTATTGCATTATAAAGAAGCTTTAAATAGAATGGATGGGCACCCCACCAAACCCCAGCCAAACATCTAATTATATTAAGATTTTTTTCACACCTCAACAAAACATAATTCAAATGAGAGGAAAAACTTAACTTAGAGTCCAAAACAATACCTAAAAACTTTTTTTCATTATCAACCGGAATCCTACAATTATTTAACATTATATCTAGCCTTGGCTTTAAGCGCTTACGAGAGAACACAACAACAGAACTTTTAAGAGGAGCTATATCTAGACCATTATTCATTAACCAAAAATTTAAATGAATAAGGGCTTGAGAAACATTATTGCCCGCAGTCAGTATATCAGAATCTGCAGAATACACTACCAGATCATCAGCATACTGAAGAATGCGACAAAATGGAATAACAGACTGATTTAGATCAGAGGTGTAAATATTAAAAAGTAAAGGACTTAAAACCGATCCTTGCGGAAGACCCTTATTTAGAGATCTAGTACATTTAATATCACCATCAACCCTAAGCTGGGCTGTACGATCTAAAAACAAGGACATAATAAGATTAATAACCTTCTGAGGAATACAAAAGTGTTCCATCTTGGATTTAAGGATTGAGAGGATAACGTTGTCGTAAGCCGAGCAAATATCCAGAAAAGCAGCCACAACAGATTCATTCCTTGAGAAGGATAGCCTAATATCAGTTACAAAGATCGATAAACTATCGAGGGTACCTCTACCCTTCCGAAACCCGAACTGAGAATTAGGCAAAAGGTTTCTACTTTCTACAAACCATTCTAAACGGTTTTTTATAAGATGTTCTAAAATTTTGGTTAAAACTGATGACATAGCGATTGGGCGATAATTTAGGGGATCCTCCGGATCCTTTCCAGGCTTGAGGATTGGAATAATTACCTGAGCTTTTAATGACACCGGCACATAGCCTAGGAACAGCATATAATTTATAATCTCCAAAAAGTAGCTTACAAAACGATCACCAGAATTTACCACAAAAGAATATGGTAACCCGTCAGGGCCAGGAGACGAGTCTTTAAGCGACGATAATACTAATTGTAACTCTCTTAAAGAGAAAGGGGGAAAATCATCAACACTGTTATTACTCAAAGGACAGAGATTGATAAATTCAGGAACAAACGGGGGAGCTAACCTGTCCATAAAAATATCATACCAATCCTTACATGCGCGAAAAGACGGAGTAGGTTCTTTATAAGAACCACGATACAGACGTATAGATTTCCAAACGGCTGAGGGTTTGACATTTGGAGATATGGAACTGCAATACATCTTCCATCCCTCTGACTTTTTACGATGCAAAAACCGCTTAGAATCAGTCATAACTTTCATTAACATTTCGTAATTCTGACTAGTCATAACACTACAGTAAGCCGCCTCAGCAAGCTTTCTTTCCATAATAACAGATGAACACTCCTGATCCCACCACGGATCTATGAATCGGGGATCTATGAATCTGCAACTGTTCCTTTAAAGGGAAGGAAAGTCTGGCCGCTGAATGGAGATGATCAACTAAGAAAGAGAGACAAGAATCTATGGTTTGAGGGAGAATGGAAGGGAAAACATTTACACTTTCCAGAAAAGACGAAAAATTGGCCCATGCATCAGGATGTGTACTATTATTTATTCTATAGAGAAGTAACGGCTTAAACGGAGGAGGTTTTTCTTTAGAAAAGGGCAGTTCAAAAAGGATGGGAAAGTGATCACTGCCAAAACTAGATGAAAGTGTTCTCCATGACATAGAAGGGGCAAGACTTGCCGAAACTATGGTCATGTCAACCGCAGAAGTATGTTCAGAAGGTTTTGTACGACGAGTTGGTGAACCGGAATTTAAAAAACACAAGCCAAATTTATCCATTAAGTCAAAAACACAACTAGAAAGGGAGTCTGACAAATCGCAACCCCACACTGGGTGATGTATGTTAAAATCACCCATTAAGATGACTGGACAATCAACAAATGATAAGAATGAACAAATTTTGCGAATAATTATAACTGATGGTCTAGGTATATACAATGAAATGAAAATGATGGATTTTAATTTAACAGCGACCATAGAAAAATTTTCAGTGACAACAGAAGCGGGAATATGTACAAAATGAGTATTTACACATGATTTGACGAATATGGCTGAGCCACCATACCCGTCGGATTTATCGTCTCTGAAACATAGATATCCTGGTACCTTAAACAAGGAGCCAGGCTTAAGCCACGTCTCAGAGACAGCAATAACCAAAGGGTCAAATTTACGAATCATATATAAAAATTCTGATTTTTTACTTTTTAAGCTTTGGCAATTCCATTGGAGCCCTAAGGAGGGAGCCATTGTGAGCAGAAATTGCAGCAGGAGGAGAAACAGTTTGGGCGACGTTGGACGGTACAGAAGCTTGAGAATTTAGAAGCCTAGTTAGAGCCTGAATGAGCTCTAAAACACTAGACGATGCGGAAAGATCAACATTGGGTAAGGCAACACCGTTACCGGTAGAAGAGGAAGGAACATTTATAATAGATTGATGAGCCACGCGATCATAACCATGTCTTTGCTGAGGAGGTGACCGAGGTTTAAGAAAAACTGTTTTCTTGTATGACATGGTAGAAGGACTATTAACAGATCGAGGAGGAACAGGCATAGTAGCACTTGCGTAAGAAGTTTTCGCGACATCACTATAACTCTTGCCATTAATTGGAGTATGAAGCTTAGAAGCCTCAGCGTATGAAATATTCTTTTCTGCCATAGATATTTTAATCAATTTCTGTCTATTATATTCAGGGCAACACTTATTAGTAGCAAAATGTAAACCTGAACACAACAGGCAGGAAGAAGACCCCTCTTCAACTGAGCAAGAGTCTCCAGTGTGACCTTCTCCGCATTTGAAACATCGGGGCTTAGACCTACAGGAGGTTTTAGTGTGACCAAAGCGACAGCAATGGAAACACTGAATAGTCGGGTATATGTATTGGTCTACCGGCAGGGAATTAAAGCATAAAAATACCCGAGCTGGAAGAGATTGTCCATCAAAGGAAAAAACACAGGACTGGGATGGTTTGTAGGACGATGTACCGTCCACCGTAACCTTATAGTTTAATCGTCTGACTTTGATTATGGGGCTGCCATTATCGGGAATTTTAACGTTTTCTAAAATGTCTTCTTCCGACCATTCGGCGGGAATACCTTTCACCAAACCCAAACGGATCGTACTGAATGACGGAATGAATGCTTTGTACCCATTATTACGGATAATGTCTCCGGATACGAAATCGTTTGCTGAATTTGGATCCTGAAATACAACTGAAACGCGGTTGCGACCAATTCTTTGAATACTTCCATTTATAATGTTCTTAACATTGTTTTTAATTAAAAACCTCCCGAAGTTTACGGGGTGCAGGGTGAAAGATGGAGGGGTATCCTGTTTACATACATGGACCACGTATGGGCCCACATCCTTGGCATTATAGGTTTGTCTACCAGATGGCACGTATTGAGGCAATGAGGGAGTTTGTGACACCGTGGCGGGAGGCGAAGCCAGAGAGTCGGTTACCTGTGTTTCTGATAGATTACTTTTCATAGTTTGCCCTAATTGCAAGGGAGAGTCTTGAGTTTGAGTTTCAATTACATCCTTAGATTTCTTCAAATGCTTTCTAGATTGTCTTTTTCTTTTATGTGTACCGCTTGACTGGCTTAATTGTATATCCACGCTCGTGTCAGACTGAACCGAAACGTATTCAGCCGGAGACGGAACAGATGGAGTGGAGACAACGGCTTCGCGCGAATAAATATCTGGTGGCCAGTCCGGCCAGTCAACATCAGAATTCATGGTTCAATCAATATTTATAATACTATTAGCAATTTACAATATTTACAAGACCTGAACCTACTGGAAAAAAAAAACAAATGAAGAGAGAGAAAAAAAAAAAAAAGAAAAAACCAACTTACCACACTTTCAACAATAAATGAATTTACTTACTTTTAAAACACAATAATTTACATGAACGAACTAAATATTACATGAATAAATCTAACTAAAAAAGGAATATTCACAATTTATACAATAAATTATTTTTTCTTTTTGACAATTTTTTGACAACACAACCGTACCGTATCGAAGCTCCGTTGCATCCCCTCCGAAAAATTGTTTCAAAGATATTTTTGTTTTTCCATTTTCAGCTGATCATTCCACAGATCAATGACACTTATTGACACTGACACTCTACAATTTTATCTTTTGTAGTCTGTGGTGTCTGTTCTGTGCAGAGTTGTCATAAAAGTGTCAGTTTGAATTATTTGTATTTATTCTGAGTATTTGTGTTTGGTTGCAGTTTGCGTTCCTACCAAAACAAATATATTTTTTTATTGCAGTACTATATAATTTTATTTTATTCTACTAGAAAAATGGCTGGAGAAGTTATAGTAGATGCTTTACCATACATTGATCAAGGCTACGATGATCCCGGAGTTCGAGAAGCGGTAAGAAATAAATATAACCTCAAATATTGATTATTGACTAAATTTGGAGATTTTCTTCTTTGTTTTCACCTAAAATGACTTAATATGAGTTCAATATAATGTTTATTAACATTTTGGCTAGGCATTGGCTATGGTAGAAGAAGAATGTAGAAGATACAGACCTACGAAGAATTATCTTGAAAATGCAGGACCTGAACCGACCACCGCTTTCGAAACGCCTGCTTTACAGCGAGAAATGGAGCGTGTTCAACAGAGATTACCCATGGAACCACTGTCTATGAAAAGGTAAAAAATACGTCTATAATAATTTTACAGTGTCCCATGACCCATGGATGTAACATCTAATTAGTAGCTTCAAACTTGCCTTTGTAATTTATGATTAAGATTTTTTGATGAATGAGATAAGCTCATATTGAGAGGGTGGGATTTATCCCGCCTTCTAGGTCTAGTATGCTACCATCTTTGGCCACATCATCACTAGAGACATTACATAACATGAGATTGTGTTCAAAGGCTAAGATGTTTTCTCCAATTTGTTACAATCAATTAAACATTTTATTGAGATCTTTATATTGTAATCATAAATCTTTATATTGTAATTTAATCATAACATAACATCTCTATGTAATCATGTTTGATGCAAATAAAACTACTTTACATTGTAATCTTAATTTTCCCCTAGATATGAGCTTCCCCCACCACCAGCGGGCCGTCTTGGTGAGCCGACAGCATGGGGCGAGTCAGTGGACAACTCACACGCGCAACTTTCCCACCAAGCCATAAGAGTGCTCAACCTGGAGCTGCAGTTACAATACGGCACTGAAGCGTGGAAGTCTTACCTCAACACACTGCAGGCACTCGTCACCAAGTCTAGCAATATACACTCTAATATGAGGTGGGTTCAGGGTTCTACTAATATTATAAACTAGCTTATACCCTCAGCTTTCAGAGAAATCCTTTCTTAGTGGAGTCAGTCATTCAGTCATGCTTTGCTATCCTTTCATATATTTAAATATATAAAAGGATAGCAAAGCATGACTGCTAGTAGCTAGCATAGTGACAGTTTTGTGTGGACATTTGTTAGTTTTTCACTAAATCGGTGGACAAATTGATCTAAAACTTGGTATCATAGCTCTTAGACCACTGGGTGCTTACAGCAGTTATTTTATAAGTCATTAAAAACATTGTAATTTTACATATACAAGTATTGATGACACCTTTAACAGCCCGTGAATAGCTAATTTGAATTCGCAAATGCGCACACAAACATGCACATCGACGGCACACATAATGTTAGAAATATTTTAAGAACAATCCTAATATCATTTTACTAAATCCCTTCCAACCAGGTTGTCTGTAAGAGATTGCTTTATGCGATAAGACCACCAATTGTTTACCTCTAGTTTTATGTCCATAACTATTTCTTGTATTTTGGTATGCAAAAAGTATCATTCTATTCTATTATTTTTTCTTCTTTTTTTTCAAGGCGATCTGCTATAAATTATAATATTACGTGAACCCTACAGCTGCTTTGACCAATGTGTCGCCACTGGTATTGCGTTATCATTGGCCTCGAAGAGGTCTTGCATTTTTTTTATTCTAATAATTATGATATTACTAAACCAGGAAACAAATAGCAGCAGTGAACTGGGAGCGCAAACGGTCACAAACAGCGAGCGGCGCCAGACTACGAGCGCTCCGCCGTCGGTGGGCGCAACTTGTCTCCGATAACTATAGAACGGAGAGGGCTATTATGCAACTTGAGATACAACTGCAAAAGGTACAATACAACTTTAGTTATAAAGGGTGTATAAGAGACAGTTTTGCATTACAAGCAATTACTATATTATAGGAGATGATTACAATCGATTGCTGCATAAGAGACAATTACAATTAATTTATGTATAAGAGACAATTACAATAAATTGTCGTATAAAAGACAATTACGATCAATTGCTGTATAAGAGACAATTACGATCAATTGCTGTATAAGAGACAATTACAATCAATTGCTGTATAAGAGACAATTACAATCAATTGCTGTATAAGAGACAATTACAATCAATTGCTGTATAAGAGACAATTACAATCAATTGCTGTATAAGAGACAATTACAATTAGTTGCTGAGAGAGCTGAGAGATTTTTTTTTATGTAATATTTGACACAATCAAATTTTTTTTCCTGAAAAAAAATTTAAAATAAAACAATAAAAAATATTAAAATTATATTAATTTCCAGGCGCGAGGAGAAACCCCAGTAAATGACGACGGCGAACCAGCAGACTTGGAGTCCGTCAAGATGTTACCAGACAAACTCAACTCGGAGACTGAGAAGGAAGTGCAAAAGAAAATTGAAGATATGTTTGCTGATTAGACTAGTTTTAATGTGTAAATAGAAGATAAGTTTACAATAAGAATAATAAATATAGTAATTAAGCTCAAGCATGATTTTTATTAGTGTTCACTAGTGGACCCGCGCGCATTTCGTAGCCTCTAACAGAAAATTATCAGTGTTTCTCTACTATACAATATGCATGTTTTATACATAATATAAACCTTCCTCTTGAATTACTCTATGAATTAAAAAAAACGCTTCAAAATCCGTTGCGTAGTTTTAAAGATCTAAGTATACATGGGGACAGACAGATGCGGGAAGCGACTTTGTTTTATACTATGTAGTAATTACCACTACATCATTAAAGTGATTAGGATCTGTAGAAATTACATACAGAGCAATTTGTGGGCCTTTCTTAAATTACGGTGTTTCATGATATTTGATATGGAAATCCTTGGAACCTATAGCTATCGCTATCTTGTGCTATTATACGCATCTCAGACTTACACCAAAATTGTTTCGATTCGAGTTGCCTTAATATAGCAAATCGATTGAAATTCGATTTGGCAATATAAAAAATATGAACGCATCTATAATTTTTGATTGTCATTTGTTGGAGCTGTCAAACCGCTGTCAATTCAATTTTTATTTGAAAATGGCGGACGATGCATCGAGCAGCACCAGTTGCGCCGGCAATTTAATTGATAACTCTATAAATCAAGATGAGTTAATATTGAAACAGCAGCGGGAGATAGAGAAAGAGGTAATCTATAAAGTTTTTCGGTCTTATAAACCTAATACAATGTTTTGTGCAAAAAAATAATTGGCAATGAATGACGTTGTTTTCTGTTTGTTTTTTAGATATCAGAAACAATACCGCTCGTCGGTGAACTGGAGTCTTTTTTGACTCTAGAGAAAGAATATAATGAGGATCCTGTATACCTGCTGAAAGTGAAAGATCTGTCGTCTAAATATAAGCATATTAGGAGAACAAGGCCGGACGGCAACTGTTTTTTCCGGGCATTTTCTTACGCGTATTTAGAGCATTTACTGACCGATAAGAAGGAATACGATAAATTCTACGAAATTGCAAAAAATTCCAAGGAAATTCTGGTCGCTCTAGGTTTCTCACAGTTCACAGTAGAAGATTTCTACGAGACGGTAAGTTTTCATGTTTGAGGTTATTGATTGTTTGTTTTCACTATAAAATCCATTAAATGTGTCCTTTCTTTCGATGTTTTGAGTTTCAACATAATCTAAAACATGTGCATGGAGAAAATAGTTGAAATAGTGAGGCAATGAAGTCAATATGCACTTTTGCATAGTCATAAACTATGCTTTGAATAAAAATGATTTCATTTCATTGGTCCGAGCATTAAAATCAAATTATAAGAGAAATTATACAATAAAATAGAATAATACTTTATAATATAATAATAATAAAGCCTTTATTCAACAATCTTACAAAACATAAATAATTATTTACTAAATTATATAGACACCAGTTTCTTGAAGATTGTCTTGCTGCTTAGCATAGGCCTCCCCTAAAGCTTGCCATAGTTTCCGATCATGTGTTTTCCTTCTCCATGTTGCTCCTGCTATCATTTTTATGTCGTCTTCCCATCTCCGATGCTGTCGACCTCTATTTCTTTTGTTTTGTCTTGGACACCAATCGGTTACTTCCTTTGCCCATTTATTATATTTCTTTCTCATCATGTGCCCTAGAATAATACTTTATTGCAAACCAAATAATTACAAAGAAACTTACTGAGCTAGATATCTAAATGCTAGGGAAAGAACCGGTGCGGTGGTCTTATTGCTTAAAATCTCTTTTGAATATTTTTGGAACGAAGTTCCTTATCGCGCGTTGTGAAAGGGGGCTAGACGAAAAAAATTCTTACGAAAAGTTGTCACGACACTTTTTGCTATAGTAAGCTATTGTAAGCTGTGCGGCGTGCGCATGTTTCTCTGTCCGTCTCTCTCTGTTATAGAAAGCAAGCCAGATATTTTCATTAATTGAAAGGAACTTCGTTCCATCCGGGTGTCCCTTGACACCTCTCAAGTTTTGTTGGTTTTAAAAATAAAGTAAAATTTGAAAGAAATTAAAAAGGACATTGCCATCAACATAACATTTAATTATTATAGTTTATGGAAGTGGTGCAACGAGTAGGCGAACAAGCCAATGACTCGGCTGACAACCTGGAACCAGTCCGCACGGAGCTGCACGACAAGTTCAACAAGCAAGGCTACTCTGACTACATTGTGGTGTACCTGCGGCTTGTCACCTCAGGCCAGCTACAGACGGAGCAGGAGTTCTATCAGAACTTCATTGAAGGACCTCGCACTGTCACTGAGTTTTGTAGACAGGTTTGTGATCTTAAATTTAAGCATTTAAAACTATTTACAAGCTTTTAATTAATTTCACCTGTCTGTAATCAAATCTTGAAAGTTTAACTTGATCCACTTCCTGATTTCTGATTGAGCTGAAATTTGGCATGCATGTATAAATCAGATGACAATGCAATATTATTATGACATGGAGCCTGGAACTGATCTGATGTTGGAGCAGGAAGGTGGCCATAAGAACTTCGTAATTAAATGCAACCCTATCGAATTTGGGTTCATTTTGTGCTAGATGGTAATAATAATAAAAGCTTGTTTTTAAAAAGTTTTTTACTTTAACTAGGAACATAGACAGAAATGCACATCAAGCTGTTTCAAAAAAGTTCAATAACTAAACACTGTAAAATGATGCTTATTTCAGGAGGTAGAACCAATGTACAAGGAGTCTGACCACATCCATATAATAGCACTGAGCAATGCACTGAAGGTTGGAGTTAGGGTGAAGTACATGGACCGTGGAGAAGGAAGTCAGGTGAGTTATCTTACTTAATTCCTCAGCTACTAGCACTTCAATTTGAATGTCTTGGTTGCGGCCTGTTCGAGCCACTTGGGAGTTTAAGGGCTTGTTCACGTGAACGCGCGGGCGCGGGCGCGAAATATCAAACATATGACGTGCTATGAAGGTGTTCACGTACAACGCACGTGCGGTGTGAGCAAAGTCTGTCGCGCCCGCGCCCGCGTGTTATAGCGTGAACAAGCACTAAGGGTTAATATTATAAATGTGAAAGTTTGTAATAATGTATGGATCTATGTTTGTCACTCTTTCACGCCTAAACAGGTGGACTGATTGAGCTGATATTTGGTATAGATAGCTTAGACCCTGGAATAACACATAGGCTATAGTATAGCGGATAAAACCGCTGGGCACAGCTAGTTTTTCTATATTATTTTATACTAAATAGGCCTAAAAATAGAAGCAAAACACTTTGTACAAGCAGTTGGTAGGGAAAGTGTAAACTTGCAGAGCAGTATATTGTTTTTTTCAGGAGGTGTGTATAGTTTTATTATTTTGTTTTATCAATACATAGTATAAAACAAAGTCACTTCCTATGTCTGGCTGTCCCTATGTACCTTTAAAACTATGCAATGGATTTTGATGTGGAATTTTTAATAGAGTGGTTCAATGGGATGATTAAAATGAATAATACTTGCATAATAAAGTAGAGAAACACTGATATAATATTCTGAAAGGTGCTATGAAGTATGTGTTTCCACTAGTTAGTAATAATAAATGTTATTTAAGACATTTTTCAATTCAAACCCATTTTACACACTACATGAGTTTATGTCGCTGCGTATCAATGAGTCCTCATTTTTGCGTGAACATTAGTACCTATATTAGTTTTAATCATGTACTGCCTGTCTACATCAAACTAATTTATTATATAAATAAATTATTATTTTTAATCAATTATTATTATTTTGACATTTAATTATTTTATAATTTTACTGAATTTAATTATATTATGTTGACAAACTAGAATATTATAATATATTAATTAATTGAAGTAGACAAGCAAAAATTAAAATTTTAATGTACATAATTTAATATTAATTAACAACAAATATTAATAAGAATAATTATAATTTCATGCATAATGTACTTGACTTGCCTAAGATGACGATTGTTATTGCTAAGGTTAATAAAGATCTATTCTATTCTATTGATTTCTGCTAAGCCCATTCCACGCCATATGCAAATCCCTCAACACATCTGATGAAAGTCGTTCGCAGACTGATGGCAGATAAAACAGCAAAAAAAAAAATTTTCTTTAACATTATTTATTTGTTTCACAGGTGATGGCTCACGACTTCCCCGAAGGTTCGTCTCCACTGGTGCACCTCCTGTACCGGCCCGGACACTACGACATTCTCTATGCGTGATCATACTATGCCTAATAAATATCTTTACCGTCCACTGGATTATTATTTATACACCCTTTGAAAGAAAAAACTATAGTCTGAATACATTGGCTGCGGCGGCGTTTTATAGAGCTATCCCAGGTGCCTGAAATTAATTTTGTATGGGAAAAAAACCCTTGAAACATTAGATTTGTATTTTTCAGCATTCGCATTCCGACCTCAAAAATACAGAGCTATTGTGTTTTCCCGCAGTCAATTTGTTAATTTTTTTTTACAAGGCTAGCTAATCCTGTGTGTGGGCCTATCTCACCCTGAGATATTTAGTTGTTGGATTTCATCATTACTAGTAATTCGCTGGTAACACTGCCTTTCAGTTTGAAACACAGTAATGCCTGGACATTGCTCCTTGGCGGAATAATAGTTTGCAAAGGTGATGTACTTCCCCAAGCAGTCTCTGCCATAGAGGCCACTACAAGGAAATTTAAATATTGGCTGTTCAACAGGGAAATAACAATGCATCCTAACCTGGGGCACCCCTGCAGTGACTCTGTAATGGGTGACGAAACCGTCAGGAGTCGCGATAACTCCGAGGTGGCGGCCTAAGAGACAATTCAGATTTGCAACCAAACTTTTGTTTTATCTCTATTAGGCACGACATGCTATAATTTCTGTCGAGTAACTGGATAGTAAGGTTTTCAAAATTCTAAGCATTTTGCTGTCGTTTATTTCTGCACAATAGACTAAACTGATCATAAATTAGATAATTTAGTCCACAAATCATAATTCATATGAGTATTTCAAAAACTTCTTTTTTCCCAAAATCGAGTCTATTTGATTCCAAGTCTTTACAGGCTTTATAAATAAAACCAAATATACTAAAATTCAAAGGATATAATATTGAAAATTGAGATGCTCCAAAACATAACTCAATTAGGAATGCAAAGTAAAACTAAAAAGATGTCAAGTAAAAAGTTAAAACATGTAAAAGTTAAAACTTAAAAATAAGAGCAAGTTTATCTGCAGAAATAGACTCCATCTGGTTCTCTTTTGGGCTTCATTCCAGCAAAGAAAGCCTTTATATCTTCCTCCTTCACAACTTCCTTGCGATCTTTGAAACTCTTCAAGTAATCTAAGAGTTTATCCCTCATTTTATTGTATTCAGTCAATGCATTTATTTGTTGGATCCTGTCTAAAGAGGAAAGAGCTTCCAAACCTTTCTCATACTGTGTTGTGTGGTCTACTCGTTCTTTTCCTAATGTTTCGTAAGCAGAAACAGTGTCATCTGGATCAATGAGGAACAGCACACTCAAGTCTTTATACATAGCAAGGCACTCACTACATGTGCAAAGCTTTTGTCTGAAATTTGAAGGCCAAAACACAGCTCCTTTGTGTATCTTCTTAACACCTTTAGGTCTGGAACATTTGCTTTCATCTAATCTAGGTTTCTTAATTGAAGACTCATTAGTTTCTTCATCATCAGACAACTTTCTTTTGTTTTCCTTTAGTTCTGTGGTTTCTGTATCAGATCTACTAACTTTGTTATTGTCCTCTGATGAATCTTTTGGGATATCTTCCAGTTTATCACCATTCATTTCTTGATCCGTTTCATTTGGAAGATCAGTTTTAGATTCATCTGTTCTGCTATTTTCTTCATTTTTGTCAGGGTCTGAGTTTCCATTAACACCATCAATGTTTGAAATATTGTTAGGAGTTGGTTCATTCTCTTCAGAGATTGGTTTGGGGTCTTCACTGATCTCAGAAGCAGCTTCACTTGACTCCTGCTTGTCTTCAGATGTGTCATTAGTAATCTCACTATCATTCTTTTCAATCTGCTCTATATTTGAGGTAGTTTCGGCATTAATCTCTTCAGAAGATTTATTACCCTCTAAACTCTTTGATTCTTCTAAATCTTTGTTCAAATTATCACCTGCAGTTTCTTTTGCAGTTTCTACACTCTCTGCATTAGTAGTGTTATCTTTTTGTTCATCTAAGTTCTCTTTTATTGCATCTGATGTAGAATCAGCTTTTAAATCTCCAGTAGAATCAACTTTTAAATCTTCACTAGATTGTAAATCAGAATCAGTTTTCAGGTCACTATTGTCCGGTGGGTTGTCAGTTTTGTCTTCTAGACTATTAGAAAGAGTATCTTCTTTTGTACTATTTTCTACAGTATTTTCAGAGTTTATATCAAGGGATTGTGATGTTTCAGTCTTCTCAGTTTCCATACTATCTTCATTTACTTTAGTTTCATTGTTCTCAACTAAATTTTCAGTAGTATTGTTTATGGTTTCTGCCTTATCAACATTCATATTTGTAGGCTCCTCAGAATTTTCTAGTACTCCATTCTCTAATTTCTCAGCCTGCTCATCACCATTAGCAATTTTAGCATCAGTATCGTTTAAAGAAGTGACATCTACTTCTGTCTCACCGTTGACAGCAAAATTGGTGTAGTCATGCAAGAATTCATTGTCATCCATACAAGCCTTGCAGACCATTTCAGAATACTGTTCACTACCAGGTACTACTGCGTCTAAATGTGATGCGTGGAGCCAATCCTCACAGACAATACATTGAATCATTTCATCTTCTTCTGGGGCTTCAGGATCTGGGTACGGCCTGTGACAGTTGCAATACAATCCAGAAAAGTTTTGGTTATACTTATTGTCCAAGTTCAGGTCATCCTTGTTAGGTGTGTATTGACAAGGATGGTTGAATTTAGGGTTGCCGCAGTCGCAGCGGAAATTTCTTTTAGTATAAAGTTCTATTAGCTCGTGGTTTTCGTGGCAGTTGAGACTGCAAGCGAGGCAGACTCCTGCTCTCTTCATGGGATCATCTTTGGCTTCAGAACAGCATGTCAAACAGGCATAGATGGCTTGCCTTTTGATATATCCCTGAAAAAATATAGAAATTACAAATTATGAAGAGTGAAAACGAGTATATTTTTATAGTAGAGTAGAGTAGAGAAAATGCCTACGAAATGTTAAACTTTTACTGCTGCCTTATATTATTACTTACATACATATGCTGTAAGGTATTCGGCAAAACTATATTTATTGTACTCTAGGATTGCGGTGTCCAGTTCATTAAAAGAAAATGTATTAAGAAATATTCATCGTTTCAGCGAAATTTCAGTAAAAATTAAATGATGATAAATAACATTATGTCGTGAACGTTTATTGCGTGTTAGTGTTCCTTGTAATATTATTACTTCTTATCATTATTGAAGCCGTAGCTTACCTTAGAATAGGTGCAGTTTTTTTCGTCAGAAGCGCCCAAGACTGCATTAGCATCATCTTCGAAGTCTTGCTGTTCTTGCAAGACGTCCATCATTGTCACAACTTTCTCGCCGTCGCAATCCGCCATGTCGGTGTCTCCGACGTTATTTACGCCGTTCTCCGACATTTTCCACAACCACACCACGAAAATTTAAACAATTTAATTGTTTTAAGGGAGACAAAGAACAATTTATGCAGAAAGCCGGTTAGAATGGGCGCGAAGAAAAAAATTCTTCGACAACCAAACGATGGCAGATGGCACTTAATCGAATTCTCAAACGATTATTGTTGCCAGTTGCCAGTGTAATAAAAATAAATCGATATAATGAATCGATTTAAGCAGCGATTTTATTAACAAATGTAATTAATAAATATTAAAAACCTACCTTTGAATGGACTAATGATACAAATAAAATATTATAATAACTATAATATTAAAAATAATTTCAACAGCTAAAGTAAAAATGGGACATCTAAGTTCTTACGTCCATTACCGACGTACAGGAAGCCAGCTTCCGGAGTTTTGACTTTGTGAAAGAACGACATTCCGGGCCAATAGAGGCTCTTCAAGTAGGCCATGCTTCCACCCTGCTCCAGTGAAAGATTCCAGCATTCATTCGGAATATCTTGATCAATCGAGTCGAGGAAATCCATGCTGTAGTTATAATCGGGTCTAGAAAGCAAGTTTGTGTTCCATCGTTGCTGGGGAGTCCTAATGTGTAGATAGGACTTTAAAAACTTGGCTTCATCAGCGTTAAGCCCGTAGAAGTTAGAGTTAATGGCGACATAGCCGTTGGGATGCTTAATAAGCTGTCCTCTTGCGCATATTTCAGCTTCATCACAAATGTTCGCTATGGTCGCAGCCAAACGATTCTCCTCTTTCATGTACTGACATCTATCAGGGTTGGCCTCTTCCAGAGCTTCATCGAGGACTTTTATTTTTAGGGAGGGGTCTCCGCGGAAAGGGAAGGTGGTAAGTAAGGAGAGGTGCTTGTATTTTTTCTTGGCTTTAGGTAGTAAGCCCCAGAACTTGAAGTCTGTTGTGTAGAAGTATTTCTTGTCAGCCATAGCGTCTTTGCCGATGCCTACGGCGATGTGGTAGTCGTAGTCAACTGCGTAGATCTGCCCCCAGTATTGTATCTGGTTGAAGTGGTTTTCTACTTGAAGCATGGTTAAAGAGTTCTGCAGTAAAGAGATGAGCTCGTTGGTGAGCATGAAACCATTGACGTTAACATACTCCTTGTATTCCCATAGCTTGTGCACGTTCATTACTACAAAATGACCAGGCGTTAGAAGAAATCGAATTAAAATTACAATAATACACAAAATTATTCAAATCTCGTATGTATTTGACATATTTTCCAGATTGTCATGATATTATAGAAAAGAGGTTTTATTGTTTTATGATGTGGACCCATCCAGAAAAGGTTCCGAATAATATTTCTTTGAGCGAAAGTTATCAACACAAACTTATCCTATCCAAAGGCATACCTTAGTTCTGTCTTCTTAAAACTTTTAGGCGTTATTGGTGCCTAACTGAAGTAGGTATAAAGGAAACACTTAATCAGAAGGTTAAATATGGAATGAATATATTTACAAAATAAGCCTACCTATATACAATATGAATACCTTACAACTAGCGAACACAAAAGAAAGTTTTATTAGAAATTAGAAAGAGAAGAAATATTTACATGAAAGAGATAGAAACAGTGATATAAAACTGATGCGCAGATCGATGTGCGCAGGGTATATATGTTGCGGCTCTCGTAAATACAGCGCCCGCATCGTAATGGCACTCCTGCCCAGTGCCATAGATGCCAATATTACGGGCACTCTGCCCGTTTCTGCCATGCCCGCCCTAGGTGCGTTAAGTGCCTAGGAGACCACAGTACTTCTGAGTGCACCCGTAAGAGGGAGGATCCCGAACCGCCCTCTTGCGTGAATTGCTTGGGGTCCGGACATCCCGCGAACTATCGTGGGTGTCCCAAGGCCCCCAAAGGCAAAGGTCCCCAGAGACGCCTCTCGTCTCGTCCCACCAAGCGAACCGGAGCGCCCTTGGCTTCTCCGCGTCGCTATGTGCCCGCCCCGCCCCCCGAGGGGAATGCTTGGTCGGCAACCGAGTTCCCCGCTCTTGCGCCGACCAAGCTTCTCCCACCCACTCCGGCCTTCGTGCCTCCACCGCCTCAGGCCCCTATGGCCCCCCAAATCCCCTTGCCTATTAACGGTACGTCCGCCACGAGTAGGCTCATGTCGTTTTACGGCAGCGTCGATATGGACGCATTCAACAAAGTCGCGCTCGAATTTGTTGCTATTCAGCAACGGAAAGACTTCGATAGTCTGACGGTCCTCTTTGCCCAAAACAAAGCCTTGATAGAGTCTGTCATGGCCGCGTTCTATCGCTCTTAACTATACTTCCACTATGGATAGTACAGCTAAGAGAATTAAGCCCCACTCTTTATCCCTGGCGTTCTACAACGCCAACGGCTTAGGCATAGGGACCGATAGGAACCAACTCCAACTTATTCATCAATTTTTAACTACCCATCAGGTAGACATCCTGCTAGTGTGTGAGACATTCCTAAAACCTAGCCGGAAGGATCCGAAGATCGGAAACTACCGGCTGGTCCGTAATGATAGGACTACCGCCCGATTGGGCGGTACTCTTATCTATTACAGGAACTCTCTCCACTGCATCCCCATAACCACTCCTCCTCTTACCGATCTCGAAGCGTCCTGTTGTCGCATCGGCATGTCCGGCCACCAGGCCATCACTATCGCTTCTTGTTACCTCTCTGGTAACAAAAAAGTCCACAGGAGTGATTTCGAGTCACTCTTCTCCCTTGGAAGCTCAGTCATTCTGGCTGGCGACTTCAACTCCAAGCAAACCCTCTGGGGCTGCATTAGGTCCAATACGAACGGTCACGATCTCTACTCTCTCTCGACTAACCTCGACTTTGAAGTTATTGTCCCTAGCTCTCCCACGCGCTTCCCTCCCATTCCTGATCATAACCCCGAGGTACTCGACATAGCACTTATGAAGGGCGTAACCCTCCAGTTGCGCTCTTTAGAAGTGTTACACGAACTTGACTCTGACCACCGTCCCGTCTTAATGAGACTTGGACCGGACCCATCTGACAGACTGACCAAGACAAAGACGGTAGTGAACTGGCAGCGCTTAGGGGAATCCCTAAAAGCTATCAAGTCACCCGCTCTTGACCTTATCCCCGAC
Organism: Hemithea aestivaria; assembly: GCA_947507615.1. NCBI lineage: Eukaryota > Metazoa > Arthropoda > Insecta > Lepidoptera > Geometridae > Hemithea > Hemithea aestivaria. The sequence goes on from OX382330.1 coordinate 18,041,618, forward strand.
GACATCGTCTCCCCTGACGACGTCTCGTGCTCGATCGATGCTCTCACTAGTCACCTCCGCACCGCCATTGGTGAATCCTCTAAGCAGGTACCAGCCGAGGATCTCCAACGCTGGTCCCTGCCAGAGGATGCGAGGGAACTATTGACAGCAAAGAACGCAGCCACGAGAGCGTATGACTATGGTCCCACCGAAGAGAACAGAGTCAGGCTGCGGCAATGCGAACGTTCTGTTCGCAAACGTATGACTGAACTCCGCAATCAGAAGTGGGACCACATGCTCTCAGAGATCGCGCCCACTCACCAGGCTTACTGGCAGTTGGCGCGATCCCTGAAGAGTGATACGTTGACCACTATGCCCCCTCTGACTAGACCGAACCTCCCTCCCGCGTTTGACGACGAGGAAAAGGCCGAATGTCTGGCCGATAGCCTTGAGGCACAATGCAGCCCCAATCTCGATTTAGTCGACCCTGCTCACCTCGCTGAGGTGAACAGTGTTGTCGAGCAAAAGTCCTCCCTCCCTCCCTCTGACCCCATCGAGCCCGTCAAGGCTTGTGAGGTAGAGTCGATTATCAGAGGCCTCCGCCCCAGAAAAGCCCCCGGTGCGGATGGCATCACTACTAAAGTGATCAAACACTTTCCCACCTCTCTCATCTACCTCCTGGTCAGCATCTTTAATGCGGCCATGGTAAACGCCATCTTTCCCGACGCTTGGAAGAATGCCGACGTAATCGGCATTCACAAGCCAGGCAAGAAGGCATCAGAGCCTTCTAGCTACCGCCCCATCAGTCTCCTCAGTACTCTGGGGAAAATCTACGAGCGCCTCCTTGTAAAGCGCTTATGGTCCATAACTTTGTCCCAAAACCTCCTTCCAGACGAGCAGTTTGGCTTTCGAGCCAAACACTCATGCGTCCAACAAGTACACCGCATCACGGAGTACATCCTCGAAGGTTTCAATTCGAAACCCGGCAACTTTGGCCGTCCTATGGGGACAACAGCTGTCTTCCTGGACGTTGCTAAAGCGTTCGACAAAGTCTGGCACAACGGACTGGTATACAAGTTGTATCAGTTCGGAGTGCCAGACCGTCTTGTACTCATAATACAAGACTTTCTCAGGGCTCGAAGCTTTCGCTATCGCGTCGAGGGAGACCGCTCTTCTCCCCACCCCATCGGAGCCGGAGTCCCTCAGGGCTCCGCGCTCTCCCCTCTCCTCTATTCGCTTTATACTAGCGACATCCCACGCCCCCCGAATGTAGAGATCGCTCTCTTCGCGGACGACACCGCCCTCTACTCTAGAGGGTGGCGACCGATCCGTCAGATAGAAGCACTTCAAAGAGCCCTTCACCTTTTTGGTGATTGGTTCAAGAAGTGGGCTATCACGGTAAACCCAGATAAGAGTACAGCAATGTACTTTCATCCGACCAAACAGCCCCGCAGGGAGCGATCTCTCTCACTCCTCAACGGACCCATCCCTTGGGCCTCCCATACCAAATATCTCGGGGTGACCCTTGATAGTCGACTCTCCTTCATAAAACACGTCACAACCGTGCGCAACCGAGCGGCCTTCTTCTTGGCCCGACTCAGTCCCCTTCTATGCAAGCGGAGTAAAATGTCACTTAGAAATAAGTTGACACTTTACAAAACTTGCATACGACCCGTCATGACTTACGCCTCCGTGGTGTTCGCTCACTCCCCTCTCTCCACCCTAGACATGCTTCAAGTGATTCAAAATCGCTTTCTCCGTAAAGCAGTCGGAGCTGAATGGTATCAGCGCAATTCCGATCTGCATTGCGATCTCGAACTCCCCTCTATCCTTCAATTCATGAAGGATTGCTCTCGCCGCTACTTTGATGCGGCCCCCCACCACCCCAATCCCCTCGTTGTCCAAGCCTCGAACTACTCTGTAGATCAGGCCTCCACTCCCCTCCGTCGTCGCCCTAAAAACGTGTTGAACGATCCGGACGATCCCATCGCTGCCGTCACATCGGCGGCGCTGGGATCGCCGAATCCGCCAACCATGCGCAACAGTCGCTCCGTTTTCGGTACTGGTCCCGGATACCAGATCCTCCAACCAACACAATCACGACACCGACCGCGCCGGCGCGGTCGAAGACCTCTGAGATCCTTCAGATCAGTTAGATTCTCTCCAAATAATCAAACAGATCAAAATACTGTTAGGGCCCTAGGACACGCCCCTTCAGGGGTGCCAGGGCAAGTCTAGTCCCCGTATCTGGCGACGGCCCAAGCCGAGGTTCGTGCCATCTGAGGCGCCCTTGAGCTAGTCGCCCACTAAAACTTTGGGTCGAGTGCCTCCTGCGCTCACCACACGCCCGGTAAAGCTGTAGAGGTCTCAATCTGAGACCAACAGCGTAGGTCATATAAAAAAAAAAAAAAAAAAAAAAAAAAAAAAAAAAAATACAGCGCGCGGGAGTTGGCCTCTTCATTCGCCCGGACGTCGCCTCGCCGCTCACACGTGTTCACGTGTGCGCCCCAGCTCATTGAAGTGTTGTGAAGAAGTCTAGATTCTAGACTGTAGTGACAAGTGTGAAGTCTAGACTGGAGCGACGTGTGTGAAGTCTGGACTGCAGCGACGTGTGTGAAGTCTGGACTGCAGCGACGCGTGTGACTTGTTTCTTCATTGAACAAACAACAACAAAACCGCCCTTTTCAAGGCGTCTTGTTTCTAGTTTGAACAGCAGAAAAACCGCCCTTTTCAAGGCGATGGTTTTCTATTGTTTCTTGAAGATCTGCATACACGAACGTTGTGAAATAAATGAAGTGAAGTGCTTGAGTGTTAGAATAGAATAGAATACTCTTTATTGGAACCAAAGAAAATTACAATTTTACTTAATATTAGCACTGAAATACAATTTGGTCCACAATGGGCGGCCTTATCGCTGTGAGCGATCTCTTCCAGGCAACCAACCTTTGTTTGGAAAAGTTGATCGAAAGAGTAGAGTGGGATTTGCTACAAGAACGTGTTACATATATTTAACTAAATAATATATATAAAGATAATATATAAATATACCTAATTACATAACAATACATAAAAATAACATACATACTCGTACTAATAATACATATATATCTACTAATAAATATTTACCTGTATAAAGTAGAAAGGAGCATAATAATTATGTTTGTGATAGATAGTAATCTCGTACTAGTTTTTTAAAACTTTCAAGAGTTTTTGCACATCTGATCGGGACAGGGAGAGAATTCCACAAATGAACTGAGTAATGGGTGAAGGAGTTACCTATAAATTTTGACGAGGTAATGGGGGTTGTGGTCATTAGAAGATAGTTATTGGAAGAGCGAAGAGAGAAAGAATGAGAGTCACAGACAAATTTGAAGCGTTCTTTGAGATAAGTAGGCGTGGAAGGGTTGAAGAGAATTTTATAAAGAATATAGAGTATGTGAGTATTCCGGCGAAGTCTGATAGGTAACCACTTCAGCTTACTGCGATACTCGGAAATGTGGTCATATTTTCGTAATCCGTATATGAACCGAATGCAGAAGTTTTGCAGTCTTTCTAGTTTGTTTAGCTGTTCTTGGGTTAAGTCCAGATAGCTAGCGTCTGCGTAATCTAATATGGGGAGAAGGAGAGACTGTACAAGCGCAGTTTTGGTGGCGATCGGCAAGAAATTACGTAACCTTCGTAGTGAACCAGCAGCAGCATAGATCTTCCGGCTGACCTCCGCTATTTGAGGAGCCCATGAAAACTGGCTATCAATATGAATACCTAAATTCTTGACTGTAGTGCTAATGGGAATAACGGTAGCGTCGAAGATGACCTGGGGTAAACGGAACCAGTCCAGCTTGGAGATCATCCTCGAACTGCCGATTACAATCATCTGGGTTTTCAGAGGGTTAACTTTGAGTCCGTAGGATTTGCTCCAGTCTAAAATGCATTGAAGGTCAGCGTTGACAGTATCTATGGCAGATTCCATTTGATCAACTGGGGCTTGGGTATAAATCTGGAGATCATCGGCGTAAAGGTGATAAGATGAAGTGAGTTGCTTAGAGATAGAGTTAATGAAAATAGCAAATAGAAGAGGAGATAGTACGCCGCCCTGTGGCACACCAGCAGTAGTATTACACCAAGATGAGTACTTATCATCGATGCGAACACGCTGCCGGCGACCAAACAGGTAACTGTGAAACCAGTCAACTACCGCAGGCGACATATTAAGAGAGCGAAGAAGAGCGAGGAGAATATCGAAATCAACGTTGTTGAACGCATTGCTGAAGTCAAGCAGTGATAGCAGTGTTATCTGTCCCGCCGCCATGCCAAATCGTACGTCATCGGTTATTTTAACTAGAGCAGTCACAGTACTATGGCCGCGACGGAAACCAGATTGAAGTGGGTTCAAGAGTGAATTTCGTAACAGAAAAGAGTTGATTTGTTGGTAGACAAGACGTTCTAGTATCTTAGAGAGGAAAGGGAGAATAGAAATAGGTCGAAAGTCAGAAAAAGACGAAGGATTAGATTTCTTAGGAAGTGGAATGATCTGTGCTTCTTTCCATAGTGAGGGAAAAGAAGCGTTAGTAATAGAAAAATTTAGAATGAAGCAAATTATTGGTAACAGTTCCTCGAGAACTAAGGTAATCATTTTTCGACTGATGCCATCACTGCCGATTGCATTGGACGAAATAGAAGCAATGCTCTTCTTAACATCACTCGCGGAAAATTGACTGAAGAAGAAGGGAGAAGAGTTTAGAGTAGGTACTGAAGAGAGTTGAGAAATTGTGGCAGCTTTTACTGGTCCATCGAAACTGGAAGAGGAAGAGAAATTTTGATTTAGTAGGTCAACGTTTAGATCTTTAGGAAGCGAGTCTTGACGTGACTTCCCAATTCCCAGCGACCTAAGGAATCTCCATACCTTTGCAGGATCCTCATCCTGTACAGATTTAAAAATATGTCGGCGCTGTGCGTCTCTACACGCTTTGTTGCATTTGTTCCGGCGCTCAGCATACTTTATTTTATTATTATCAGTAGGTTTCAGAGTGTTGTGTTTTCTTTCTTCCCTGGTAACTTGTAGGTATTGGTGCTGTGTTGTAAGGTATGTTGTAGCCATGTCCGGGTATATTGTGGACATGGTGAGGTACATCGCAGGTATTGATCTTGAGGTACGTGGTAAGGTAAGGTACTTGTAGGTATGTAGTGTAGTGCACCTACAGTACTCCCCCTCAAGCGAAGCGTACCGGCAGTTTTATATTGCGGCCGGATCTTGATTGCTTCGTGGCAGGTACGGATGTTGTAGGTATATGTAGATCACTCGATGACGGAGTAGCTGCGCTGTCTGTGGTAGTAGCGGGTGCATCGACGTCAGTGTCGAGGTTGATCATGTAGGCAGGTTTCAGGCGATCGATCGATATAGTGGGCGATCGATTGTCAGGAACTTTTAGTAGGAACGTTTTATCGTTCTGCTCGACGACTTTGTACGGCCCTTCGTACGCAGGTTGCAGCGGCTTCTTAACTGCGTCCGTGCGTACGAAAACGTACTCGCAGGTCTTGAGATCTTGGTTGACGAATATGGGACGGCTGTTGCTATGCGGCGTTGTAGGTTGCGCAGGCTTCACGGCGGCGATGGAGTTGCGCAGGCGATCAACGAAGTCGTAGTCCATGTCGCAGGATGATGTGACGGACGGCGCGGCCAAAAAATCGCTCGGTAGGCGTAGGTTTTGGCCGTAGGTAACCTCGGCGGCGCTTACGCCCGTATCGTTTCGAGCGGCGGCGCGTAGACCCATAAGTACAGTGGGTAGCTCGTCGATCCACTCACAGTGGGTAGCAGTCTTGAGTGTGCGATGCCAGCGTTCGACCATGCCGTTTGATTGTGGGTGATACGGCGTCGTGTGGTTGCGTTTGATCCCCATGGCGGCGAGTAGTTTGGTGAACAGCTGACTCTCGAACTGGCGGCCTTGGTCACTCGTTAGGTACATTGGGCACCCAAATCGAGTAATCCAATTTTCATAGACGATTTTTGCGACGGATTCGGCTGAGATGTCTTCGGTAGGTATAGCTTCGGGCCATCTAGTCACTCGGTCGATCATAGTGACTAAATATCGATGTCCGTGAGATGATGTAGGCAGTGGTCCGACTATATCGACGTGTATGTGTTGGAAGCGGTCGGTTGGCGGGAATTTTGAAACTTCGCTCCAAGTATGTCGTGTGATTTTGCATTGTTGACATCGAATACATTGTCTCGCCCAGGCAGCGACGTCGGCGTTGATTGAAGGCCAGAAGAATTTTTCAGTGATCAGCTTGCGTGTGGTGCGTATACCGGGATGACTGATGTTGTGGACGGCGTCGAATGCGTCGCGGCGAAATTCTTCTGGTAGGTATGGTCGGATGGACGGTGTAGATGTCTCGCAGTACACAGGCTTCGACGTTCCAGGCAAAGTAATTGGTTTGAGCGCCAAATTACTTTGTTGGCTGAGCTTGTGTATTGTAGTGATGTCTCGTTCTTGCGCGGCTGCGATCTTGTTGTAGTCGAGCGTTGTAGGGCATGTTATTGTTTCAACTCTGCTGAGTGCGTCGGCTACGATGTTATCTTTGCCGCTGATGTGGCGAATATCAGTGGTAAATTCGCTTATGAAAATCAGCTGTCTTGCACGGTGTGGTGTCTCGGATGGTGATGGCGGCTTCTGCAGTACGTAGGTTAGCGGCTTGTGATCGGTGAAAATGATGATGTTTCGGCCTTCGAACATTTTGCGGTAGTGTTTTACTGTCATGTAGATAGCCAGTAACTCTCTGTCGAATGTGCTGTACTGTCGTTGTGCGTCGCTGAATTTCTATGAAAAATAGCCGAGAGGTTGCCATTTTTCATCGATGTACTGTTGTAGTACTGCTCCGGCGGATTTGTCTGAGGCGTCGGTGAAAATAGCGATCGGTGCGGTGTGCGATGGATGAGCGAGCAAAGCTGCGTTTTTAATCGCATTTTTGCAGGCTTCAAATGCAGATGTCGCTTCGTCGTTCCAATGTATTTCAGTCTTGTCTCGCTTTTTCACGGAGTGCAGATAGGCATTTAGCGGTGCTTGAATTGTAGCGGCGTTCGGAAGGTGATCTCGATAGAAATTCATCATTCCGAGAAAGCGCCTTAATTCTTCAATTGTGTTCGGCTTTGTGTAGTTCGTGATTGCTGTCACTTTTTCGGCAGGCGGTAAGATTCCTTCTCTTGAAACTGTGTATCCTAGGAATTTTACTTGCGGCTGGCCTAGGACACATTTGGCGGGATTTATAGTGATGCCATTGTCTTCAAGTCTTCGTAGTACAGTGCGAAGGTGTTGTTGATGCGTAGTTTCGTCTGTAGAAGCGATCATGACATCGTCGACGAACGGGAATACGTAGTCGAGTCCGCGCAGTACTTCGTGAATGAAACGTTGAAACGTTTGGCCGGCGTTCTTGAGTCCGGGTACCATTCGCGGGAACTCGAATAGACCCATCGGTGTGATGATTGCAGTCTTCTCGATGTCTTGTTCGCGCGTTCGCAGTTGTGAGTATGCGCGGTTTAAGTCGATCACGCTGAATATCTTCTTGTCGGTGAGTTGAAAAGTGAAATCTTTCACTCGTGGAATCGGGTAGCGATCGGGTTTCGTGCAGGCGTTAAGTCTTCTGTAGTCGCCACATACACGAATGCTTCCGTCTTTTTTAGGTACGATGTGTAGCGGTGATGCCCAGGGACTTTTGCTTGGACGGCATATTCCCTGTTCGATCATGTGCTGGAACTCTTTGCGAACGGCTTCGTAGCGATGCGGTGCGATTGGACGTGCGTGACAGTATACAGGCGGTCCGCTCGTTTCGATGTAGTGTTCGACATTCGGCTCGATTGCGTTCGGTGTGGGAGTGAGACGGGTGATACCGGGAAACTCGGCGAGTATCGCGTGGTAGCTCTGTGTGTCGTCGATCGTCTTGATTGTAGGCATGTTGCAGGCTTGAATAGTGGAGATCGCAGTGAGGCTGGTTTTACCGTCGATTAATCGTCGTTTAGGTAGATCAACGATTAACTGATGGTGTCGCAGGAAATCAGCGCCGATTATTGGCTTTCCCACGTCAGCGACGATGAAGGTCCACTGGAACGGTCTTCGTAGATTGAGGTCAAGCGTGATTGTCTTCTCCCCGTATGTAGGTATGACGGTGTTATTTGCAGCGTACAGTTGGAAATCGAGCGGTTTAGGTAGCGCTCCTTTTGGTCGCGGTAAAACGGAGATATTGGCGCCGGTGTCGATGAGGAACTTATGTTGAGAATTCTTGTCAACGACGAATAGGCGGTAAGAATTTTCTTCTACGCTGGGTTGAGCTTCTGGTGATATTTGTGTTGGTTTTCCGACTTCACATTTTGTGTAGCTGCACGGTGTAGTGCAGTGGCGTGCTTGTGCGCCGTACCGACGATGATAATAACAGTGCGGTGAAACTGTGTTACTGGAGCTTCTTCTTGTCTTGTTATTGTTGTTGAGACTAGTCGGCGTTGCATTGTGGCAGTAATTGAAGATTCGTTGTTGCTCCGATTTGATGGCGGCAACTTCGAATTTTAACGTGCGGATTACTTCGATGAGGTATTTGTTGAAGTCGGAGTCTTCTTGTGACGACAGTGGCGGTGGCGTGATGTAGGTGGTGGTGGTCTTCGCTGTGTTCGAAGCGGCGGCGGCAGCTGCAGTGGGGTCCATGGTGGATTTTCTGCGTGGTCGTCGTGCAGAGCTTCGTCTTGATATGGTGTCGGTCACCACTGTAGGTACCAGTGAACGGCAGCGACAGCGGTGATGAGACTTCGAGCGATGTGTCACCACATTAGGCGGTAGCGGCGGTGAACAGTATTCAACGGCGAGGTCACCACTTTAAGCGTTATTGGTGCCTAACTGAAGTAGGTATAAAGGAAACACTTAATCAGAAGGTTAAATATGGAATGAATATATTTACTTTTTTTTTTTTTTTTTTTTTTTAAATGACCTACGCTGTTGGTCTCAGATTGAGACCTCTACAGCTTTACCGGGCGTGTGGTGAGCGCAGGAGGCACTCGACCCAAAGTTTTAGTGGGCGACTAGCTCAAGGGCGCCTCAGATGGCACGAACCTCGGCTTGGGCCGTCGCCAGATACGGGGACTAGACTTGCCCTGGCACCCCTGAAGGGGCGTGTCCTAGGGCCCTAACAGTATTTTGATCTGTTTGATTATTTGGAGAGAATCTAACTGATCTGAAGGATCTCAGAGGTCTTCGACCGCGCCGGCGCGGTCGGTGTCGTGATTGTGTTGGTTGGAGGATCTGGTATCCGGGACCAGAAACCGAAAACGGAGCGACTGTTGCGCATGGTTGGCGGATTCGGCGATCCCAGCGCCGCCGATGTGACGGCAGCGATGGGATCGTCCGGATCGTTCAACACGTTTTTAGGGCGACGACGGAGGGGAGTGGAGGCCTGATCTACAGAGTAGTTCGAGGCTTGGACAACGAGGGGATTGGGGTGGTGGGGGGCCGCGTCAAAGTAGCGGCGAGAGCAATCCTTCATGAATTGAAGGATAGAGGGGAGTTCGAGATCGCAATGCAGATCGGAATTGCGCTGATACCATTCAGCTCCGACTGCTTTACGGAGAAAGCGATTTTGAATCACTTGAAGCATGTCTAGGGTGGAGAGAGGGGAGTGAGCGAACACCACGGAGGCGTAAGTCATGACGGGTCGTATGCAAGTTTTGTAAAGTGTCAACTTATTTCTAAGTGACATTTTACTCCGCTTGCATAGAAGGGGACTGAGTCGGGCCAAGAAGAAGGCCGCTCGGTTGCGCACGGTTGTGACGTGTTTTATGAAGGAGAGTCGACTATCAAGGGTCACCCCGAGATATTTGGTATGGGAGGCCCAAGGGATGGGTCCGTTGAGGAGTGAGAGAGATCGCTCCCTGCGGGGCTGTTTGGTCGGATGAAAGTACATTGCTGTACTCTTATCTGGGTTTACCGTGATAGCCCACTTCTTGAACCAATCACCAAAAAGGTGAAGGGCTCTTTGAAGTGCTTCTATCTGACGGATCGGTCGCCACCCTCTAGAGTAGAGGGCGGTGTCGTCCGCGAAGAGAGCGATCTCTACATTCGGGGGGCGTGGGATGTCGCTAGTATAAAGCGAATAGAAGAGAGGGGAGAGCGCGGAGCCCTGAGGGACTCCGGCTCCGATGGGGTGGGGAGAAGAGCGGTCTCCCTCGACGCGATAGCGAAAGCTTCGAGCCCTGAGAAAGTCTTGTATTATGAGTACAAGACGGTCTGGCACTCCGAACTGATACAACTTGTATACCAGTCCGTTGTGCCAGACTTTGTCGAACGCTTTAGCAACGTCCAGGAAGACAGCTGTTGTCCCCATAGGACGGCCAAAGTTGCCGGGTTTCGAATTGAAACCTTCGAGGATGTACTCCGTGATGCGGTGTACTTGTTGGACGCATGAGTGTTTGGCTCGAAAGCCAAACTGCTCGTCTGGAAGGAGGTTTTGGGACAAAGTTATGGACCATAAGCGCTTCACAAGGAGGCGCTCGTAGATTTTCCCCAGAGTACTGAGGAGACTGATGGGGCGGTAGCTAGAAGGCTCTGATGCCTTCTTGCCTGGCTTGTGAATGCCGATTACGTCGGCATTCTTCCAAGCGTCGGGAAAGATGGCGTTTACCATGGCCGCATTAAAGATGCTGACCAGGAGGTAGATGAGAGAGGTGGGAAAGTGTTTGATCACTTTAGTAGTGATGCCATCCGCACCGGGGGCTTTTCTGGGGCGGAGGCCTCTGATAATCGACTCTACCTCACAAGCCTTGACGGGCTCGATGGGGTCAGAGGGAGGGAGGGAGGACTTTTGCTCGACAACACTGTTCACCTCAGCGAGGTGAGCAGGGTCGACTAAATCGAGATTGGGGCTGCATTGTGCCTCAAGGCTATCGGCCAGACATTCGGCCTTTTCCTCGTCGTCAAACGCGGGAGGGAGGTTCGGTCTAGTCAGAGGGGGCATAGTGGTCAACGTATCACTCTTCAGGGATCGCGCCAACTGCCAGTAAGCCTGGTGAGTGGGCGCGATCTCTGAGAGCATGTGGTCCCACTTCTGATTTCGGAGTTCAGTCATACGTTTGCGAACAGAACGTTCGCATTGCCGCAGCCTGACTCTGTTCTCTTCGGTGGGACCATAGTCATACGCTCTCGTGGCTGCGTTCTTTGCTGTCAATAGTTCCCTCGCATCCTCTGGCAGGGACCAGCGTTGGAGATCCTCGGCTGGTACCTGCTTAGAGGATTCACCAATGGCGGTGCGGAGGTGACTAGTGAGAGCATCGATCGAGCACGAGACGTCGTCAGGGGAGACGATGTCGTCGGGGATAAGGTCAAGAGCGGGTGACTTGATAGCTTTTAGGGATTCCCCTAAGCGCTGCCAGTTCACTACCGTCTTTGTCTTGGTCAGTCTGTCAGATGGGTCCGGTCCAAGTCTCATTAAGACGGGACGGTGGTCAGAGTCAAGTTCGTGTAACACTTCTAAAGAGCGCAACTGGAGAGTTACGCCCTTCATAAGTGCTATGTCGAGTACCTCGGGGTTATGATCAGGAATGGGAGGGAAGCGCGTGGGAGAGCTAGGGACAATAACTTCAAAGTCGAGGTTAGTCGAGAGAGAGTAGAGATCGTGACCGTTCGTATTGGACCTAATGCAGCCCCAGAGGGTTTGCTTGGAGTTGAAGTCGCCAGCCAGAATGACTGAGCTTCCAAGGGAGAAGAGTGACTCGAAATCACTCCTGTGGACTTTTTTGTTACCAGAGAGGTAACAAGAAGCGATAGTGATGGCCTGGTGGCCGGACATGCCGATGCGACAACAGGACGCTTCGAGATCGGTAAGAGGAGGAGTGGTTATGGGGATGCAGTGGAGAGAGTTCCTGTAATAGATAAGAGTACCGCCCAATCGGGCGGTAGTCCTATCATTACGGACCAGCCGGTAGTTTCCGATCTTCGGATCCTTCCGGCTAGGTTTTAGGAATGTCTCACACACTAGCAGGATGTCTACCTGATGGGTAGTTAAAAATTGATGAATAAGTTGGAGTTGGTTCCTATCGGTCCCTATGCCTAAGCCGTTGGCGTTGTAGAACGCCAGGGATAAAGAGTGGGGCTTAATTCTCTTAGCTGTACTATCCATAGTGGAAGTATAGTTAAGAGCGATAGAACGCGGCCATGACAGACTCTATCAAGGCTTTGTTTTGGGCAAAGAGGACCGTCAGACTATCGAAGTCTTTCCGTTGCTGAATAGCAACAAATTCGAGCGCGACTTTGTTGAATGCGTCCATATCGACGCTGCCGTAAAACGACATGAGCCTACTCGTGGCGGACGTACCGTTAATAGGCAAGGGGATTTGGGGGGCCATAGGGGCCTGAGGCGGTGGAGGCACGAAGGCCGGAGTGGGTGGGAGAAGCTTGGTCGGCGCAAGAGCGGGGAACTCGGTTGCCGACCAAGCATTCCCCTCGGGGGGCGGGGCGGGCACATAGCGACGCGGAGAAGCCAAGGGCGCTCCGGTTCGCTTGGTGGGACGAGACGAGAGGCGTCTCTGGGGACCTTTGCCTTTGGGGGCCTTGGGACACCCACGATAGTTCGCGGGATGTCCGGACCCCAAGCAATTCACGCAAGAGGGCGGTTCGGGATCCTCCCTCTTACGGGTGCACTCAGAAGTACTGTGGTCTCCTAGGCACTTAACGCACCTAGGGCGGGCATGGCAGAAACGGGCAGAGTGCCCGTAATATTGGCATCTATGGCACTGGGCAGGAGTGCCATTACGATGCGGGGTCTCAATAGAGAGACCCGAAAGGCTACAGACCATCTTCAAATTGAAAATGGCCTTACCCTCTGGGGTTTTCTCTAGGACGACCAACACAAGGTCGAAGAGGGCCTTGTTTCGGCCATAAAGGCGGTGGACTTCCCTAACCGGGAAGCCCTGAGCCTTGAGATCCGCGGAGACCAGCTCTACATCGAGCTCCTTAGGGACTCCGCGGATGACCACCCGAAGGTGTTTTTCAGACTCCAAGGCATAGGTGTGGTAGCCTATGGCCTTGGAGCGGAGTAAGGATGTGACCTTACGGTGAGAGTCGATTGACTTCACCTGCACTCTTATGCCCAACTGGGTGTTAGTCGCCGATTTGAGCTCTATACCGAGCTCGGCGAAGGAACTGGACAGGTCGTACCACCTATCCTTGTCATGAACAAGGAAGGGCGTGGGGAGTTTGGACGAGCCCGGAGGTCTAGAGACGGGAGTCTCAGAGTCGGAGGACGCGGAGGAAGGCATAGAGCCCGAGGGAGGGCAGATGGCCTTAGCGGGGAGGGACGGGGAAGACGCCGCGGGACGTTTCTTACCCTTTTTGTAGACGACTTGGGTGAAGCCGTCATCGTCGGGTGAAGCGAGAGATGGAGTGGATATAGGATCACACTCCATTTCGGGGTCGGGAGACTGCGGTGAGTCTGAGAGGGCAAAATTTATTTTGACAGGGGAGCGCGAACGGTCGCGGGGGAGGGGCTCGCGGGTGAAAAACCCGGCGAGAGCGAGCGGGTGGGCTGAGCGCAAGGGAGGCTCTGGGATTGGGTCGCGAGAGAGCGAGAGGGCTGAGTCTGAGACTGCGTCGCGAGAGAGCGAGAGGGCTGAGCGCATTGAAGGCTCTGCGATGGCGTCGCTACGAGTGAGCGAGAGGCCTGCGTGCGAGAGGGAGAGCGTGACATGAACGCCGGGCTCATATCATGGCGGACGGGAGGGGCCACTTTGGGGGCGCGCGAGGCAACGCGCGAGTTTGCCTCGGTTGGGACGGGCGCCGCGGGGCGCAGAGAAATATTATTAACGGTTTTGAGAGAGTCGTTGTACTCTCTCAAAATCGTGGCATATTTCTTCCCCAGCCAGGATTGGAGATCCATGGCTGGAGAGAGGTTAAGGGCCTACGTGGCGCCGGGGGAGGAGGTCCCCGGCGAGCTTAATAGGAAGGGAGAATCTCCCTGCCGGGTGTAGACAGGGAGGTGAGTGCCTAGGTCTGTATCCCTAGTGAATGCCAACTCACAGGTCCTTAGCAAAGGTTGTGAGTCGGATTCCGGCTGTTGCAGTCTTAGCAAAAACTGGCAACCGGGTGTGTACCTGCGTACCTGACGTCGCACGAGGGCCTGAGTGACCCTGGGCGGTGCGTCAAGCCCTTCCGGATTCCGTGGTTTTCTCAGAAGGAGAAAAACACGGGCGCTCCGGGGCAACGCCCTGTCGGCTTACGTTGGCACCGTTTGGTTTCCACCGACAGACCACGGAAGGTGGATTTGGTATAGAAACAAGGGAAGGGTGCTTAAAAGTTAAGCGTCGTCTCGAGAGAGACGTTTGTTGCCTTAAAAAAGGCAGTAGGTCGCGAATGCTGGCTGCGAGCAAAGGAACAAACGATAAAATCGAATGAACCTTTGAGCGCAGGTAAGCTGAGCGAACGTCCGCACGGCACGGGGGCAGTGGGACGAAATCAATATATTTACAAAATAAGCCTACCTATATACAATATGAATACCTTACAACTAGCGAACACAAAAGAAAGTTTTATTAGAAATTAGAAAGAGAAGAAATATTTACATGAAAGAGATAGAAACAGTGATATAAAACTGATGCGCAGATCGATGTGCGCAGGGTATATATGTTGCGGCTCTCGTAAATACAGCGTTTGTTGAACGATCCGGACGATCCCATCGCTGCCGTCACATCGGCGGCGCTGGGATCGCCGAATCCGCCAACCATGCGCAACAGTCGCTCCGTTTTCGGTACTGGTCCCGGATACCAGATCCTCCAACCAACACAATCACGACACCGACCGCGCCGGCGCGGTCGAAGACCTCTGAGATCCTTCAGATCAGTTAGATTCTCTCCAAATAATCAAACAGATCAAAATACTGTTAGGGCCCTAGGACACGCCCCTTCAGGGGTGCCAGGGCAAGTCTAGTCCCCGTATCTGGCGACGGCCCAAGCCGAGGTTCGTGCCATCTGAGGCGCCCTTGAGCTAGTCGCCCACTAAAACTTTGGGTCGAGTGCCTCCTGCGCTCACCACACGCCCGGTAAAGCTGTAGAGGTCTCAATCTGAGACCAACAGCGTAGGTCATATAAAAAAAAAAAAAAAAAAAAAAAAAAAAAAAAAATACAGCGCGCGGGAGTTGGCCTCTTCATTCGCCCGGACGTCGCCTCGCCGCTCACACGTGTTCACGTGTGCGCCCCAGCTCATTGAAGTGTTGTGAAGAAGTCTAGATTCTAGACTGTAGTGACAAGTGTGAAGTCTAGACTGGAGCGACGTGTGTGAAGTCTGGACTGCAGCGACGTGTGTGAAGTCTGGACTGCAGCGACGCGTGTGACTTGTTTCTTCATTGAACAAACAACAACAAAACCGCCCTTTTCAAGGCGTCTTGTTTCTAGTTTGAACAGCAGAAAAACCGCCCTTTTCAAGGCGATGGTTTTCTATTGTTTCTTGAAGATCTGCATACACGAACGTTGTGAAATAAATGAAGTGAAGTGCTTGAGTGTTGTGTTTTCTTTCTTCCCTGGTAACTTGTAGGTATTGGTGCTGTGTTGTAAGGTATGTTGTAGCCATGTCCGGGTATATTGTGGACATGGTGAGGTACATCGCAGGTATTGATCTTGAGGTACGTGGTAAGGTAAGGTACTTGTAGGTATGTAGTGTAGTGCACCTACAAACTCATAAAACAACACAACTCACAACCTACGCCATATAATTTTCTTATATCTTATTTATTTTTGTGGGGTCTTGAGGGACATCGTAAACCGAGATTTTTCCTTCTCGTGTGTCAATTACCGAAGTCAAATATTTGCTAGCCCTCTGTCGGTCGTTATTCGTAACATGACCGTGGCTAGTGCCACCTTAACTAGATCTGCTGTTATTAGGTAGTAGTTCCATGTAAGAGTTCAAGTTATGCTGGGTATTAGGATAACTAGGCAATTTGCTTACATTTTTAGATTACCGTGATCGTGTTGCTTGTTTGCAGACTTGTGGGTCTCATTCGGGAGAAAATATTACGCCTGTGAAGTGTAACACCGATGAAATAAGAATATATCAGGCATAAAATACCTGCGGGAATTTTTTATGGTTCTGTGGACTTTATCGCGTTAGAAATAATTTTTGACAAAGTATATTAAAATATTAGTAGTTTCATGAAGGGATTAAAATAAAATGTATCTTAAATTGTTTTGTGTAGTATTGCTACTTGATGAAAGATGGCGCTAGTGGTACACAAATGAAATTTACGAATACATGTTTAGTAAAGCTACTCCATACTAGATGACGCTACTAGTATTTTAAAGGCATAATATTATTATGAAATTTTATTTTACTTGGCGGTACATACTCAGCATTTTTAAATTATTGTCATTACACATCTAAAATATTATGTATTAAATAAATTGTTACAAGTTCAATAATTCCTGTTTAATTGCTATAAAAACACTTTTGCATCGTGTATTTCAAATTATGAAAATGTCTGTGGATTGTATGCATTTTACTATTCTATTGATAATCCTGCAACTATTAATCTTTTAGATCACGATATGACACGCAGACGTGATTTTAAACACAAAAAATACAATAAAAGTACTTTATTAAAACAATAAAGTCCTCTCAATATCCACCTACCCTCTGATGATAACGAATGTTTAAAACGCTGTCATCGACAATAACTGACAACGCGTGCCTCGATTAGCCACTCGTCGAGAAAAAAACAACTCTAGTCTATGGTCCTATGACGTGATTCGGCACGCGCGGTACCACTTCACTAGCGTAGTGCGGGGACAATCGATTATTGTTTTAGCACGTGTCACGCGTTACAAAATAGGCAAATGTATTGAAGTGTCATTGGTTAGACTGAAGAGCACAGGTGGTAAGGGGTAAATTGTAAAAAGTGAGGAGATTTATCTGCACTTACCTTCGAACTATTATTATTATTATGAGGTTTTAAATGGTCTATGAGCATGCAATGCTTACTTCATATCTAATATATATAATTAATAATTATTCATTTATTTCCTTAACATGTTACATAACAGATGAAGGTTTTATTACAGAAGTGCAGATACATTTCATTATACTATGTATTGTGGCATTCAAATCTTTACTTTATCAAATTAAAATAAAATAAATAAAATCGTTTTATTTCAGGCATTAAATAACCCATAGTTACATCAATAATTAAATAATAAGAAAATATTGAAAAATATTAAAATAAAACTAGTTTAAGTATATTATACGCGTAAAACAACTTGTAATAACAAGTTTGGTCATTTCTTGTTTCCGTTCAGGTGAACTGATGTCCAGTATTTAAATATCGGACTACTAACATTTTCCGAGACAGCCCGAAGTATAATATTACTGGAGTGACTGATACGACTCCAGAATGACGCTATCCGCGACCTAATTATGGCAAAGAAATCCGGGACCCTCGCATCCGCAAACATGTTTTGACGCACTGCAGTACCTTGGCAGCTTCATAAGAATCCTGTATGCATCATTATACTGTACTTTTATGGTATTGATCGCCTTACGGGTAAATGATGTCCACAATTGACACGTATAAAGGTATAGACAATACGCTCGAAAAAGTGTTTTTTTGACATCTTTACTACAGTTACCAAATCTCCGCGCAATCATGTTGCTTCTTACTGCGAGGGCCCTACGCTCTCGTTCTATGTCGCAGTCATCCTGGAGTCGTTCAGTCAGTATATGCCCTAAATACCTGAACTGCTTAACCACCTTAATCTCTGCACCATTCAAAAATACTCCCGGGACCCTATCCGGACCAATTCGACCCGACCTGAACACCATCACTTCCGTTTTAAGGACGTTGTATTTAAGTCCGTGCGCATTAGCATAATGCTCACAGACCGAAAGCAACCTCCTCAACCCCTTGATCGAAGGACTGAGGAGCACCATATCGTCGGCGTAGCTTAGATTGTTGACGCATGTATTGCCCAGGTGACATCCAATCTTGGTGTTCCTCAGTTCCTCGATCAGAGCATTCAGGTATTGGTTAAAAAGGTCCGGTGAAGTTAACCCACCTTGACGAACGCCACATTCTAGCCTGTACTTGCTAGAAGTTGTGTTCCTCCATCTTACATTGTTCATTTGATTGCCGTACCAGTATCTCAACAGATTCACTACTTGACCGGGAACTTTAGCTCTCTTTAGCTTTGCCCAGAGAATTTTATAATTGACTAGGTCAAAAGCACGGCTTAAGTCTAAAAAGCAGGCATAAACTGATGTATTTCGACTAGTATAATATTGCACTGTACTTTTTTAGCTAATAATAGCTGCATCTGTTGAGAGACCAGCACGGAAACCAAATTGCGCATCATCTATCGTAAGGTGTTTTTGCAGTTCAGGATGCAACAAGCGCTCAAGTATTTTTCCAACTATCGTACCTAGCGAGATCGGCCGATAGTTGGACGTAGGTACAGCTGAGATTGCCGGTTTTGTTTTTAGGAACAGGTATAACCGTTGTTCTCATGAGATCTTCAGGTAGATAACTAAATTTTACACAAAGATTGAACAGATCGCATAGATGTCCAGTAAGTTTTTGACTACCCCAGACAACGTGCTCCACGCTGAGACCATCATGCCCTGGTGATTTTCCCTTCTTCATACCCTTTATAACCTTCGCAACTTCTTTACTGGTAAAAAAAAATTTATAAACAATAATTATTATTATTATGAAGGAAACAAAAATTAAAAGTCAATAAATATATTTATTTATTCATTTTAAATTTTTGTTTCCTATATAAGAATTACATTTACTTATATTTAAAAAAAAAAACTTTATTAAATTTGAGATAGCCTGAAAACATTTCTCTATTAGCCATAACCTGAGTTTCTGAGTAAGTAAGTAGGCCTGATAAAATTCTTTTGGGATAACTTTGTAAATGTACGTAATACTTTCCCATTGTTAGATGGGAAAGTTTTTGAAATAACAATGAAAGTAATTTTTGCGTACCTAAACCTATTGATCTAAAATAAAAAATAAAACATGTTTTAATTAATCATTGCATAAAACGCGCCATATGTGCACAACCGAGTACCCGCAAATTATGTCTATTTCAGTAGTTTTCAACGGACACCTACCAATGTGAAGGGACGTTTGACTGAATAACGTGAATGCGTGTAATCTTTCAAAACAATGCGTTTGTTCCCACAGCCTTCCCTCAGGCCAACCCGGTGCTGCCCCTCTAAAAAACAAAATAAAGAATGTTTAATTGTTTTCGAAGAGAGGTTGGCAGCACTGCCCTGAGGCGCCGTAAACGATACCTTGCGCAAACATCACTAATTTGGATTAAGTTGCAGTTTATTTTGTGTGTCCTTTGTGTTTTAAAAACAACAAAAATGTTTTTGTACAATGTTAATCCTATACATGGTCTTATTATCTAGGTACACTACAAAATCAGCAACGCTTGTAACCATTACTAATAAATTGTTTTTTTAATTACACAGTAGCAGTTTTCAAAACCAACGAACAATAGATTTGAAAGTAACGATTCAATATCAATGAAACAATAGAAATCGTTTTGCTACGTCTAATGACCGTCGAGCCATTATATTATATAGTGAAAATTCTCACAATTGAATTGGCAAATTGAAGTGTTCCCACAATTGACGTTCCTTTACGAAAAGTTAAAAGCTGTGAAAAAGTGATTGGAGTGGCGATTTCTGCGAGAAACGGAGCGAGCGTTCTTTCTTTTTTTATTTGATTGCGTGACAAAGGCGGGCACAGAGGGACGGAATCATTGGGTGTTTAATCGCGGGTGAACGTCGCAAACAGGGGAGTAACGCCGCGAATTTGTAGATTAAGGTTATTTGTATTAAACACGTAGCCATTGTGATTGCTCGGAGTCGGTGAGACGTGTTCTCACTCGATTGTTCCACGTGTTATTAATATTCACTGACTTTTGGAGATTCTTGACTAATAAGCCTGAGAAACTCTCATCTCAAGGGGCTCGGGATTTCTCAGCTTCACTTGAGATTCGATTGAACTGTACTTTAATAGGACTTAGAAGGGATTTGCACCCACTGGGGAAGCTTTAGAACAATATTATTGTGTATTGATGGAAATCATTACACGTTTCCCATAGTTAGCAGTGCAGGTATTAATTTTTTGCAATTGAACTTGGTCCTTCGCTTTCGCAGTCAAAATGTTAAACACTTTTGAAGCTGAAGCATATTTTATTACAACTAAAGTTTAATTATTTTGCAGCTACAAAATTCTCAAGATAATCGCAAATAAATATAATGACAAAATCGTGCTTATCTATCTCAATGTTTTTTATGTAACGTGTGTCGCATACGTCCGGCACGCGACTGGCCGCCGATAACAAACGAGCCAGTGTTGCCAGTGCGAATAATCAGCGCGTGATGGGGTTGCCAGTTGAAATAATTGGCACCCCGCTGGTGGACGCGCGTTAATGTTTTGATAATGACGAGTGCCATTGTGAACACTTATGTTTTTACGAGATTTGTTTGATCTCTCACATGGATACATAATGGTTGGTCCGTAAACAAATAAGCAACGCTGGCTCAACTAGTGTCTGTTATGGGAAAGAAGCTGTGAGAAAACAAGGACATCACAACATCCTTAAATGGAATAATTTATTTAGTATGTATCCATTTCAGAAACCTATGCCAATTTGTTTTTTTAATGCAAAACTTTAGCAAAGATCTCTCGCACCACTAGTGTAAGATCACAACAGAAATAGCCTATTTCCGAATATATAATTTGATCTAAGGTGTGACCCAATTTTATCACTGAAGGTTGTCAAAATAAAAGTGAAAATTCCCTATAGCTACGCAGATGCGCAGTTCAGATTCTATATGAAGCCTAAGCGGAAATATTTTAAAAGCCTAAGTACTTTGTCTAACGATAGTTCATCCCAAATAACAACAAAAGCGTCTACTCAACAATCAAAATTACCTACCTACCTACACTGTCAGAGTCAAATCACATTATACTTAGGTAGTGTGACGTGTGGCCAATCTATATGTTTTAGGTCGCCAAGATAACTACAAGGCCTACAACATGACCTAACGACTGCCTCCTACATATCTTATAGGAAACAGCCGGGGGCCGGGACCCATAGTTTGAGGTAGCGTTTTTTACTTATCTAAGTTTGCCATTGCATTATGATGCATTAGCGTAGTTCACAAGAAATTCGTCTAAAGAACAATATTATAGCAGTTGTTGTAACGGTAGCCTTCCCGCCGAGCTATTGACAGGCACACTGACGGAGCAGACAACTGCTTGATGGATCGGACACGTTTACATGGGCATAAAGACTCTTGTCGAGAGTTTAGCTGTAGTTTTGGTAAAATTACGATTAGATCGTCATGGACATGTGCTTGTGTATATTTTTAGTGGTCTTCAAGTAAATTCTGTCAATTTTGTCAAAGGGGCTATAGACAAGCACCAAGCGCTTTTTTATGCAAAGAAGTAAGAGGACGAGCAGGATGCTCTCTTGATGGTACCTAAGAGATAACGCACCAATGATTTTACTCCTAGCGAAGCCCAGTACCCTAATGCTTGCATTTTTTTTAAACCGATCAGAATTCAGTTAGTCGGCCTCATTGAAATAGGCTCATACGTGAAAAGATTTATGTACTTCCTCCAATAAATGCTAAACAAATAAGTTAACCAAAGATGCCGAAGCCATCTGCGTTTCTGAACTCGATCAATTATGGCTATTGTGCGACACTTTCTTCGTCGGCGCCATATTGACACGTTTCCGAATTCAATGGGATGTTGTTCCACTGAGGGAAGCTATAATAGCTGAGAGAGATCGTCTAGGTGGGTACCCCAACCGTGCCAGTTATTCTACTGTGTTCTACTGTGTTCTACTGTGTGTGTGTGTGTGTGTTCTGTGTGTGTAAACATTACAGTGCCCTGCAGCAGTTAGTGACATTACTCTCTTATCCCGTACCTTCTATTTTTGATAATGTATGGGATGACAGTTGTAGTCTTGACATGACGTAAGATCTTGCACGCCGTGCTAGCCTTATTAGCTTACCAAAACTTAAATCAGTATAATGAGAATTTATATAGAGACTAGAGACTCTCTTCTCACTAGAGTTTTTTTATGCTGTTCTGAAATAGTGGAAACAGCCCTTACTCCTCAAAATAGGCTCCATACACACATTCAAAATTCATCTCTATCTCCCAGGTTCTAAATACAAATTCAAATAAATGTCAGTTGACAGGTGCGTTCAGAAACCGGGCGAGCCTCCCACTGCTTGCCAACAAAGCGACACAACAACGCACAATGGCGTCGCGCGGCGTCGCATTCAGCCTCACGTGTCAAATCGTAAAGACTTAATTAAATCGGATACTTGTTAACGTGGGCAGATGATTTATTTATCCATTGATGGTAGGTATCTCTGGGGATAAGTTATTCAAGTTACGGATAAATAGAGTAAACGAAGGTATGAGAAAGTCGATGGAAAGTTTTCTCATGTGAAAGGTACCTAGTTTGTGTGTGATTTTTTCAAAATTAATTTAAGTACTTTTATAATATTATAGCCTATTGGTACGTATTTACTATTTATACATAACTTACATAGAGTACATATATAGATACATATTTAGGTCACTTCTGTTAATAAATAAGAGTAACTGGAATTCTTTAATGTTACGTATAGCCAATCCATAAAAAATAAATGTCTAGATATGCATATAAAAATTTCGTCTTTGACTTAGTTAAAAACTGACTATACTGACTTGTATACTGACTGTAAGTACGTTTCAGTACTTTTTGTATAATTTATTATTATAAAATATTTTTCAATGTAACAAAAGATTGCTCATAAACAGCACACTTGCATTTCAAAAACCGCCTTTCAACGCAGTAATCCTCTCCTCAAATGTCGCACAATGAATACAATCATTGCAAATCCGTCACAATCGGACAAACGGATAAAAACTCATAACAGAAATGTAAGGCGATCGTTAGTACCGCAGAATACTACCCCCCGCTGGCCAATCCGATCGACTTGTCAAAAAAAGAAAAAAAAAAGAAAATATAAAACGCGCCGCGGAAAGGACGCAGCGACAGATGCTGTGAAAAAAAAAAGAAAAAGTTTCGTTCAAAATCTTGTTATTAGAACGATTTGCGGGGGCTTTGTTTCGTAAAGTGGGATAAATCGAGTGGTAAAGGGGTGTGGGGTGTTATTTATTGCTAACTAAATGTTTGTAATAAGCTTCCATTATTATACGATTGTCATTAGTTTTCACACATGGTCAAATCAAAAACAATAATGTTGCTTGATTGCAATATTTTTATGGTGCCCAAAAGCTACAATATTATTATTTATTAGGTGACCTTAAAATGTTAACTCACACTTAATTGCAATAAACTAGATTTTTATCGTAATTTTTGTGCACAAAATTCTATCAATAATCAATATCTATGAATCACTGACTGAATGTATAAAAATTTGGTGTAGTTTAACTTTTTAATTTATTAAAAATATAGCAAAAACAATTTTGAAATTAGAACAAAATTTTGCACTTACAAAAAATGGCGCCCATCCAACCAATATTTCATACCTTGAACCAATTCTTAATTTTTTTCGTCAGTGCCTCTCAATTACATATAAAAATATATCACCTACTTATAATTCAGCTGCTCCCATTCCGTGTAGGCACACAATGGGTGCTAATGGTTGTTCTATGGGTTTGCTTCAGTTGCGAATCAGCGGGAGCAAGCTTTCTACATCCGATGTAAGGGTGCGGTGCGTTTGTTAGCGAGGGGAAGTAGACGATGGTTGTCGGTTGTAGTATAAGCAATATAACATAATATTTTTTTAATAATTAGTGTTTGATTTTTATCGAGATTCTTAGATGCACTAAATTACTTTACCTACATCCTGAATTAACTTTTTTGTACTATTCATAAACTTTAAAACTATCTTCATAAACAATATTGTTTTAAATGTAGGTATGTCGTTAAAGATACAGTAGGAGCAAGTAGGTTTAAAATTAGCAAAAAATTTAAAGTATGCACAGTGTGTGACATTATTTTATAACAATAAAAACTAAAAACCAAACCGAAAATGTAAAGTGCGAGTAAAACACCGTCATTATATTATATTTTTAGTAATTAATCACTTATTAAATATAAAATAGAATAAACACACACTATTTATTGAAGAAAAAAAATCAAATGTTTCAAGTATTCTACACGATATAACTAAGACGGCGCAGCGACCCAAACTGAGTCTTGGCCTCCGACACAAGAATACGCCATTCCTGCCTGTCCTGCGCTGTCGCTTCCCAAGACTCAGCTTGGAGCGCTCTCAGGTCCTTCAGTACTTCGTCCTTCCAGCGGTACTTTGGACGCCCCACCGGCCGCTTGCCGGTAGCTCGTCCCAAGTATGCTCTTTTCACTCCCCGATCCTCCCCCATTCGCTCTACGTGGCCGAGCCAGCGAAGTCTGTGAGATTTTATCTCGCCGATGATGTTAGGCTCGGCCACTAGTTCTTCAATTTCTGCATTTCTTCTGATTCGCCATGAACCATCTACTTCTTTTATGGGTCCCAGAATCTTCCGCAACACCTTCGTTTCTGTAACAAGAAGTTTATTCTCTTCCTTCTGTGTTAGTGTCCACGCTTCACATCCGTACATTAGGATAGGTCGAATTACAGTTTTATATATGCGTATCTTCGTGCTTCTGCTGAGTAGCTTGGACACTAACACTTTGTGAAGGGCGGCACTGCAGCGTAGGGTGTTCTGTACACGAATTTCAATTTCGTCCTCCCTCGTATTGGTGTCCGTAACAGTGCAGCCGAGATATCTAAATTTTGCCGTTCCTTATAAAGTAGTGTCCTCGACGTTTAAACATTCTCTTGGTATTCTGGTATTCTTGTAACGCTTCATGTGTAAATATTCTGTCTTATCTACGTTGATTCTGAGACCCACTCTCCTAGCTTCAGTAGCCAAGCACTTCACGGCTTCCTGAACATCAATTTTCTTCTCCCCTATCAGAGCCAAATCATCGGCATACCCTATCACCTTGTGCTGCCCGTTCAACTGCACCCCACCGTCTAGTACAAGTACCTGTCTAATGACGTGCTCTAGCGCTATATTGAACAGCATGGGTGACAGGGCATCCCCCTGCTTTAATCCTGTTTCTATGTCAAACTGCTCGGACAAATCTGTTCCCACCCTCACAGCTGCTCTACTTTTAGAAGTAGCAACTTGGATCATTCTCACTAATTTACTTGGAATGTCAAAGTTTCTCAAAATGGTATACAAAGAATCTCGGTCTATACTATCATATGCCTTCGCGAAGTCTACACGATATAAAAGACTATAAAATGAAATGAGCATCTATAAATTCTACTAAGTATAACCTTATTTTTAGAGGTCAAACCCGCGTCCCTCCGTCAGTGTGACCGCGCCCTCACGTCCGCAACCATTATTTGGAGGCTGTTTGTTTCACAGCGCGCTCCGAACACTCATTGTAAGCGTTCTATTATGTACTCACCTGTCCAGGTGCACTACAATAGCCCGCTGTTTCAACGCGGCCACTTCACGCGAGCACACGTACCAAACCCATTTATTTAAAAAATAACGATAGAGCTACCAACTGCGTTCTAACTTTAAAAATAAATTCAATTGTCATTGCGCCTGCTCTTTTAAATGAAAACTCTTTGTTCTCTAACTTAAAAGTTCGGTCGATGTTCAATTGAGCGTTCAAAAATCATTACAATATTATTCATTGTTTTCTAAATTGGATTTTTAAAATTTTGAGAGGCCCTCGTAACAATGAGGTTACGTATAAAAAGTATCTATTGTGAGGTTTATCCGCAAGAGGGCAGCTTCCGGTCTCTCGCGCGCTTCCGAGTGGCAATCCAAGATGGCGACAATATTAATCAATATTTCAACAACATCGGCGGGATGTGAAGTGGACGCCTCCTCAAGATGAGACGCCTACTTGCTGAGTAGGATTTTGAGTGAGGTTCCTTTGTTTTTAAGAAAGAAAACGACGGTGTGACGTGACTTAGGAAATATGAACTTTAACAATGTAGGTGTTGACGTCACGATGAACGGCCCACGCTCCTCCGCTTCTGTAAAATAAAATTGTTTGCCAAAATTAATTATAAGGTACTTTAATGATAATAATAATTAGACCTAAGTACTTACCTTTTGTTCTTGTTTTGCCGATGACGTTCCTATTGTCTTTTTCGTAAATAAAGCGACGGATCATAGGTGCAAGCGCATGCTCAAGTGGCGTCCCCACTCGTCAGTCAGTCGCAACTATTGCTCCGCGTAGGACGCACGCTCGCTGCCCTCGCACACATGATCCGCGACTCACCAAATACATGTTTTGCATTACTCCTCAAACGCGCAATCAGCCCCATAGCCTACAATTTGGTCCTTCGGCCGGATAATCACGCGATTTGAACTTTTGTTAACCGAAAAACATGTCAAAAGTCCCGCGTACGCCGCGCAAGCCCGCAAAGCCACGTGGTGCTAAACCGGGGACTGACGGTAGTGACTATTTGCCGTCATTTAAAAGTGAAAGAATTGTAGTGGAAGTGAACGATAACGACCAATCTACGGTGAAAACATCGTCGACTGCTGCCCGACGGCGCCAGCTTGAGCTGGAAGCCGAGGCCGCCAAGGCGCGGGTTCTAATCGAAGCTGCCGAGGCCAAGGCCAAAGCCCAAGCTGCTGCTGCCGCTGCCGAAGCCGAGGTGGCCCAGGTGAAGGCCAACTTGACCGCGCAACTCCTCGACAAACAACTCGCCGCCGACGTCGCCGACCTGCAATCGAGAAAATCACAAGCTACTTCATCCATTACCAACGTGAACTTGAAGGTGAAAAATTGGCTTGACAATACCGCTGAGCAAGCTGTATTTGAGCAACCGCAGAACGATGTTGATAAATTAGCGCACGCATTAAAAAATGCTATCTCGAGCGCTTCCAATATGCAGCATAAACAGCTTCTCACCAGGCTTGCCACATCCAAAGACCTGCCATTTTATGCTGGAGATCCAATGGATTGGATGCAGTTCAAAGAAGCTTACCGCGAAAGTACGAGATTGTGTCACTACAGCGATTCAGAGAATTTGTGGCGCCTCCGCAAATGCCTCAAGGGGGAAGCTAAAGAAGCTGTCACCGCACTGTTGATTGGAGGTACTACCCCTGAAACTATTATGGACACACTGGAATTACGCTTCGGTATGCCTGAACACATTATTTATAAAATTACATCCCAGCTTAGACGCGTAAATCCATTGCAAACTGCATTCCATCAAGATTTGATTCCCTTTGCTATTAAAATTAAAAACTGCGTAACAGCCGCTAAAGCTCTAAATCAGAAAGATTCACTGCGCGGTCCTGAGCTGTTTACAATAATAATAGCTAAGCTGCCAGCAGTTTTATTATCAAAGTGGACAGATTATTACCACGAGAAACAATGTAGTAATAATGATACTCCAAGACTGGAATTATTGAGCGATTTTCTTTACACAGAAGCAAACAAAATCGCGCAGTCTGGCGTGAGTCATATTATCCCTCAGAATAATAAAAAATCTGCCGACCGAGATAAGAAACCCAGCGCGAATGTACTTATGTCTTCGAGCACCAGTGATGCACTTTGTAAATTTTGCCGTAAGGCAGAACATCCACTGGCGCTCTGCCCGCGCTTCAAACGCGCGATGCGTAGGGACAGATGGAGGTATGCTCGCACATCCAACTTATGTTATAAGTGCCTCGGTAGACGCCATCAAGAGGCTGAGTCTTGTCCCGGAAAGGATTGTGGTGTAGATGGTTGTGATCAGCTGCACCACCGACTTCTTCACTGGGAAAAGAAGCAGGAAGAAAACAAACTCACGGAAGAGGACAACCACGAGACTGTGAACCACGTCGAGACCCAGTACCAGAGAGTATATTTAAAAGTGGTACCGCTGACTGTTCACGGCCCCGCCGGCGCACGCCACGCGCACGCCCTGCTGGACGACGGAGCTACAGTCACCTTGATCGCCGCCGGCCTGGCTGACGAGCTAGGCCTCACCGGAACCAACGAGTCTCTCTGTGTGCGTAGTGCCTGGGATGACACCGCTAATAAATTCCAGACACAAAAACTTAACTTTAAAATAACAAATAGTAGTGGAAAAAATTACAGTGTTAGTGCGCGTAAAATGAGTGAATTAAATCTGCCCGTACAAATACAACCTAATATAAATCTAAAAAATTATAACCTCGCGAGTGAATTTAATATTGTAAATGATTTATGTAACTGCAATATTAAACCTATGTTGTTGATAGGTCAAGATCATCATCATCTGATCGCACCTGTGCGGTGTTATCGCAGCGAGGAGCGTGAGCCGTACGTCACGCAGACGGCACTAGGTTGGTGTGTACACGGGAGCTCGGTAAGTGACATCACACTCATTCCTGATCCGCCCACTGAACCGGTTTTTAATGTTTTTAATTTATGTACAATCGAAGATGTACCCACGGGGTTGATCCCCGCCGTTGAATCCCGTTACCCTTCCGCCCGTCAGCTGGACGAGCTACACGAGGAGGTGCGCAAGTCGTTCCTTCTTGACTCCATAGGAGTCACCGCACAACCTCGACGTAGCCCAGATGATATGCGCGCTGTAGCTAAACTAGATCAGACTGCTGAACTTCGTGATGGCCGCTGGTATGTCGGTTTACCTTGGAAGTCTGATAATGAATGTATGCCCGACTCTTACCCTAATGCTCTAAGACGATTTAAATCCGTACAGAAAAAATTAAATTCTAACAGTGATTATGCAACGCGTTATAATGAAAGAATGCAACATTTATTTATGAATGACTATGCGAGAGAGATTATATCTATAGGTATGGACGATGACAGCGTGAGAGATAAGGAGCGCGTCTGGTACCTGCCGCACTTCGGTGTAGATAATCCTAACAAAAGGAAATTGCGTTTGGTCTTTGATGCAGCGGCAAAATCTAATAATCGCTCATTAAATGATTTTCTTTTGCAAGGACCCGACCTCTTACAATCGTTGTTAGGAATTATGTTACGATTTAGAGAACATCCTGTAGGAATAATCGGTGATATAGAGGATATGTTCCTGCGTATTAAAATACGCGACGATGATACTCACGCATTGCGATTTTTATGGCAAGACAGCTTCTTGTCCCGCGTGGGGTCACCTCCAGACTCCAACGACGCTCCAGTGGGAGCGGCGCCACCTGGAGATGACCAAATTAAAAAATACGCAATGACGTCATTAATATTTGGCGCTAACTGTTCGCCTTTCATAGCCCAATATATTAATCAGATTAAAAATACGGAACCTTTTGTAAAAACAATGCCCGACGCTGTCGCAGCGATAAGACTCAACCAGTACATGGATGACTATATAGATAGTGTTAGCGACGCAAGTACAGCTACGAAACTTATTAATGATATTTCATTAATAAATCGATGTGGCGGTTTTAAAATGCGAGATTGGCTTAGTAATTGTAGTGATGTACTGGACGAGGTACCTGATGATGTTATAAGCGATAAGGCGGTCAGATTTAACGTCGAAGGACGGTCAGAGCGTACGTTAGGTTTACTATGGTTCCCGGATAGTGATACATTTGCCTTTGATCTGACATTGAAACGTATACCTGATGATATTTTACAATGCGTTACTAAGCCCACAAAGCGTGAACTTCTAGGCATTATTATGTCTATTTTCGACTTACACGGGTTTTTGAGTCCATTCACCATAAAATCGAAAATTATTATGCAAGAAGTATGGAGATTAGGAATAAAATGGGATGAAAAGATCAATGACAAATTATTCATTCAGTTTAAAAATTGGCTCGAACAACTAAAATTAATGAATGGCATTCGCATTCCTAGATGGTACTTTAAAGTTAATGAGTCACACGTCACAGCCTCCGCCGCGAGTGCGAGCGAGACAACGCTACAGTTGCATTTATTCAGCGATGCATCGCCGCGCGCCTATGCAGCCGTAGGTTACTGGAGACAGATAGATAACAATGGACGTATTATTGTGTCATTTATTGCTTGTAAAAACAGAATCGCGCCTTTAAAGTCGGTTACTATTCCGCGACTCGAACTGCAGGGTGCAATTTTAGCCGCTCGCTTATCTGAAACAATTAAGAAAGAACATAGGATTAAACCGGTTGCTACGTTCTATTGGACTGATTCTACAGTTGTTTTGCATTGGATCAGAAATGAGCACCGCAATTATAAAACTTTCATTGCGAACAGATTAGGCGAAATTGACGAGCTCACAAAAATAAGTGAATGGAAATACGTACCGACTGACATGAACTTAGCAGATTTAGCTACTAAAATAACTGATTATGACTTACGTGGTGATTCTTCCTGGTTCACTGGACCCTCTTTCCTGTACCGGAACCCGGAACAATGGCCGCAACAACCTGAAACATTACAAAAAAATATTAATAATGATAATATATTAGAGGAAGTACTTACCTTACATGATACTCACGACGTTACCTGTGACTTGCCCGTCCCGGAGCCAAACCGGTTTTCCTCCTGGACGCGCTTGCTACGTTGTGCTGCCACTGTTCTGTTATTCATTTCTAAATGTAAGAAAAATAAAACTCTGCGTATTAATATTGAATTAATAAAAAATGCTGAGACTTTGTTATTGCGTCATTCACAGGCACAATCCTTTTCCCGTGAAATCGACTTGTTGTCTAAAAATGACGATCTTAACCGCGACAGTCGTTTGCGAACTTTGACGCCGTATATGGACGGTGACGGACTTTTGCGTGTAGGTGGTCGGATCGACGCAGCGGCTAATGTTACCGCGCTGTCAAAATCACCTGTTATCTTAGACGGCAAGCATCATACCGCCCGGTTGATTGTTAAACACATGCACGAGCGTACCGGTCACTCGTTTAATGAATTAGTCGTCAACGAGCTTCGACAGACGTACTGGGTGATTAACTTAAGACCGACCGTTCGTACAGTAGCATCCCAATGCTTAATATGTCGTATTAGGAAAGCATCCCCTTGTCCCCCGCGTCTCAGCGACTTGCCTGCTGAACGTTTGTCACATCATCAACGACCATTCACTATGACCGGCGTTGATTTATTCGGTCCCATAGAAGTCACCGTAGGCAGAGGAAAGCAGCGACCGAAACGGTACGGGGTGTTGTTTACGTGCCTGACAGTTCGAGCTATACATATAGAGATAGTAGCTACACTGTCAGCGGACTCGTTGATAATGGCCCTGCGCCGTATGGCCGCACGCCGCGGTTGGCCGAATACTGTTATTTCAGATAACGGGACAAATCTTAGAGGAGCTGACGTGGAGCTCCGAAAGTCCATCAAAGAGCTTAATGAGACACGGGTTGAAAACGAGGCCTTGGTCCATGGGGTGACATGGAAATTCATTAGTCCAGCCAGTCCCCATATGGGTGGGGCATGGGAGCGACTGATTCGCACAGTAAAGGCTACTCTTAAAGTAATACTAAAGGAGCGGGCTCCACGAGAAGAGGTTTTGTTTACTCTTCTCGCAGAGGTAGAAAATATAGTAAACAGCCGACCGCTCACTCACGTTAGCGTAGACCCTAAAAGTCAGGAAGCCCTGACACCAAACCATTTTTTAATAGGGAGTTCTTCAAACTTACCTGTTCCCGGAGTGTTCAGCAACGACGACTTTTATTTAAAACGCCATTGGCGTACCGCTCAACGTCTCACTGATATGTTTTGGAGCAGGTGGGTAAAAGAGGTCTTACCTGTGCTCATTCCGCGCTCGAAGTGGACCCGCGAAGGTCAGCAGCTGAAAGTAGGAGATCTAGTAATTGTAGTTGATCCTTCTTTGACTCGTAATTGTTGGCCTAGAGGTATAGTGGAACGGGTTTATCCAGGTACGGACGGAAGGGTACGGGTTGTAGATATTCGAACTAGAATGAGTGTGATGAAACGACCGAGTACACGAGTAGCTTTACTCAAGCTCGACGATGAGTGTCGCGGCAACGACACTAGGGGGGAAGATGTTGACGTCACGATGAACGGCCCACGCTCCTCCGCTTCTGTAAAATAAAATTGTTTGCCAAAATTAATTATAAGGTACTTTAATGATAATAATAATTAGACCTAAGTACTTACCTTTTGTTCTTGTTTTGCCGATGACGTTCCTATTGTCTTTTTCGTAAATAAAGCGACGGATCATAGGTGCAAGCGCATGCTCAAGTGGCGTCCCCACTCGTCAGTCAGTCGCAACTATTGCTCCGCGTAGGACGCACGCTCGCTGCCCTCGCACACATGATCCGCGACTCACCAAATACATGTTTTTCATTACTCCTCAAACGCGCAATCAGCCCCATAGCCTACAGTAGGTTCTTATAGATTGATGGCCTATTTATTTGATCTTCTTCCAGTCTTAAATGCTCTAAAATCTGGTGTAACTTTATATATGTAACCTTAAGCATCGAGATAGAGCCAATAAATTATTTTAATTTCGACTCATGGAAATCTTAAAAGTTGTTCTTGATTGGTCAGTCAGTAGTCAGTATCTAACGATTTTAAAAAGGCTAGAAGTTTGTGAGCTGAATTTTAGTAGTATATAAGAAACTTATATCGGGTGAAACCCCAGGGCAGATCTAGTATGTATTCCTCATTTCCTGTACCACAGGACCACAGTGAATCCTTAAAACACATCAATACATCAGAATAAAGAGAAGCGCTACAAATATTCCAATTAGAAACCACACTAGATATTCTCCGGGAACATAAATAAACATTCCAATAGAAAAACAAGAGGGACGGACTTAATTAAGTTTCATTTGTTTTTTTATTCAGTCGGCACAAAAATATGCGTGCAGCGTCAAATTCTTAATAAAAAAAGTGATTTGACATTTAGTTGTTTTGAGGATCTGACTCTACGCACACACAAGTGTCGCAGATTAAAATTATAATTATTAATTATTCACACCTATATACGCATTTTTAAGAGGTTTAAGGGATTGAGCTCATCTGAAAATCGCGTGACCGATTTCGATAATAATCTAATTTACTTTCCTTGTTCCATATTATTCCCAGAAAAATAAAACATAAGTTGATCCCATGTGGTCGTGTGAAATCGATCGAGCGGTTTTCTAATTATAAGTTAAAACGTGAGTTGCCCTCGCTTATTGGTATCTTGAAGTAAGTTTGATATTTTTTTATGAACTTATTCTTGATCGAAAAACCTCGGTTAGTCCATCTATAACTTTATTTCGTTCCAAAAAACGCCGAAATCCGTCCGCTTCCCCCGAACACTCGTAATTGCTTCAATCTCGTTGAAACACGTACGAAATGTTATTTATTTATTTACTTAGTATTTACTTGTGTATGTACTGCAACAGTAACGAGACCGGGGGTACAACTTTTTGACAATTGTTTTTTGGACCCGATTTTAGGTTAGTTTTAATGAGGCGAGTTTTATTGTTCAGTGATTTTTGGTTTGGGCGATTTTTAATTTTGTTTTTAGTTAAATTTGATGTTTTAAAAAAATGTCTACGTGGTACGTTGCTACGGCGTAGGTGTCGTAGATCTTGAATCTTACTTCTTACTTGTAAATGTATCAAAAATATATTGTGTATTTGTTACCTTTCTTAACTGAGGTCTACGTCATAAACCTACCTTTGCTCCAAATGTCAACCCAATCCGTTTAGCGGTTTGACCTCTGCGTTGTTAGTCAATCAATCAATTAATCACTCTTTCCTTTTATATATTTCCCACATAACTTGGCTATTTTACCTTTACACATAGACTTAATTTTTTTTATAGCTACATGCCATTACCATAAAGAATCTATAGGTAAGTAAGCCATGGTACATACATAAATAACATGGCATTACTTTTACCTATAGAAACTATAGCTAAAATATAGATAAACAGTAGGCATACATAGTGAGGTTGTTAAATATTTGTCTGAACGCGACTAAACACAATGCGAGCAGCCAACGTGATGGCAGGGGGTAGAGGGACCATCATGCCTGTTCCTTGTCGGGACACTCTTCAAATTAAAACTTTAAGTTATGAATCATTTCTTATTTTTCTATTGTATTGAACAGATTTAAGACTTCTTGTAAAAAGTTCTTCTTTAGTATTAAGTTTCAAACTCAAACTCAAATTTCATTTATTCAAATAGGCTACCATGGAGCACTTTTGCGAGTCAATTCATAATTTTATTTTAATACTCTACCGCTCATTCGCAAGGCAACTCTATAAGAAGAACGAGCAAGAATTATTCCAATTTATCACATCAAAAACATAAATGTGAAATGAAAGCCAAGTTCAATATAACTTCTTTGTTCAACGACAAAAGAAGTAAGATCTAAAGGGGTGCCAAGTACAAAAATGAGTCCTGAAATTCATTTAAAACAACAAAATATTTTTAACTACAAATATGCTTTTTCTTATAACTTAGGATATAACATTATAGCCGACTCGGTTATCGGTTTAAAAATTAAATAATCAATTGTATGTGTTTTTATAACATTTTTTGGGAAAAGATACTGCAGAAAATCAGGAAAGAATCACAAAATAAGCATCTAGAAAGTAAAATAAAGGTACATAAATTCTGCAGCAAGTCTCACAAGACCCCACAACGGTGGGCAACCCACCGCTGGGCGTGGGATTGGCTCAATCGTCCGGTAAACACGCGCGCGGTCCGCTCCCGTATTACTGTGGAAACTGTACTCTTGTTTGTGGGACTCTACCGACTCTACCTATACATGTAGAGCTGTGGAGACGCAGTGGAGAAATAATTCTTGGCTTTTGTGTCTGAGGATATTTAAATATTTAAGATTAGGTTATATTAATCAAAGGTATCTTATTTTTTGGGACTCTACCGACTCTACCTATAGGTACAGATATAGAGACGTAGTGGAGACAATTACTTCATGGCTTTTGTGTCTATTTAACAAAATGAGTTTATATAATGGTAGGTAGGTATAATCTTATTTGTGGGACTTTACCTACCCTACCTATATACTGTATGCAGAGTAGTAGGGACGTAGTGGGGAAATAGTTCTTGGCTTTTTGTTTAGAAGAAGAATCCTGGTAGAATATCTCCTGGTAGAAGAATTTATTTAAATGTGTATCTAAAATTAGGTGCGATCAATCGAAGGCTTCTTGACTCTACCGACACTTTAAGATTTTGTAGTAATCAAATAATAAAAATATGAGAGAACAATTGGTTCTTGGATTTTTGTGTAAGAGAAGCTCCGATTCAAGTGCCAAAGCAAATGTAAGATTAATCGAAGATAACCACTACCTACATATTATTATCTTGTTGGTTGTTGGTGGGACTCTTGACTCTGCTGATTCTTTACAAAGATGTTTAAGGTACTTCTGTTTATTTTAAGACTAACATGAAGACAGAAGACAGAAGTATGTAAAAATATCGTTATAGTCCTATCGAAATACTTTAAAATTGCGCGTATCATCCAAACAAAATACTCCTGAAATTTACGAGAACGATACGAAATTTCAAACAGGTCGAACTCTTCTTTAAAAAACTACATTTTCCACTTGCATCTCTACATTCAAATCTCCACTGTGTCCCAAAGTTTCATAAAACAATACAAAACAAGTACTATACTGTACGAACTCTACTCGTATAGTCTACATAGCTCTACGTAGAGCAAGGCGGGGCGCGTAGGCGTGGCTCTGTTACGGTAGAGTTTCTGAACTAGATCTGGTTATAGATGTTTGGATTCAGTGGAGAGCTTTGCCAGAAAATAAAATAATTGGAGGTCAAAGGTTACAATTTAAATATATTTTTTTTCATTTTTCGCATTTTGATTGAATAATATATTTATTTTATTACTCTCTCTCTTTTTTTTTTTCTTTTTTTAAATGTTGGTTATGTGTCTTAAGCCCTTATACGCAAATAAACGAATTGCGTTGAATTATTCATTATGGTTTAGCCTTTGATCATCTCGCTTGATGTTAAGCTATGATGCGGCTGTAGATGGAGGCAGAATAAACCTAGAAGGCGGGATGAATCCCTCTGATGACCTACATTAACTTTAGTCTTAAAGTTTAAACTAAACTGAAAATTATTTGTACTTTAAGCATTTTAAAACTCATCTTTTAATTTTGAAAAATTTCTAACTTCACAGAATGAAATCTAGTAAGAAAATAAGTAAGTAGATAAAACCGTTTATAAAATTATTTATTTAATTAATAATAAAAATGTCACAGTCCCTGAATTATGTCATAAAGGTGCATGAGATTTGTAATAAAAATAATAACAGTTATTGTTAAAGCCTATAAATAAATCCATCATTAGCCTCAATTGTTACTCCTGCAATAATTTGTCAACCCGTTAAAATTAAATTAATGACACCGAACATCTGCTGCAATGTTTAAAAACACAATTAATAATTACCCTACATAATAGCTTTCAATACATACTGGTCACACTAAATATACTCAAACAACGCGTGGAAAATCATAAAAAAACTGTTTACAGACCATAACTGATTAACCATAACCGATTCACTCTTGGTTTTAACCCTAAAATTTGCTACTAAGAAAGAAATACAGATAAATTTGAACTCTATGGTTGATTTTATAAGAATGAAACGCGCATGTATGAGCGTGTGTGTGAAAGTGATCACACATGGTAGCGAGAGCACGGTAGGAGGGGTTTTGTAGGGCGTCGCCCCGGGCGGAGCTTCAGGTCGCGGGCGAGACGGGCCTGCAGTGTGGCGCGAGCGGCTCGCGATGCCGCACCGCAATGAGTCCGCCGAGCTTCGCGATCCGAGACCTCCTCCCCGAGGCTTCCTCTCGCTCCCCGTCGCCCTCCGACACAGAGCTCGACGTCACCGGCACCGAAACACCACCCCCCGGCTGCTCCACGCAAACCGACAAGAAAAACGAAAAACCAGCCTACAGCTACAACGCTCTCATCATGATGGCCATACGCAGCAGCCCTGAAAAACGACTCACTCTCAACGGTATCTACGAATACATCATGAAGAACTTCCCCTACTATAAGGAGAACAAGCAGGGCTGGCAGAATTCGATCCGACACAACTTGAGTTTAAACAAATGTTTCGTAAAAGTGCCGCGGCATTACGACGACCCGGGGAAGGGAAACTATTGGATGTTGGATCCGTCTTCGGACGACGTGTTCATAGGTGGTACTACGGGGAAGTTGCGGAGGAGATCGACGGCTGCGTCGAGGTCGAGGCTGGCTGCTTTTAAGAGAGGAGCGCTGTTGCATCCGATGTTTGGGAACCCCTACGCCTCTCTGGTAGGGTTGTACCCGCCGCTACTGTCAGTGTACGGTCGGTATGCGTTGCCTAGCCCTTTATTAAGGCTGCCACCGCCTCCTAACCCTTACCATCAGCTGTACAGAAGGATCCACGGCCTCCCGCCGGCGCTCAGCCCGCCGCCGGACCCCGACATGGTCAAGCACAGTTGATCATTTCCCGAGTGCTAGCAAGACTGTAGACAAGACTGTGATAGTGAATGGACAGTGTATAGCCGTTGTATAAAGTGATATATCGCTATTTATTATTAACGTAAGAAATTAATTTAATTAAGAGGCTTAATTTAAGTTATATTGGTCGCAATAAATTATGTTCTGAAGGGAACGCTTAAAATTTTATGCTTTTTATTGTTGCGCGCTGTGTTTCGGTTTGAGTTTAGGCCTAATAGGATTAGAATCTGATAAAGATATTATGTAGGATAATAATGGTGATTAGGCCTAAAAATTGTTAGGTTTAATCAACTTTAATATTAAATTAAAATCTGCTAATTAATCTTGCTAACTCCTACTTCAGTTTTCTAGAAAAAGTAACTGATTTTCTTTTCCTCAGGTGTAAAAGGACATTAATAATACTTTTTTAATCATGTGTTAAGTATCACATCAGTAGGTATAAATAGAATGTAATGAGGATGTTTTATGTAGCTTATCGATGAGAGAGCTTAGATCTTGTAACAACATCAATATCTACTGGGCTACAAAAATACTAACGACAAGGCAGCAAAGTGAGCAGCTTAACGACTAACATGGATAAAAACTAACAAACAACTAACTTCAGCGGATGAATCACAGAGTTGCTTTTATCTAAGTAGTCGTTTTCTTTCATTCGCTAATAAGAATCAAATTAATAAATTAGAAAATGAGTGAATGTTTTAATGGTGCAGTGGTGGGATTAGCCGTGGCCAATTACCACGTAATGGAATCAAACTGTGTAGTCAAGCGGTCATGACCGTATTACCACGGGTATTACGGTACGATTTTTCAGTGAAACCAACAACATGTTACAGACTTTATAAACGGCGATAACCGCTTACTATAAAGCGGGTCGTCTGCTGTGTCTTAATGTTAAGCCTAATTACATTACTCTATTAAGTTGAATTAATTTTCTTAATATTATTTATGGCGGGACGAACTGGACTTCTTTTGTCCCAACTGGCAAACAATGGCTTACACGTGAGGAATGGAAGGAGGGAAGGGAGGCCTTTGCCCTGTAGTAGGACGATAATGGCTAAAATAAATAAATAAATATTGATTTCTGCTTTAAATCTCTACACCAATGAATAGAAAACTAATTTCCTTCTGCTACTGAAATAATAAAATTTAAAATATAAGGGGTGTGTATGTTTATTACCTCTTAACGCATATATGGTAACCGATACGCAGCAACTTGGTCCTGTTATACACACATAGACTTTCAGCGAATAAAACAGCTGGTGCTGGTAGGTACTTTTATTATAAACGACACAGAAGTAATACAACTAGAAGTACCCATTTTATGTGTGAGTGTGATGGGAATAGGAAAAATTCTGTGTGAAGAAAAAGGAGAACCAATTTTTTTTCCGTCCCTTTCAGCGTGGCCGGTTTATGTTGTTTGTCAAACTATGTCAAACTGCTTCACTGTGACAATAATACCTATGGCCTATGGGTTTCGTTTTTTTCCAAAATTTTAAAGCAATTTGAGACAATACAATGTTATTCAACTAGTTTATATACCTAAAATATCAATATATCGCGTATTTTCATAAAATAATGAAAATCCGTAAGCTGTTTTTTGTCTCACAGGTGGTCACGATGATGTGAACCCCCTGTATAAACGAAGACAATTTTTTTTTAATGAGGCTGTTCCGAAAAAGTTTAACAACTGGTGACTGATAACTGCTAATTAAAAATGTAATAAACAATAGTATATAAGTAATTAAGTGCCTTAAATTAAAAAGTAAAGGTAAATGAGCATGTAGCATTCAAGCAAATAAACAACTTTAGTTGGGCTAAAATATGTTTCTTTCTGACTAAAAAAACAAATGTGTGTGCAATTCGGATATCTAGTCGATAGTGGATCGGATGCATTTGCAAGTGCGCGAAATGGCGTCCCGCAGGAACACCCCTAGGTTTTTAGTAGATATCCCCGCCGCGGCCATCTTCGACGAGGTAGTCCCACATAATGCCCCGCACCCCGCGTGGGGTGATGATGCGTAACGCATATTTTCTAAAAAAAAAAAAGGATTTGTTAGAAATAATACATAGATCGGGTCAGGTTAGGAATCGGGTTACGTTAGGAATCAAAATAATCCCCCCGGTGGGTTCTCGCCTTTGCGTGGCGGTGGGGATAAGTAGCCGTGGTAGAGGAGACCACGGTGAAACTAAGAGGAACCCGAGGCGGTCGGCCGCTCCACGCCGGGCTGACCTCCAGCAGCCCATGTGCGAGTGGCCGAGTGGGTTGCGGTGCCTCCTTCAGGGGCATCCTAACCGAGGTGGACCGCGGTGCGTTGACCATCGCACCGTGGGTCTATGGCGGGGGCCGCGGCGGGAGAGGAGTGTTGGTATCACGATGCGCCACTCTCCCTGCCTTCCGCGGCCCAAACGGGGTCGCCACCGTTTGATGGCGGACGCGGTGGGGCCGCAGGGGAAGAGGAGTGCCGGTATTACGGTGCGCCGTTCTTCCTATCCTCTGCGGCCGATATGTGTTGTAGGTGTTGCGCCTCCGCGTGTCCCTATGAAGGCAGCATAGGGCACAGTGGATGGCGCGAGCGGGCTCATCGCGAGCGCCGCCGTGGCGGAAGGTGGCAGTGGACTGGTAGACCATATCTACGTGTCCCTTGCGTAGTGATGGGCCACACCACTGCCCCTTGTCGGGTGGGACCAGGCCCGGGAGGCTGGTCAAAGGGCTCGGCCGTTAGGCGGCGAGCAGGGCGGCGCTGGAGCGCGGGAGGTGTCTGGTGGCAATAAGAGGGATGTCGTTTTCCGGACATCTCCGGCGCTCCGTTGGAGGAGGGGAGGAAGAAAAGGACTCTCTGATTTCTCTTTTGCAGGGTGGTATGCATTGGGGGGTTGGAGAGTCCAATTCTGAATCCCAGGACCTGGACGGAGGATGCGGGGGCGTTCGCTGTCACTGAACAGGTCCGGGAGGTGGCGCGCGCGGTGTTTCCGTGCGCCATTTCGGTGAGAGGTGGGGTCTCTTAGGACCAACGCCGCTGGGGCCGCGGACGAGTGCTTCGGCGTACCCGTTGCCCCGGCACTAAGGCGCGAGGTGGAAACACCCCAGGTTTTTTAGTGGGTATCCCCGCCGCTTCCATCTTTGGCGGGGGAGTCCCACATACCGCCCCACGCCCCCCGGCGTGGGGTGATGATGCGCAACGCATTTTTCCTGGGTCAAAAAAAAAAAAAAAAAGGAATCAAAATAATGATTTTTTGACAATTCCTAACCTCTACCGGGTTTTATTAGTCATTTTTGTCCCACTGTTGGGCAAAGGCTTCCCTTCCGTCGCACCATTCAGTATTGTCCAGTGCTATAATATTTTGCCCGGTGGTGCAATTAGAGTCAAGTCCGCTAGCGTTTTCTAGGTCTACCGCGATGACGCTTTATGTTGGATGGTGCTTTATGTTGGACCACATCGTTGTTATTTTAGCCCTTTTGGCACATAAGTATTATACTCTTTTTTTTTTAATAATATCTATTGCGGTAATAGTAATTGTAGTAATACTTGTACCTATTTGGTATCTTGATAAACATAAAAAATAGAAGCATATAGTCATAAGAATTTTGGAGCTTTTTGGAAAGATGATGAAAAAAGCTTCTTGGTAATGATTTGCTTCGGGAAATAACGCGAAAGCTTTACGTTTGGGTGCAAAAAAATTTATACAAATCGTGATTATTTACCAATTTTGCCAAGGTGCATTTATTAAGGATGTGTCAGATGCTACGATATACTAAATTAATGCTAGTCCAGTTTAATACTTTGCTTTTCTTACTACAGATTCGTCATGCGTGAGATAAGCTGTATTTAGAATGTAATTTTAAATTGTAATTAAGAATAGCATAACGATTAGTTCAAGAACACCACTCCATCACTGTCAATTTGAAAGTCAAAACGGTCTCAACATTGTCTTTCAACTGTATGTTAAAATAGAAATGTCACCAATGCGCGCAATAATTTCCACGATACAACATCGAGCAGTCACTGTATCGACCAACATTCCACCGCAGAAGTATTTACAATCTGAACACGAAACATTATTTGTTTTTCGCGAAATTTATCTGCAACAATAAGAATTGGCATTCGCCACGTTAAATATTGAATCGTTAATGATAATGAGCGCGGAGACGGCGTCCAAACATTTACTTTATTTATGTGCAGACAGCGTGAAACTTACCTAATGTTCGCCTGAGACGTCTTGTCGCACAATCGAATGCCAACAAAAACATGTCTATCCTGAAATACGACACCGGTAATCCCGAGTCTCGCGATCGACACAAAACACCTTGCTTCTAGACGCATCGCAAACTCTACGTACGCATCCTTCAATAAATCAACCGGCCATCTTGTTTTTACGTTCCCGCGCTTTCCCGACCACAGACAATTAAGGCGGGTGACAGCGCTCCATAAACAAGATGCGAGTTAATCCGCGGATTATCGTGAGCGAAGACAAGCGGCGTGCATCCACCGTTTCTTGTAAATAATTGTAAATCTACGTCAAAACGCAACGACACCTACATATGTTATGGGATTATTAGACGGAGATTAACCCGTTTTATGGTGTTTTATGCAGCGCGATCGGTTCCATCCATTGATATAAGAAAATAGGAAGATGCGTTATAGCGCTACTGTTGCTATAGCCAAACTCGAGCCTGCTGCACTACATAGATATTCTCACACACACATTTACAATACGTTATTACGTAGAACGTACTTCCGGTGAGCGAGATAGGGTTAAAAGTTCAGTTCAAGCGAGACAGAGTCAGCGTGATTTAGAAAGTGACAGATACCGCACCGTTTGACACCCGACTTTTTAGGGTTCCGTAGTCAACAAGGAACCCTTATAGTTTCGCTTTGTCCGTCCGTCCGTCTGTCTGTCCGCGGCATTGCGGAGAAACTATAAGTCCTAGAAAAGTGTAATTTTGTATACAGGTAAGTAATAATAAGGGTAAGAGAACGGTGACAAAAAATAATTTTTAATTAATTAATTTAGGCTACCTCCCGTACACGTAAGATGGGGATGATTTTTTTTTTCTGGCTGATACCATCGTGTGGGGTATCGTTGAATAGGTATTTTAAAATGAAGGATGGTTTGCTAAGAAACTTTTTCGATTTCATGTTCTGTTTGAAAGATATTCAAGTTTTAAAAAAAAATTGAGCGTCCCCCCCCTCTAAAATCTGAACTACTAGCTTTAAAATTCTGAAAAAAATCAGAGGTATGCTTTCAACCATGAACTTTCCAGGAAAACTATAGCGGTTAAGATAAAATTATTAGTTTCGGTAAAATCAGCAAAATAAGAATACCTAAAGCTAACCTAGCCTATAGTTTATTAATGCATAACTAGATGGCGCTAGTAGTAAAATTAGATCGCGCAAGCGAATTGTTCATGGTTGTATTATTGTTTACGAGTTATAGCTATCACAAATAAATCACCATATTACAGTGTTACTTAGCTCATAATTTCTAACTTAAGTTTTTTTATTATAATTTGATATAGCATGGTCAAGGCTACTTGTGTGAATGATCCGGATATATTTTTTTTAATTTGCAGAGAATATTATGCTCAAAGAATTCCGTTTGAATGTGACAACGTTTATAATTTAGGCTTACAAAAATTACTTTGGATACTCCCTGGAAATTAACGACAAGCCTTGGATTCCCCAAAAGTTATGCAAAACGTGTGTTGAGTATCTACGTTTGTGGACAAATTAGAAAATAAATAGATTTTGGTACAAAACCGCTATAATGTGGAAAGGACTCGAGAACCATCACGATGACTTATTTTTGCTTAGTGTAAACATAAAACTATTGTTTTGATTTTATTAAAAATTAAGTATGCGGAACATAACTGGCTCATAATGTGTTCATTTAAAAATGATTTACTTTGTTTTAGGCCAATGGTGGTTATATTTTTTTTTTGTAAAGTAAGAATTATTTGGACTTTTCTCAACACGTCCAAAAACTAATGCGTCACTTTCAAAGGCTCGAATGTGACATAACCATCAAGTTACACTCTCTCCACGACCACCTAGACTATATTCATGACAATCTTGGGGTACTAAGTGAAGAATTGGGCAAGCAATTCCACCCGAACTTTTGTTCGATGAAGTAACGCTATCAAGGCTTCTGGAACGCACATATGATGGCTGAATATTGTTAGAGCATTTAGAATAGCCCTTAGAATAAGAATAGCATTTAGAATAGCTCTGCCTTCAGTTTCAGCAAGAAAATCAAATAACATAAAGAGTTTTTCAACTTAAACTTAAATTAATTAGGATCATCTCTACATTGACCACCCACAAGGTGGACAGACGACCTTATAAAGGTCGCCGGAAGACGCTGGATGCAGGTCGCTTCCAACCGGTACATATGGAAGTCCAAAGGGGAGGCCTATGTTCAGCAGTGGACGTCTTACGGCTGAGAT
Organism: Hemithea aestivaria; assembly: GCA_947507615.1. Classification (NCBI taxonomy): domain Eukaryota; kingdom Metazoa; phylum Arthropoda; class Insecta; order Lepidoptera; family Geometridae; genus Hemithea; species Hemithea aestivaria. Next base: position 18,085,520 of record OX382330.1, read on the forward strand.
GATGATGATGATGATCTCTACATTTATAGCGTTTTATTACGAAAACAACATAATATGTGTCATATCTTTTTAACTAGAGCTGGTACAGAAATTTCAGTCACAAATTTGAAATCGTCGTCAAAAATCATCCAAAATGCTGTTGTGCAGTGTATTCAATCTACTAGAACTACGGAACCCTACATTGTGCGTGGCCCGACTCGCGCTTGGCCTATTTATTTTTTGATTGGATTTAGGCGCCGCACGGCACGTCTGCGCATTTGCCAATTTCATAATTTAATTCATTTATTCCAGCAAATGTAGATTGTTATATAGGTACAGATCTTTTTTTTATATTTAAATATACTACATTTTTTTTAACCTTTCAGATTCTAGGGTACTGTGGTTAAGTGCAAAAAATCAAGAATATGGCTCAAACCATGAATTTTCTAGGAAAACTATAGCGGTCTTTATTACTATTATTTAAAGTTGACGAAAGTTAAGGATATTATTATTCCAGTACTACGGACGCCTAAATCAAAACTTGTAATAAAAGCTTCTGATGAAACAATGAATAAGTGTTTTATTCCATATCAAGAATATTTATAAAAACGTTTTTATACATTTTTTTGTTTGTCGCTACTTACCTAGACTTAATTTTACTTCCTCATATTTTATGATTTTTATTATGATAATTATACATTACATTGATACACTTATCCTTTTTTTGACAAAAGCGCGAATTTAAAACAAATCTATGAAAGTTGGCAAATGCACTGAAGTGTCGCGCCAAACGATAATTAGAAGTTATCATAAAAAAAAATTATGAATCAATAAAATCAATTTTAATTTTGAAAAAAATATAGTGTTTTAGTGTACTTCCGAATGAAAAGTGTTTTTTTTTTAGTTTTTGAACTGTTCATTCAAGTTTAAAAACACAAGAAGGCATTATATTCTCTTAAATTACCGGAATTTACAAAAAATGTGTACCGTGTGTTTGTATGTTAGCCTAGAGCCTAACTGGAAGTAACTAAAGTGCGGTTGTGTCGTATGGACCTGATTGGAACTACTTATTTCCGGTATGTCAATACCCCTTCTTCTAATTTTATTTAAGTCTATGGTTCCATCGGAAACTGACGACTTCCCGCCAAAACGGCGTGTTAATCTCTGGTTAAATATGGTAGCATCTTGCACTGCGCTTTCGGGAAATCGGTTCTATATACGGATGTGCCGTTTGTTTTTGTAAACTTCTAAATACCCTCATGAAAAACAAATGACATTTACAACTCAACAAGAACCAACTGAGGTAAAATTCAGTGGAACTACGTAAGATTTAAAAGCTTTGCACACGACATCTTTTTCCCCGTCATTTGACGACTATGCGGAGGGACTGAATAAAAAAATGAATAAAGAGGAAAATAATAATTATACCTACGTCATCAAAATAGGAGAGAAATTGAAATTGGGATTTGAAATCCTTTCACCACATTGTCGTGAGCTAATCTCGTCAAAGAAAAAAATGGTATTGGCAATTTCGGACAGACGCAGAATGGGGACAATCGGACATATTTATAGTAAATCGTATTTATGGATCTTTTGTCTGTTTGTACACATTTAGTTCATTCAACTATGTTTATTTATTATTTGCTCACATTGAGGAAGGGGTACGGATGTTTTTCTTACTGCATTTCAAAGGATTTTGAGTATGATTATGGATTTTGTAAAAAAAATATTATAAAATGACCGCATTGTGATTCTGTTTCCAATTCATAATATTTTGTTATAATACAGAGGCATAAAAGGGTTTGTCATAATAACTTTTCTATAAAAGGACATTCCATTTACAAGGTGCATTTTTATAATGAGAGGCTGTGAGTAATAATAAACTCACTTTATTGAGCGTTATTTTACTTTAAATTTACAACATTCTCACTTATTAATTTACTCTTACTTTTTAAGGGATTTGAATTTCTTTTCTGAATATCAAAATAATATCGATATTGTTTTCGTAGATTTCTTATGGTGGTAGGTACTACATATCGCAATTCGGTGTTCGCGTTTTTTTTATCGGCTTTCCGATGTTATTCGGCTTTAAAAGTCCGAATAACATCGTTGAGCAAATATTATAGATATCATATTATTGATCTACTAATACTTACGTAAACCCAAACTCAAAATGAATTTATTAAAAAATTGGCTACCATGGAACACTTTTGCAAACAGTTATTTAGTTCTATTTACAAGATTACCGCTCGTTCCAAAAACACCTCTATGAGAAGAACGAGCAAGAAACTCATAGGCATGTAAAACCGGTAATGGGGATGTTGACAAGGTTCTTGAGGAACATTTATGAGCGGCGAGGTGTGATTTAAAACTGGTCAAACCTACTACAATTTGGAAGTGAGTACACAAGTGAGATTCCCATTAGTGGTGTTTACAAGTCAATCTCCATTATGAACTCTTCGCTGTGATGTTTAATAACACGTGGATAGCAGGGAGTTCCGGGAACCTTTGTTTAGTTGTGCTGTTTGTACGCGTGGTTTAGAGCTTTGGAAGAGTTTATAAAGTCTATTTTAAGAGATGCCGATTGTGAGATTGCTAAAATTTCATCATTTATTTATATTGAGATTTACCACGTTTTTTGGCTTCAGTAGTCAGCGAGGGAGCCTTATAACTTATAGTTTCGCTTTTTCCGTCCGTCCGTTTGTCCGCGGTTTTACGGAGAAACTTAGAATGCTGCAATTTTGCACAGATGAGGGTAATAATGAGGGTAAGAGAACGGTAATAAAAATATTTTCAACTAATTAATTTAGGGTACCTCTCCCATACACATACGTAAGATAGGGATGTAATTTTTTTTCTTGCTGATCCCATCATCTTATTGTTGAATAGGTATTTTAAACTGAAGAAACTAATATTATCTAACAGTTTTGTTTAAAATAAATTTATTTTACTGAAAAAATAATTCCGAATCTAGTAATTATTAATTTTCGTAGAAGACTTGCTTTTTCTGAAAAATACCTATAGGTATTTACTAAATTTGTAAGTAAACATGTTTACCGATATACCTAACAAGAACCAGCACGGCGGCAACATCAAACGGGCAACAATCGGCAACATCAAAGGTGCGCGGTACATTACTCTCAGCTTCGGACGCTATATTAGATTGTTAGATTAATTTATTGATTTCTTTATTAACAGTGGCTGATGCTACGGATAGGCAAGAGTTGACACCGTGGAGTTTTGTAAAGGAAATGACTGGCAAAATGTTTTAGTCGACTACAAAAACGTTATCAATTCGATATGCAATGTTGTTGGAACTGCGAGAAATTTACATGAGACAACCCTTTGAGGCTTCTAAACTATTCATAAACGGTTGGTCATGTTTTTGATCGGATTTTTAACATAATTTAGGGCACAATTGTAGGTTCATCAAAATTGATTAAGTATAATATATAAATTAAAACCTGCGTCTCCGGTATTTTTATAAAGTCATCCACGCATAATCGCGCGAAATCGATTGAAAACGGTTTATTTTCTTTTAAATCTCTATGAAAAACAAAAGAGGGTCTAACCGCTTACTAACGTCTCTTTGCAATTTCTTTTTTGTGCACATTCCAAAATTCCAAATACGAAAGTGAAAGCCGATACGCAATTGTTTTTTGCAATGGCGTAAACAGTGCTTTCATTTGCCGAATCAGATAAAATGATTGTTTGGCGTCATTATAGTATCGCTTGTGCTTACAACATTATATTTTAAAATATTTGTGTGTATTTCAATGGGTAATGCGATATTTTATGTAAGCTATTAGCGTGTAATTGCTGATCTTGATGCTGATAGGGAATTCGACCAGGTAATATTTTTTCTTTAAATTTATTTCAATGTTAAAACTAAACAAAGAAGATGATATCGGATAAGTACTTGTTTTGATACCAACGTTTATTTTAGAATTATTTTTATTCTATGATTTTTTGAAAGGCTAAGTTAATCAATAGCCCCTCAGAGCTGGGTTCAAATTTCAGTGTGGCAAAGATTTTCGCCTGGACGCTACCGTGTTTCCGAAGGCACGTACAACTGTGGGTCCCGGCTGTTTCCTGTAAGATATGTAGGAGGCAGTCGTTAGGTCATGTTGCAGGCCTTGTAGGAATCTCGGCGACCTGAAATTGCAACATATAGGTTGGCCACACAACCTATAAATTGTGATTTGACTGTTCTGTTGAACTATAAACCCCAATTATTTTATGTCTACTTAAAAGACCTAAGAGAAAAATAAGTTGAAAAATACCTCTAATTCATTCATACAGTCAGGTAAAACTAACAAATGCCGTCACCCCCTCACAAGCGCGTGGTGGTCACAAAGTGGCTAGACGAGTGGTGATTGAATTAGATTGTGACCCCGCGCAGAGGTTAACTCGCTCTAATTGGATCTGTGGCCTGCTTGCCTCCGAGAGATGTGATGGGACGCACCGAAACTAGTGAGTAGCTGTTGTATTTACTCGTACATAACTGAAAGGTTGTATTATATTATTATTAGTTTTGGAATTAATAATTAATGAAAGCTTTAGATTTAATTATTTGTAGTAAGTATGTATATGTTACGGCTAATGTCCGAAGTGCGGCTACACTACCGCAGTCGGTTAAAGTTAGGTGTGAACAAAATGTTTGTAAAAAAGAACTAGTTTTTTATTACGAATTCAGGGCAGACCGACTTTAGTTGGTTAGGTTAGGTTTGAACAGTTATTACAACGTGCGAGCCGAGCGAGCGAAGCGAGCGTGCTGCGGTAGCAGCCGGCGAAGCACCAGATCCAACTTGTACTTATTCCAGAGTTCTCAATTAATCATTAAAGAATACTTAATGCTTATTTTATGAAGATCACCATGCAAAAACAATTAAATATGTTGACAACAACTTGTCTCACGTTTAAACGCATGAGACCGAAATTAAATCTTCTACACCTAACTTTAACCGACTGTGGTCGGCTTCACCTAGGTTTAACCGCCTGAACCTAGGTGTAGCCGCACTTCGGACTTTAGCCGTAACATATATATAGACTGCTTGTAGTAAGCACTTTGTCTGCACTCCTCCCATTGTCCAGTAAGTTTTTCTCCAGTTTCAGGACAACTGGAAGAAAATGCTACTTTAGCATTAAGTTAGTCCTAGTGTTGTGCTGAATAATAAAATAAATAAATGTTCTTAAAGGAAGTGATATAGAGCTTTTATGTGACTAGTTCTTAATTACGAAAAAGTTAATATTATTATCTCAGGATAGAAAATCCCTACTATGTTATATTTAAGGCTGTTGACAAGGTCTTAAAATTGGAATTCGATTAGTGCGTCATTTATATATAGGTATAATAAAAATATGCGTTGGATGGTTAGTTTTGATTACAGAATAAAATTAAAAAATAAAGTTGAGATATAATGCTTAAAAGTTTTTGGGGGACGCGCTATTGATTTCTATGGTACCTATCGCAAAAAAAATCTAAAGGGTTACTGTAGCCGATCTCTGTAGCCAACAACGGTTAGGTTCTATGTATCTCAGCATTTGAAATTTGAATACTGAATCAAAAATATAAAACTACTTTCGGCGAACTAAAGAGAATATTTAGAGTCCTTTCGGGTTGTTAATTTATTTTAAAAACAAATGAAAGTCGTCATCATCACCCTACCAACAGTGATGGTGACAAGGCGATAACGTCCGGCCATGTTGTTAGTGTTGGTCAATATTCATAATTAGAGCTGAGCACTCGGAGCCATTAGCTCCCTCGGGGTGACAATACTGCAGGGGTTGACAACATTTGTTCTAGGATACGGAACCCTAAAAAGCAATCCCTATGAGTTTCTTGCTCATTCTTCTCATAGAGGTGCCTTGCGAATGAGCGGTAGAGCGGTAGAATATTAAAATAAAATGTAAAATTGACTTGCAAAAGTGCTCCATTGTAGCCTATTTGAATAAATGAATTTTGAGTTTGAGTTTGAGGATGCTGATGATTTTTTTTTTTTTTTTTTTTATGTGATGAAGTAGAAGACGAGCAAGACGCTCTCCTGATGTTAAGAGATAACGGCTGCCCATAATCAGTACAGTGTTACCTAGGATTTCACAATTATGTGAAATTCTAGGAGCACTGCACCAACGCTTCTTACTCAAGAGTCATGAGATGTTAAGACTCTTTAGCCCAGTAATTTCACTAGCTACAGAGCCCTCCTACCGGAGCACAGTGATATTTGCACATCACTGCTCAGGCGGTAGAATAACTGGCACTGGATTCTTGAAGTCGTAATCCATTTCGCGAAAATATGTCAAACTGTCATACAAATTGCTCAAAAGCACTTAAACCTCAAAAGGTTTTGTTTTGTTTAAGAATTTGATACTACAACTCTGAGATTTTCGAGATGACTTTTAGTGATAAGACAGCCAATTGTTACATTTTTAGGCCGTTTTTAAGCCTTATAGTTTCGCTTTTTCCGTCTGTCCGTCCGCGTCTTTGGGGAGAAACTATGAGTGCTAGAAAGCTGTAATTTTGCACATATAAGGGCAATAATAAGGGTAAAAGAACGGTGAAAAAAATCAATTTAAAATTAGTTAATTTTGGGTAATTCGTCGTCTAGTCACTCTTTATCTTATTTTTTCCAAAGATCCAAATGTTGATCAGCCCTGCGCTGGCCGGGTAGAGCCCGCATGCGCCGGCGCAGCTAATGCAGCAATTATAATAACTCAGGACGCTGTCCGCTTGTGCCATTACTGTCCGCGCCCAATCTCACCCCATCGCTACCAATATGTGAAATAACTAGTTGAACTAGCTGTGACCAGTGGTTTTACCTGCTGAAAAAAAAAAGATTATGTATTATTCCAGTAGGGTTCCAGGTAAGCTTCTTGCCGCGGATGACTGCTTCGGCGTATCCTTCTCTGAATTCCCCCATTAACACCCCCAGGTCTTTTAGTGGGTATCCCCACCTCGTTCATCTTCGGCGGGGAGTCCTTGCGTGTCACCTGGCGCAGAGTGCCGATGCGTGATGCATTTTTCTTTGGTTAAACAAGAGTCTTACCTACATAAATCCATATCCAAGAACATCAACACAAAAATAAACCTTTGAAACTAGATAGGCTAAAATTAAAAAGTGCTGCAAAGGCAAATTCTGAAATAGGTGTTTGACAAATAAATGAGGCATTTAGTACAAAAACATTTGAATTATTAACTCTAATCAATGTATGATCCTAATTTTTAAGAAAGTCTACCGAACATTGTTGGAATTCGTATGTGACACCTGAGAGAAAATATTTATTCCAAAGAACAAAGTTTCCAAAAGAACAAAAAATGTAACAATATCAAATCTGTTGTCTTTTATAAAACAAATTTTACGAGCTGCAGTTAGAAATTAAAACTGATCAACTTTAGAGCCACCATTAAAAATATCGTGTTAAAGTTATGACGTTATCGTAAATTTTCTTTATAGCGTTACACTGGCCATAGAGTTCAAAATTAATGTAATTTTCGTACTATAATAGTTGTTAATAGGCTTTATAGGTTGTTTAAAAGCCACGGAGTCGGAACGGATCGTTTCAAGAGTCAGTTTTGGTGTCTAATCGAGTAGACCTTTTTGTGTGGTGTGAGGAATAAGTGGACAGTTTTTTGAGAATTTAATATTGAGAATAGGCAGATTTTCCCACCGGCAACGAGCGACCGGATGAGCGAGTAGCGAGTAGCAAGTAGAGCTAGAATGTAGAAACGACTTGGCGAGTGATGGGGAATGCGTGCTTAGTTCTGATAGTTGTGTAGCTCAGCTATAAGCGAGTGAGACGAGCGATTATTCGCGCTGTAGAGAAATGACCGCTGGCTGCTCGCTCAGCGTGAGTTCTGATTAAGCGCGAGTATCACTGCGCGAGTGTTATCTTTCATAGGTTTTGTCGCCCCGCGACAAGCTAGTGAAACGAGTCCTCACCGGCAGTTTGAACAGTCAGCGATCAACTATTTGTATATGCATCTCTCTTGTTTATACATAATGTTATATCATTTGTACGTTTCTTGAGCGAGAAAATCGCCGATAATGTTACTCGTTTTCTCGCCTTCGGTGGGAAAGGTACCTTCGCTTCGATAGTCTTGTGATATTCTCTTCTTTGATAAAGCGTTACTTTTCCTCAAATTTCCTTCCAACCAGGTTGCCTGTAAGAGATTGATTTATGCGATAAGATCGTCAATTGTTTACCTCTGGTTTTAAGTTTGTCATGTCGTGTTCATAACTTTGTATTTTGGTATGCAATCAAGACTTATTTGTATTCTATTTTAAAGTCTCAAGTCGCTTGTAACTCAGACCAGCTCCGATTTTAACCCTTCATCGGCGAGGGTCAATTGTCACGGGTTCGGTTCGGATGACGGCAGGTCACTCTCCAATTAATAACAATAACTTTTACATCATATAAATCTATATCAATTTAGACAATTAGATTTGGTGACTTTAAACCTTTCAACTTATGTCGTACGTCATATTTTTTCCATGAGTTATGGAGGTTCGGGTTGTAGTACTAAAAATAAATAATCAAATAACGCATAATTTTCAAAAGAAAAAGTATCTAATTAAAATAATATGCAGAACGTATATAAATAAAAGTATTACAGAATTTATGGAATTAAAAAGAAAAACTATCGAATTACCTGCCCAATGTTGCAATAAAAATAAACACAAACATCAAAAAGATACAGAATAATAATAATTGAATTCCTCCTTTTGTCATAATAAAAATTATATTGATCATAAGCTTGTAAAAGCAATTGGATGTAAAAGGGAAACTTAATGATAGACGATATAATCTTTTAAAAGACCTAAACATTGAACAAACAAATCCATTCTCACCAAGGTTACTGTCGCATACGGGCCCATTGCCGACCAATTGAGCGTCCATCTCGCACAAAACCAACAGAAACCTTCTACATCTTCTATTAAACAAGAACTTTATCACTATACAAATTATACCAACCCTCGAGCAAAATTCCACAGGAGTGTGGTCCTGTTTACCTTGACATAGTTCTACTTTGCACTGTGCACTGCATTTGTATGAATGATGTCCTATTGTACACAAATTGCATTAAGGACAAGCTATTGTGTGCTTGTATGAGATTTGTACAATACTGTCTGCGGATCATAATGTGTTCATTTTCATTTGACGTCCATTCTTGTGTCGTTGACTCTGGTTACTTTTGAATAATTTTGCCAATCTTTATAGGCTGTTACTTAACTACATTCTCAGCATCGTAACGTTTTATGTTAGTTTTTGGCAGGATTTAGTTGACACGTTCTTACCTTTTTAGAGAAGATGGCATCCAAAGAAAACAAATTCACACAGATATTGAAAAGTTATAAACACAGGTACTAATCAACTTATTGGATATCGAATAAGTACGAGTTTTAGGAAAATATGATAAGTTACTTCAAAGAAAGAGAGTCTCCAGTTCTCTTCAATCACAATTTAAACTTAACGTACTTACCTCACTTCTTTTAAACAATCTGACTTGCACGGTGCTGAGCTACATTTTGCGGAAAAACCAAAGACAATGTAAGCATTATAGACATTAAGATTTTGTGTGATTTTTGCTGCAAATAAAGCAAACTGCTAAAATTTATATTTCCTTATATTTTTCAAAACCGCTTTCTAATTCCTTAAACATTTCAAAATCTGCTGATTTTTCATTCAAGCGTCTACAAGTTTAAACTGTCCAGCTCTCATGAGTCACTCCAACTATCAGACGAAGTCCTCCATCCAATTGTGGCACTCTATGACAGATAATAGTATAATTTGTATTTATAGTCCCTCCCTCGCACTCGACCTCGGGACCCTCCCGCATTTACTGGATCCTGGAAGATTGTTATTGTTATGGGATCTCAAACGGGGGATTATTTCATTGATATTAAGATGGATTTCCTTGTACGTGTTCAAGGACTTTGCTCTAATAGGCCAGGTCCAGGTCCATTTGTGACAGTGTCGAATTCTCGAAGAAAACAAATTGTCATATGAAGTTTTTGAATGAGAATTTGACATTGCACGCAAATAAAGAGAAGAGAGCGAGCTTTTAAGGAACAGAACTGGGTACCTGGTATAGGTACCAGCAGTAGGCTGCTGAAAAAAAAAGAGTGAGTTTGTAGTATTTTTCTTAATGGACTTAACAAGCGTTTGATATTGCAATCTCACCTGCACTATGTAAGTCTCGCTATTTATGCTTATAAAAGAAATTGTTTTTAAATCTGAACCAAATAATAGAGCACACACAATTCTATTTTGGCTTTTGCAAGAATCAATATCCATTTTTCAATTGTGCTTCCCAAGCTGTCATCAAATCACTCCCATGTCCAACATCCTATCATTAGAAGACAATACCCAAAACACCAAAATTGGTCAGAATTGGTACAAATGGAGGCGATTCCATAGATAATCACGTTAATAGAATGTCTGTTATTGTTACTGATTTCCAATGCGGGATGTTTGTGGTTGCTGTTTACTTCATTTTGGTACATTTTGTTAAATGGTTGACGCTAATGTGTCTGAATTGTGTCTGCTTAATTGAACGATTTACTGGCGGAGCGGGCGTGAGAGAATTGGGATTTGGTTTTCATAATTTTTACCCTAGAATGCTTTTTTTTAAACATCATTTTTTAATGAAATCATAACTTCATTAATTCTTTCCAAAAAACCACTGCTAGATTATGTTTTGTAAGCCTAATCCTGAGGCTAACCTGAATAATATTTGTAATGTGTGTTTGAAATGTTTGTTTGTGAAAATTTGAGCATTGTCTTTGTTCGATCACATAGTACAATAGTAAGGAGTTAGATTAACATTGGGTCCTTTAATTTTTTCAAAGTTTTGCGTAACTGCAATGCTTTCAAGAAAAACATTAAGAATGGTATTTGTTCTTATGATTATCTACTTTTTTCTCAGTTGGTCATAAAAAGTGAAACACCTAAAGACAAAGCATGATGCTCTCAATTATCTTCATTTCCTTCCTCCGCAAGGAGATCGTTAATAACTAAATGAGTGGTATACATCTACTAATTGAAGTAATTGCATTAAGTGCGCGGTGGTCAACATTTTATGGTCAACATGTTGCTGTCAGACCACCGTGTATTATGGGGCTATTTTATTATGTGATCCGTTTTGTATTGAATTTGATGATGTTGATGGTAACGTTTTGACCATGGTATTTGTAATTGTTCATTACTGTAGAAGTTATATCATCCACTTACGATAACAGTGTCAGTGTGTTTCAAAAACATAGAACTTATAAACAGGGTCGTTTTCTGTAAAATGACGCTATCGTCACTATAATTGAAAAGTTTCATGGTCCTTACAAATGTTCGTTGAATATTTATATTACTTACATTAGAAATTTAAAATTACTGTTGCCCCAAAATGTGGCAAAGGAAATGAGTATATCCGAAGTAGAAAAAAATATTTTCCAGGGTATTAGACTGACAAGACAAATCTTTGGAAATGTTTATGGTGGCCAGAAGTCACGGAGATTTGAGTCAATTTGATGTGGCTTCGGAAAAAAACTTACATCTAGACGATTAAATTGATCTAATGGGTTGTTTACACCAGTTTACTCGACATTTGCCAAGTACAAGTGGAACTAGGTGATCGCACCAATTGTGACCACATGTTTTAATGTTTACGCCTTGTGTCTGCTACTCTTCACACTTTTGACAGATCACACCAATACACTACGCTTACAAACGATGTATGTAATACAAATATATCAAAGGAATATGAGCTTAATGTTATGGCAAATTAAGGACGATAATAGCGTAAATGTTGGCGAAGACTTGAGATCTTCTGGTGTTGATTGTTTGAATTAAATCATTGTATGAAATGATGTAAGTGCTGATCAAAAGATAATCGATTTTATAGCTTAAGTGGTGGAATTTAAGGTGGTTTTCACTGATGGTTGGTTACTTTTAAAAGTAAGAAGTTTAAAATTAAAGTAATATTAGTAAAGGGCGCGTGATTCAAAGATCAAAGTGTTTGATGATTCCGCCGAAGCACTCGACCGAAAACCAAACGTCTTGATCGTTTTGACTTGTGACGTGAAGGCACTGGGATTCGTAATTTTATTTTAATTTTATCTTAAAAAGGATTTGGGTGTTGGACGGACACAATTTGATTTGGAATCAAAAAAATGGATGCAAGATTGGGGACGAATTAATTAAAAATTAAAGGTATGTCAAAACGGTGAGCGTATTATAAATCAAAAAGGTTTGGATGAGGTGAAACTGAGAAAAACAACTAAATGTTCGATACAAGCAATTTTGTATTGGGTATTTTTGGAATAACAATACAAAGATTGCGTAACAATATAAGATTCAAAATTCAAGTCTAGATCAACTAAGATAAAGTGAATGATTTTTAGGCTAACTTGATATACTTAGTTGCAGGTATATCGAAATTGTCCGATAAATGGGGTTGAGATAACTTCAAAAAATACTAACTGTGAGTACTGACAGCTTATTAAATGCAGAAAAGTTGTAGAATTATTGAGATATAGGTAATAGGTACTTAAAGAAATATCTATGGAACCTAGGAAATCCTTACAATATCAAGTCCCTAATCTAATTTCATTTGATCACTTCAGAAATCAAAGTCGATCGATGTGAAAGTATCAAGACTGGTCGCAGATAAGGCTGCTCTCGGCCCCTTTGATGTGGCCGATGTTTACGCGATGCGCGCGTCTGTGTTCGCTATCAAACAAACGTAATGTTACCAATGCACCAAGTTGGTGCAAATGTTGGCCACAACTTGGCCGTGTGACTCATCTCATGTTAATTACCTGATAGCCCAGTCAATGAGTGCCCAAAAAGGGTATGTGGATCGAAAAGTCGAAAGCAGAAAAACTAACTTAGTAACTTTGTTTGGATTAGTTAGGAGATAAACATACTAAAAGTCCGTCATCAATCCGAATGTAATGAGCCTAAACTCGCCGGTTTTCCTAATAGCCATTGAAGGGTTTCAGTAGACACCTCCTGGCTCCATCATCAGATCAGCTCAGTGGTACCAGATTATTAAACTGTCATCAGATTTCTAGACATTTGCAAAGTTTCATTATGATACGACAACCAGAAGTTGATCAAATTTTATTTGTAAGATATTTTAACGGCTTTGTATGGAAAACTAATTTAAGCGTCTTCAAAATAGACCATGTTTGGAAGCTCATAGCTGGACAACGATTAGAGATAGATAAAAAGTGTCAAGGCCGAAGTTGTAGAAAATTTTGTGAAGTTTAATAATGTAGTACAACAAAATATCGTACAACGCACAGTTTTTGACATATAAGCAAAAAACCTAAAAATGGAACCTTCTTCGGCCTCCCCCCCTCGGGCTCACCTCGGAGGGGTGGGGACTTTTAGTATGTTTATCTCCTAACTAGTCCAAACAAAGTTACTAAGTTAGTTTTTCTGCTTTTGACTTTTCGATCCACATTTCTTCTTTTACTGGACTACTGAGGAGTTTATCAATTACGTGTAATCTGTAAAACTCTTGTGTTCAGATTTCTACTGGCGAGCTTTTTAAGGATCGATACGTCATGATTTTCTATAGAGTTTTGTAACTAAAGCATTTGATTTTATTTTCAGATGTTAACATTTTCAGCATTATATCAGAAGAGCTTTTTTCTCAAGGACATAATACATTTTTTAAATCATTTTAATGTATGGTTTAGATTACATGAAAATTATTGAAGTGTTCCAGGCTTGTATAAAAATACACCAATTAATAAATTGAGCAATCTTACAGCTTATGGTTGTAACGAATAAAAAAAAATAAAAATAAAAATTTAATGTTTCCCGTTGAGCGCGGGGGTGAGATCCTCGCCCAACGTGAAACGGTTGTTTAAATGCAAAGTGGGGCGCACTACGGGTAAGCGCAGTAAAAAAATACAAAGGTTGGAGACCTTGGGACAAATAGGTCCCCGAACAAAATTGGTGCTAAACTTACCCGTGTGTCCCCACACTAAGGATTACTAAAATTCAGAGGTTCGTTACATACATTGTTATCTCAAAATAAACTAGTGCACGGAATCGCGGAGCCGGTCTAGTACCTGACTTTTATTTCAAGGACCGTATCGTGGCTTTCTGGTGTCTTGGTGTAAATCTGAGGATTAAATAATAAACAACGAAGTTAATTCAAAATTATATTTATTGTTGATCGCACGCCTGACGACTTATATTAAGTTATTTTTAGATTACAATGAGTTGAGACAATTCCTCAACGCACAGTTATAGGCTATATCGTACCATCACTAGACCCAGGTGGGCCGACAAAAAAACTAGTGTTAGAAATAAATTAAATTGTTCCGAGACGTGGATCCACTACAATATCTCCTCGTTTCGGTGTATGCTTAATACAATTTACAATGTGTCAGGGTTAGTTCCCCATAAAGTGGTAAATGTGTACCCCGTTAGGCGGTGGCACCAAAATTAGGTTATGGCTACTAAAGTTAATATTGTACCATTTGCGAATCCTGCAGGGCCGTAGGCTAGGAGAGGCAAGGCCGTCAGTACTCACGGGGAGCTTGGTAAAAAAAGCTTAACTTGCCGAAGCGGCGTGGCAAAATTCCTTAGGTGGACGCGCGGCCGGTGAAGGGGCAGGTTACTCGCTGGAAGCGCCAGCGGCGATCGAATTGCTCGGGGAGCCGCGAAGGAAGCCGGGTATCGTTGGCGTGCTCAGGTGGGCCGTAACCCAAGACCCGCTATGGAAAAGCGAAACAAGGTGACGTTGAATTACGATTCCTCTTCAAAAGGTTGGCGGAACGCATAGTGAAGCTATGCGCTCGTTCGCACGAATGAAATAAAGTAAACACTCACGTTTCTTTCGGGATTTGAGAACATGCGGCCACATCATGACGAATATGGGCGTGGACGACGCTCTCTCAGAAATGTCCGCCAGTTACGATCGTTCCAGAGAATGGCGTGGAATGCCGTGAGATGGCGGAAATGAATTTGACTCGGCAAAGTTGCGTTTCGGTTTCACATCCCGAGTATGTTCACACAAATCGTATAAAAATAGAATAGCACTATTTATTTTAATATTTGTGTATGAGCGTATTCTAAATGTATAATTAAATCAGTATGTAATATTATTCCTATTTATTTTATTTTATATAGATATTTGATTAATAAATTAGTATTTACGCGACTTGTCATTGTCAAATGCCAAAATCGCGATACCAATAACAAAACGTAAAATATTCTATTATTCTTTATGCTATGCTGTTAGTTGCCATTAGAAAAATTGTAATGGTTTTCGAACGAATTTAAAAAATGTGATAAAAATAAATGCCAATTATAATCTAATCTGAATTGTTTGGATTATTCCCTAATTAGTTAATTTAAATTCAGAATAGTTTTATTTATATGCGGGTTTGATCGTTCGTAAATCGATCGATTTCATCCGCAAATAATAGATCAGTGACAGCTGACAGTGAATAAATGTAGCTGTCACTGTCAATGCATCATCTGTCATTGTCGGATGATTATGTTTACAAATCGATGTCCAAATAAATTTTCCAAACCTTGTGATTATGTTAAATTATGGAAAAACAAGTGCTTAGTATGTTAAAATGTGATGGCTAACGATACCCCCCAAAAAGGTATGCTACATGGTTTTCATTTATTGTATTTGTCTCCGTCGTGAATAGCAGAATAACTATAAAAACTTTGAAAAATTCTAAACAGGAAAAAGAAAAATCATTTTCTTAGTCAAACTGTCCCTATAGGCCTGTCAAAAATTTAACTGGATTGATGTTTATTTTAGATTTTTTTTTTTTTTGGCAAATGCCTTTATTTAGAAAAAAAAAACCGGTCAAGTACGAGTAGGACTCGAGCACCGAGGGTTCCGTACAAACCTACGGGTTTCTACGGAACCCTAAGGAAAAGTGGGTATAATATTATAGGTATACTGTAGGTTTTGATTCCCTTGCGAGTACTTGCGAGTTTGAAAATATGCGGCTAAAATTGCTGTTTCTTTTGATTGCGTTGACATAAATGGTTGATTTTTTTACAGCTTTTAGTTATTATAAAGCTGAGTATTTGGTATAAATTTCAATTAAATACCTGTACGCGTTCATGAGAAATAAGGTAGTAAGTATGAAATTATTAAAAATATTTTTTTATATGATGTAACTAAAAATGTACAGTTTTCGCAATTTTCCCTTTATCTGTGCTCTAAGGAGTTGCTTCGTGCCAAATTTCAAGATTCTGAGATCACGGGAAGTACCCTGTAGGTTTTGATTTTTTGAGAGTAGTTGCGAGTTTAAAATTGCGACTAAAATTGCTGTTTCTTTTGAATGTGTTGACATAGAGGTTTGATTTTATTACAGTTTAAAGGTATTATAGACTTGAGTATTTGATATGAATTTCAATTTAATACGATTACGCGTTCATGAGAAAAGGGGTAGTAGGTATAAAATTATTCAAAATATTTTTTTCATATGATGCAAATAAAAATTTTTGGTTTTCGCAATTTTTCCTTTATCTGTGCTCTAAGGAGTTACTTTGTGCCAAATTTCATGATTCTGAGTTCACGGGAAGTGCCCCGTAGGTTTTGATTTATTTGGTAATGTCGAAAATTTGCTGAAATTTGCGACATATTCGACTATATCTTTTGATTGCGTTGGCCTAGAAGTTTGAAATTTTCACAGCTCTAAGAGGCAATGGACCTTAGTATTTCCTATAAATTTCAGCTTGTTACCTCCACGCGTTCCTGAGAAAAAGGGTCTTGACAGACAGACAGACAGACAGACGGACGGACAACAAAGTGATCCTATAAGGGTTCCGTTTTTTCCTTTTGAGGTACGGAACCCTAAAAAAACTAACAATACTACAGCTACTACAGCAGTAAAGAACACTTTTATTAACCACAGATCGGCCACAAGCCGATCTTATTTTAGATAATAACAATTAATTAATTGTTTGTCTGGTACAGGCAACTCCCTGTAACTCCCTTACTTTTTCCGCAAAAACGTGGTCCCAAACACACACCACTAAATTATAATACTCACGCGACACTTGGACATTCATAAGGCATAACCATGCTAAATTTATTTTCTGTACATGAACTCGCCCATTCATTCATTTGGGGTGTCATTTTACTTAGTCGGATAGTGTTGAGTGAAACAGAAATATTCAATCAACATGTGCAAACGGGATGGACAAAACGAAGGAGTACAAATTTAATAAGAAAAAACTAAAATAAAAATGGCAACATTCTACCTATTTCTTTCAAACTACTTCTGTCAAATTTGACAAAAATAATGTAAACAACAACATGTTGTTCGTATTTTTAGTGATTAATAAGTTATTTCGAAGATTTTTCACAATAATGTTGATGAAAATGAATAAAATAATCCGTGGCGGTGCCTGCCAAATGAATTACAAAATGTATATATACGGCGTATACAGCAGTTGCAAATAGAAAAGTGGTTGCTGCTTTGACTAAGTGTTTCTAAGAGAACAGCGTATATCTCAGGTACGTTTAAGTTAGATTAACAGTACATCATCAAGCTCATTGAACCTCATCATTGAAAATGTAAAATAATCGTTATTTTGTCCATAAATAACTATTTTGTGTTATATATTTGTTTACAACTAAAGTCATAAATACATTATAGTATGACTGAAAATTTTTGATACTTTTCATATTGTCCAAGTTTAATGATGATATTATGTGTATGAAAAATTGCGTTTTAGGGTTCCGTACCCATAGGGGAAAACGAGACCATATAACTAAGACTTCGCTGTTCGTTCGTCTGTCTGTCTGTCATCTCACGAACCGTGATAGTTAAAAGGTTGAAATTTTCACAGATGTATTTTTGTTGCAATACTAAAAATAGAATAAAATAAAAAAGGGGCTCCCAAACAACAAAGTGCTTTTTTCCGTTTGTTTTTGTATATATGAGATGTTTCAAGAAAGAGTTCAATTCAAAAGAGTCCGACTTGCACTTGGCATTTTTATTTTGTTTTAATGTCTATTAGATGTCCCTACGTACAAGTACAAATACAATTGCTTTATTTGGGAATTTCTTTTAACATTATATTCATGGCACCTTTTTTACTGTTACCATACTGGTACGCCTTTTTTACTTTTAAAAGATGATATTAATCTTATTTATTTTGTATTTTCTAGGCGAATCGAAATCATCAGTCAGAAAATTTGTTTTGGAAAGTATTAAAAATAAAGGAAAATGCCCGCCTACGAGACATCGAAAAGACCACCCCACCGCAAAAAATAAAGAATTGGATTACCCTATATAAACGATTTATTACTTTATTTTAAGTATTTTTTATATTATATTTGTGTAATATAACACATCGTCTTTTATTATCATTTTATAAAAGTATCATTATTAGACGCATGTCTGTTTTATGTGAAGCATGTGTGTTACTTTTTCGCGCCAGAGCTACTTATCTGATTAAACAGAGGTCAGTGACCAAGTACAGTAGCGATTTTTTTTAAAAATAATTAAAGTATCAAAATTGTTTATAGTTAAATTCGGTATTGCCATACGGGTAACTCAAATATATTCTTTTATGTCAGACTAGGGTAACCTTGGTATGCTTGAAACAAAACGAATATCTCATCAACCATGCGTTCGACAAGGTAATGGCAAATTTGCCTAATTTGGTAGTTAGAATCCCCAAAAAGGATATAGAATAAGTTTTATCGGTTTGTACGACATATGTCCAAAATCCAAATTGTCCAACTAGTAGGTATTGATGTCCAATACTACTTTGGTCAAACACTAATTTGGTCCAACATGGCTTACGTCCAACTAGGAAAAATGTCCAACACGAATAATTTCCAACATGAATTTGGTCCAAAATGAAATATCTCCAATTAAGAATAATGTCCAACACGAATTGGTTTATTTCTGACGCTGTCATAGAAGAAATGAAAGGTCTTAGGAAGATCTACCTTTCAGATGACAGCTGTCAAACTTGAAATATCAAAATCTGGAAGATCTTCAAAGCTTTTTCATTTCTTCTATGACAGCGTCTGTGCGAGCGAGTATTTTTCGAGATATTGACGTTTCAAGTTTGACAGCTGTCATCTGAAATGACAATCTCTCCAAGACCTTTAATTTCTTCTATGACAGCATCAGCCTAAGACGAGTATTTTCCGAGATATTGACATTTCAAGTTTGACAGCTGTCATCTGAAATGAAGATCTCTCCAAGACCTTTAATTTCTTCTATGACAGCATCAGCCTCAGACGAGTATTTTCCGAGATATTGACATTTCAAGTTTGACAGCTGTCATCTGAAATGACAATCTCTCCAAGACCTTTAATTTCTTCTATGACAGCATCAGCCTAAGACGAGTATTTTCCGAGATATTGACGTTTCAAGTTTGACAGCTGTCATCTAAAATGACAATCTTTCCAAGACCTTTAATTTCTTCTATGACAGCATCAGCCTAAGACGAGTATTTTCCGAGATATTGACGTTTCAAGTTTGACAGCTGTCATCTGAAATGACAATCTTTCCAAGACCTTTAATTTCTTCTATGACAGCATCAGCCTAAGACGAGTATTTTCCGAGATATTGAAATTTCAAGTTTGACAGCTGTCATTGCATTGGAAATAAAGATTGTTCACTAGGTACGTGACACTTTTAATTGGACTACGGGATTAGCTATTGATAGAACCACGGATAAAATAAAACTTTATTGGACATTTTTACGAATGGACGTTTTTCATGAATGGACAATTTTCAAATTGGACCTTTTTACGATTTGACATTTTTATGAGTGGACTATTTTCCGAATGGACATTTTTATGATTGGACGTCTAAAATATTTGTCATTTTTCATAATTGGACATTAGTCGTATAAACCTGGGCTTTCGATCGGTGTCGGTTCGTGCGGTGATAAAAGCGCGATGCCAGAATCAGGTCGAATCAGGCCAAGCCGGGGGGGGCCGGGTCAGGTGAATTCTCCACTTTAGAGGTTTTTTCTTTCTTTCTTCAGACTTTTATAAAAGTCATTATTGATTTAATTCAAAAACAAATGCTCTTATTTATTGTACAAAAATAACATTTTTGTAGCGGGGGTGAAGCCGTGGGTTTAGCTAGTATACAAAATAAATGTAACGTTACCTAATCGAATGCGAATGCAATGAACGACAAAGATAACATTGTTTCAGCCATGCCTAGTTTACCCTATATTTTTACGTATTTTATGTCAACTAAAATCGAAATAATATAATTTGGTTTTAAATAATATTAGTTAGCTGTGATAAGTTTTTCCTGCTTTTTACTGCCTTCTTTCCATTTTTACACCAATTTACCACACAAGAGGTCATTTTTGTCCGTTAACTATATTATTTTGGATATTTTTAAAAATCAAACGATGCGTGCATCTGTCGCAGAGCGCGTTGTGTGACTGAGCGGCGGGTGAGTTGTACTTTTTACGCCCCGCCCATATA
Source organism: Hemithea aestivaria (assembly GCA_947507615.1). NCBI lineage: Eukaryota > Metazoa > Arthropoda > Insecta > Lepidoptera > Geometridae > Hemithea > Hemithea aestivaria. The sequence continues at coordinate 18,105,960 of OX382330.1, forward strand.
GTTGTACTTTGCGTTGAATCACTTTTTGAGCTGTGTTCGACTTCTATTATTTCCCTAATTCGTTGGGTACAGGTAGATATTCATGTAGGGATATGAAGTTTACCAGGTCTTCCAGGTTCTCATGAAGTACTAGACTTTTATAAAACCTAGATTTCAACTGCTCTCGGAAGCTTCTGAAAGCTTTCATTAAGCCAACTCTCGAGATGGCCAATGTTTGATCGTTGGGCCAAGGTTCGATAGTTGGTGGGAGCCATGGTGCATGGTGTTTATTACAACATTCGTTAGGTTTGCCCCAATGAGCGATATTGTATGTAAACAAGACGATTCGGTTTCCATGTTACTGCTTGGTACAAAATATAGGAAAAGACGATTTATTAGAAAATGTCGCATATCCAAAGGAAGTCTTGAGAGAACTTACTTAACTTTTTAGATTTTTAGAAATTTGAGAACCTACAGGTATACTTTTGAACTTTTGTGTACTTCTCTAAAACATTTATAAATGATGTCCTAAGTTTTTTGAATTGAAAATGGAAATCGTGTAAAAGTTATCGTGTTAAGTTATTAAGTTCAAGCTGTTGTTAATAGAAGTTTATTATGATATCTATTGGCCAATGATAAGGTGGTTGGGCCGAGATGGCAAAAGATAGAGAATCTAATTGGAAAGATTTGGGGGAGGCCTTTGCCCAGAAGTGGGACACTATAGAAAAAAAAATACACGTGTAACTTGAAAAATAATAAACCACTTTATTTGCAAAAAAAAATATTATTTTCTAATCTCGAATTAATAATTATTTTTGCAAATAAAGATTAGAAACTCGGACAACTCGCTTTACGAGATCGTTTCTCCCACACACTTGCAGGTTGTGGAATAGCCTTCCGAGCGACGTATTTCCTTCTTCCTTTAACATGGGGCTCTTCAAGAGGAGGATAAAGAAGGTGTTGATTGTTAATGGACCGACAACGCGTCTTTAATGCCACTGGTGGCAACACCACACAGACAAACAGGCAAACAGCCCGCCTGATGGTGAGCGGTTATGGTGGTGTATGATGGTGCCTGTTTGTCTGTCTCTAACATAAAAAAATCAGTCAAGTACGAGTAGGACTCGAGCACCAAGGGTTCCGTACAAACCTACGGGTTTCTACGGAACCCTAAGGAAAGGTGGGTATAATATTATATACTGTGGGTTTTGATTCCCTTGCGAGTACTTGCGAGTTTGAAAATATGCGGCTAAAATTGCTGTTTCTTTTGATTGCGTTGACAAAGATGTTTGATTTTTTTACAGCTTAAAGTTATTATAAAGCTGAGTATTTGGTATGAATTTCAATTTAATAGCTGTACGCGTTCTTGAGGAAAGGGATAGTAAATACAAAATTATTAAAAATATTTTTTTTATATAATGTAACTAAAAATTTACAGTTTTCGAAATTTTTCCTGTGCCTGTGATTTAAGACGTTGTTGCGAACCAAATTTCAAGATTCTGAGTTAACGGCAAGTACTCTGTAGGTTTTGATTCCCTTGAGAGTAGTCGCGAGTTAAAAAATACGGCTAAAATTGCTGTTTCTTTTGAATGCGTTGAGATAGAGGTTTGATTTTATTACAGTTTAAGGGTATTATAGACCTTAGTATTTGATATGAATTTCAGTTTAATACCTGCACGCGTTCATGAGAAATAAGGTAGTAAGTATGAAATTATTAAAAATATTTTTTAAATGATGTAACTAAAAATGTACAATTTTCGCAATTTTTCCTTTATCTGTGCTCTAAGGAATTGCTTTTTACCAAATTTCAAGATTCTACGTTCACGGCAAGTACCCTGTAGGTTTTGGTTTTTTGAGAGTGGTTGCGTGTTTAAAATTTCGGCTAAAATTGCTGTTTCTTTTGAATGCGTTAACATGGAGGTTTGATTTTATTACAGTTTAAAGGTATTATAGACTATAGTATTTGATATGAATTTCAATTTAATACGTTTACGCGTTCATGAGAAAAGGGGTAGTAGGTATAAAATTATTCAAAATATTTTTTTCATATGATGAAAATAAAAATTTATAGTTTTCGCAATTTTTCCTTTATCTGTGCTCTAAGGAGTTGCTTCGTGCCAAATTTCAAGATTCTGAGTTCACGGGAAGTGCCCCGTAGGTTTTGATTTATTTGGTAATGTCGAAAATTTGCTGAAATTTGCGACATATTCGACTATATCTTTTGATTGCGTTGGCCTAGAAGTTTGAATTTTTCACAGCTCTAAGAGGCAATGGACCTTAGTATTTCCTATAAATTTCAGCTTGTTACCTCCACGCGTTCCTGAGAAAAAGGGTCTTGACAGACAGACGGACGGACGGACAACAAAGTGATCCTATAAGGGTTTCGTTTTTTCCTTTTGAGGTACGGAACCCTAAAAAAAGATTGCCTTACCCTATATCCCGCTGTAAGTCAACAAATTGCGCAGTTTCGGCTCTCAGTACTCCACGTTTGAAGTGCTTTCTGGTTATTTACGTAGTGTTTGTTTATTTTCATATTAGCGGTGGCCCAGAACATCGGCTACTTATGAACTGCTCCGCGCCTACTTTATTATTCACTTTTAACTTGCCAAATTGGTTTTTAAACGGTTTTATTTAGCTTACTCCGTTTGTTTTATTCATTTTTCTTGGGTCAAATTTGGTAATTGAAATTTCACCGTCTTCCTGTCAACCGATTGATCTGAAATTTGGTATGCGCCTTTGGTTCTGGTGACAATACAATTATGTATATTTAATATTATTGTAAATCCAAGATGGCGGCCGCTACAAAATGGCGGATAACGTATTTTTTTTTAATCCCATCAATATGGGTATCAAATGAAAGGACTTGACAATTAGAATACAGTGCACTATACAAAATCAAAATCCAAGATGGCCGCCGCTACAAAATGGCGGATAACCTATTTTTTTTTCAATCCCATCAATATGGGTATCAAATGAAAGGGCTTGACAAATAGAATACATTGTACTAAAAAGCCTAAAAATAAAAAAGGTAAAAAAAGTTTTTAAGTTAAACGGTTTTATTGTAAATATGTACTAAAAGCTAAAAAAATAAAATCGTGAGGCACGTCAAATATCTAAATCTCTAATGAACATTTTCACTGAAAGTTGTAGATATTTGACGTGCCTCACGATTTTATTTTTTTAGCTTTTAGTACATATTTACAATAAAACCGTTTAACTTAAAAACTTTTTTTACCTTTTTTTGAAAGATATTTGTGCCAATTGAAGAATAGCAGATCTTAAAAGTTAAAGGTCATCATCATCTCAGCCATAAGACGTCCACTGCTGAACATAGGCCTCCTCTTTGGACTTGCATATGTAGCGGTTGGAAGCGACCTGCATCCAGCGTATTCCGGCGACCTTTATAAGTCCATCTTGACTGGACGTCCTACGCAAAGCCCCTAAAGTCCCTAAAGCCCCTAATTGTCCTGCGTAAAGTTAATGGTAGTTACTCCGTGGTAGTGGCTTACTATTAACTATTCATTTTCACTCGTTAAGCTGGTGGTAGGCTTTGATCGTGGCTATAGTTACCATACCATCTACTACATCTAAGCTAAGAATGCGTTTCCACCAGAGATGTGCGATGGAAATGTGTCGTGCGAGGATGTCTAGCTGTGCTGTGAAAATGTATGGAGGTTTCCACCAAAGCTGTGCGTTGAAAATTTGCCTACGAGGATGTGTAGCGGAGCTGTGAAAATGCGCATTAACAGTGTCGTCAAACGGTCATTATAACCGGGTTACGGAATGATGTTCAGTGAAGCCAGGGAGGGATATACCTCGCCTTCTAGGTTTAGTCTACTACCATCTACAGCCGCATCATTAGTTAACATCACGCGAGATCGTGGTCAAAAGCACAATAAATAAAAAAATCTTCCTGAGTATATTTCTTGGTCAAAATTGAAACCTTATATCTAATCTAATAATTATCATATAAAACCATGATTATGCAAATATAATTTTTAGGGCTTCGTGTGAAACCTGTAAAATGGAGAAGGAACCAATATTGATTATTGCATTAATTTATTATGCAGCTAATCCGATTTGTGCATTTATTAGGCGTCACATTATCTTTAGTCAGTATTAAAAGTTATTGGGAAATTATTAAAAGGTTTCGATTATACATCCAAAAGAATTAAGCCGGCGTTACACGGAACCGGGACGCATAACACCGATTTTCCCAGCTTACCTACTAACAGTCTTACTACTTACAGTTAGTCACAGACTTGGCAGTAAATTAGTAGGTCAGACAGATTATTGCGTCGACAAAATTGTATCGCAATGCTTTTTTGCTGTACTTTTCTATGTCAAAGGTATCATAATTTCTAGCTATAAATATGGTAGGTTTAGTGAAAATTAACCTGTAGTCCATAAGCCCTGTGTAAAGGGCAGTAGTGTCCGACCGAAATTTCGGTTTCGGTTTCGGTTTCGGCCGAGTTTCGGCCAAAAATCGAGTTTCGGCGAAAGTTTCGGTTTCGGCCAAAATTGGCCGAAACTTTTGCCGAAACCGAAACTCCCTTCGGAAGTTGTCGTGCACGCTCGGCTAGCTTCGTTTCTCGCGACAACGCTTTGGTGGACGACGGTTAATTTTAAATGTGTAATTTGATAATATTATCTTTGTTGAGACTGGAACTAAGCGTGTAGTAGCAATTTTAGTAATTATTATTTTTATATAGAGGTACCTAAAAGAGATTGATGATTCTTCTAAGTACAAATAGGTACAAACCAAAGTATTAATTCGGACACAGGTATAACCCGTATAACACATAGAAAAGTGAAGTGCTCATTTTCAAGAGTGGTAAAGTTAGGCCTGAACGTGTTCCGCCGATTATGCTTAATGTTCGCGGAAGCACGAACTGATTGATGGCTTCCATGCTATACTCCGCAAAGTATAAAAGTTGCTTCCCTTCGCCAACGCACATATAGCAGTAACAATGGTCTCCTGATGATGATTGTTGCTAGGTTTGATTGTCCTATACAAAGCATATGGATGAATATTTTGACTGGGCAAAAAGATAACAGGTAGTATAATATATATATGACATTAATTTTGTTATTTCTATTTTTATTAATTATTCATAAATTCTAATTATCAATTCTTATTTAAATGAATTAGTGCTCTTTTTGTATAGTCAATTTTTTTATTTAATTATTTGTTATTATTTTAAGTAAGAAATGTTACACTAGATTTATGGTTATTGACCGAAATAAATGACTATTTAATTTAATTTAATTAATTAGTAAGATTTCAAAATACTAATACTTAGTATTTTATCCGTATGTCCCCGAGCGGCTCAATCGAACCGCACCTGCGCATGCGAATTTGAACCTCATTTTAAAGAAGCTAGCAATAATAGATGTCAATTTTGATTTGAACTGGAAGTTTTTCCTGGATCAAGGGGTTAATGAAACAGTAACAATTAGTGTTTTAATTATAATTGATAACTGATAAACATTTTTCTATAAGAACTTAATTTAAATAAATAGGCCAAGCGCTATTCAGACTACGCACAATGTAGGCTTCCGTAGAACTAGCAAATCGTATATCTACTGCCTTAATTTTCATCAACGATATCTTTAAAACTTATAAAACTATCTTAACTGCTATGGTTTTCCTGAAAAGTTCATGGTTGAAACTATATTCGTGATTTTTAACAGTGTTTGAAAGCCAGTAGTTTAGATTTTAGAGGGCGGGGGGACGCCAAAAAAAAATTAAACTTGAATATCTTTCAAATGTATCATTAAATCGAAAAATTTCCTTAGATATATGTCCTTCATTAAAATACCTATTCAACAATACCCCAAATGATGGGATCAGCCAGAAAAAATATCATCCCCATTTTACAAGTTTGGGAGGTACCCTAAATTAATTGATTTAAATTTATTTTTGTAACCGTTCTCTTACCCTAATCATTGCACTCCTCTGTGTATAATTGCAATTTTCTAGGACTTTTAGTTTCTCCGTAAAGCCGCGGACAGACGGACGGACAGACAAAGCGAAACTATAAGGCTTTTGTTGACCACGGAAGCCTAAAAATTTTTAAAATATTATTGTTATATTTTTTACATTACAACTGATGCAACAAACTTAATATTATGCTGTGCTTCCATTTTGTGTCCTAATTAATGCAGAATAATGGGTAAAATGCACCAAAATTCAGTATTTTAAAGATTTTTTATTTGACCACGTGAGTTTCGGTTTCGGTTTCGGTTTCGGCCGAAACTAAAGCCTCGGCCGAACATTCCGTTTCGGTTTCGGTTTCGGCCGTAAAACCAGTTTCGGTCGGACTCTAAAGGGCAGTGGATGATCTATGCGGGCGGTGTGATCAAAGCCGCAATCAAAGGCGCGCGGTGTAAACATCGACGGCGGGCGCACTTCCTGCAACGATTTCATTACCGCACCTCGCTTCCGGCTACACACGAGTTGAAACGATCTACTTACTGCCTCATAAACTAACTCTATGTGCGACGAAAGATGGCAGATCAATCATTATTTAGAATAGAATAACACTTGGAAAACAAAAATTTACAGTAAATCTTATAATAAACAGTAGGTTAATTAATTATCGGCGGTCTTATCATACTATCAGCGTAGTTTAGCTTAGTTTAGTTAGGCGGTGACAAGTGTACCTATATATAGAAGACAATTTGTAAAGCTATCACCGTATAAATATTTATAGTTATTAGCCATGAACTAATATTAATATTTAAAAGCGGTGGTGGCCAAGGGGAAATGTGGATCAGACGTGATTCTGGATCATCGAGTTCAAATCCCGACCCTGCATCCAATGAGGGATTTATCCCGCCTTCTAGGTTTAGTTTGCTACCATCCATGGCCGCATCTTTACTTAAGATCAGGTGAGACCGTGGTCCTACAATGAACAAAAAAATTAAAGTATTTAGCTTAGTATTGACTTGGATTATTTGAATTGTTAGTTCATTTTTGTGCTATTTCAGTTCAATGCTATCACAACGAGTGTTTCAATTTTATATCCTAACGCTGAACAGCTCCTCTTTTTCCAGAAATCTTCAAAACATACATCAAACGCGTTACAATATTTTCACAGATTTCGTAGAATAAATCTATCGATTGCACAAAAACTTCAATAACGGCCGATCGCATGCGAAACTGAACTATTTTCAACAAAGTTTCCTTTGATCCGTTGATGATGGTAGTTACTATTACTGGATTGAGTTCGCTGGGAATAGAATTGAGGCACAGTGAGTTTAACTAAGACCATTAACATAAGTCCACTCGCTTGTTCAAACGCTGTAGCGTCCGTGGCCCAGTGGTCATACGTCCGACTTGTAAGTCGGAGGTCCTGGGTTCAAATCTCAGTGTGGCAAAGATTTTCGCCTGGACGCTACCGTGTTTCGGAAGGCACGTAAAACTGTGGGTCCCGGTTGTTTCCTATAAGATATGTAGGAGGCAGTCGTTAGGTCATGTTGCAGGCCCTGTAGTAATCTCGGCGACCTGAAACTGCAACATATAGGTTAGCCACACAACCTATAAATTGTGATTTGACTCTGACAGTGTAATTAGGGAAACCTGTTCTGTTAGAGTATAAACCCCAATTATTATTAATTATTATTAACGCTTACAAAAACATGTAGTTTGTTCACTATATAAAAGCTGACCCCATAATAGACCTGTAAGATTTTTAAGCGGACCTAACTGGCGCCAGCGTTTGGACTAAATATGGTGGGTAAGTGATCGTGAACAGGTATATAATTTCTGTTTGTACGCGAATCACATTAATTCCTAATCCTAATATTTTACTACGTGTACTTTATGGTTTGGTACATATATTGATTCCAGAATTAATAACACAAGACAACTTTTTCGGGTATAAAAAATGGAGACAACACGAGTGAGCTTTACGAGTACATGCGTCATCAGCATTTTAATGAAACTACATCTAGTATTTATCTTATTCTTCCTTTGATCCATGTGGAAACATCCATCATGAAGGCTGTATTGACACATTTACGATACACAAATACTATAAATACACTATATTTTACATCGCTTTTAATGTTCGGTTCAATATGATTTAACAACTTTTTATGATGTTAAAAATTAACTTCAATTACAATTTTAAAATAATAAATGAACGAAATAATAAAATTGGAGTTGGAATACGTTTGATCGGGTTTATTTAATAATGAAAGATAATATTAATATCAAGCCTAAACATAATAATATAAGATTTTATTTAAGACTGAAGAAAGAATACATCTTGTTTACCACTGCTTCCGGCCTTTGGCTTTACAAATACGGCGTACGCACTGAAAATGGAATTTCAGTTTTTAAACAATAAATATTGTAAATTCTCGCTTTCAAAAGTGTGTTAGTAAAGTGGAACTGTAAAAATTTAGTAGCTCTATGTAATTTAATTTTACTGTAAATGTATTTTTTATTTTGATTGTTTAATCTTTTGGGCGTTCTTTGTTATACGAGTACCTACCTAATCCATTCCTAATACCTACTAATATTATTATCTATGAATTATCAACAAGAAAGTGACTCTGTGTGAAATCACATAGGGCATTTTTTTTTGGGACGAAGTCGTAGGCGAAATCTAATATTGCTATATTATAGCATGTTCTAAATATCAAGGATCATTTTTCGCATTTTTTACTCCGTGTCCCGTGTATATTCAAAGGACGAGAATCTAGGATCAGGGCGCTAGCACAATCGTTTAATACTAATCAGGGCAGCGAATCTTTAGTTCCATTTTTCTCCACTGGCATTATTATTATAGTCAATTCTACATGCTATTTTATTGTTAGTTATTTTCGATGTAAAGATAGTAGGAACGGAAATGTAAAGTAATACATAAATACTTCCTCGACTTGATGGATCGGCCGAGAATGGAGGAGTGAGGACGCTAATCGTGCCTGTTTATCAATATTTTATTATGAATTTATTTATTTTTCTACTACTTGTTACATTTCGTTTGTTTTATCGTGGAATCGCGGTGTGTTTCGTGAATAGTTAAAATCATATTTCCATAATAACTAAGCTAGAGTTCCCTTGTAGACGGTAGAACATTTTTTTAATAGACAAGTGCAATTTAATAGTGGTCCTAATATATTTTCATTCTTTTCTATTGACCACAAGTAGTAAGTTACTGCTGTACTCTTAGATTTAATACAACACTATAAGTTAACTGTCTGATAAAAAAATAAGTATGAAATTATTAAAAATATTTTTTTATATGATGTAACTAAAAATGTACAGTTTTCGCAATTTTTCCTTTATCTGTGCTCTAAGAAGTTGCTTTGTGCCAATTTTCAAGATTCTAAGTTCACGGGAAGTACCCTGTAGGTTTTGATTTTTTGAGAGTAGTTGCGAGTTTAAAATTACGACTAAAATTGCTGTTTCTTTTGAATGCGTTGACATAGAGGTTTGATTTTATTACAGTTTAAAGGTATTATAGACTTGAGTATTTGATATGAATTTCAATTTAATACGTCCACGCGTTCATGAGAAAAGAGGTAGTAGGTATAAAATTATTCAAAATATTTTTTTCATATGATGCAAATAAAAATTTATGGTTTTCGCAATTTTTCCTTTATCTGTGCTCTAAGGAGTTACTTCGTGCCAAATTTCAAGATTCTGAGTTTACGGGAAGTGCCCCGTAGGTTTTGATTTATTTGGTAATGTCGAAAATTTGCTGCAATTTGCGACATATTCGACTATATCTTTTGATTGCGTTGATCTAGTAGTTTGAAATTTTCACAACTCTAAGAGGCAATAGACCTTAGTATTTCCTATAAATTTCAGCTTGTTACCTCCACTCGTTCCTGAGAAAAAGGGTCTTGACAGACAGACAGACAGACAGACGGACGGACAACAAAGTGATCCTATAAGGGTTCCGTTTTTTCCTTTTGAGGTACGGAACCCTAAAAAGAATTTTAAATGATCGGTTCTTTAACTTAAATAAAATGTTAAACGATCAATATAAACCCCCATCGAAACCCATTTATTATAATATAGAAATAATAATAATAATATTATTATAATAAAATGTACTGGCGGCCTCTAGTTGCATAAAGAACGTTAGTAAATTCGTTATTTTTTCTTTTATTTTTAATCCGAAAAAAACATTTTTATTTAATTTTCATTAATTAGCAAATAATTATATCAAAAGACAACTTAGCGATATGTGCACATGCAAAATCTAAGAACCTACTTTTGTATTACAAAAATGTTGCGACCGTGACAGGACTCGAACCTGCAATCTTCGGATCCGAAGTCCGACGCCTTATCCATTAGGCCACACGGTCTGATGCCCGGAGGCTCTATTTTGAGGAGGCTTTCAGGGAACAAGAATTCTATTAAATACCAGCTTATGTCCGCAGATTCACTCGCGTTAAGTTTAAAAAATCCATCATTTTTACATATTTTATCCCTAAGAGGTTGCATTGATAGATCAACCTTTTTCAAGAGAAATAAAACATATTTCAGATAAAAAAAAAACTATTAATTAATTAAATATCAATATTTAGTTAATCTAATTACCTACATTAATTAATTAAAAGAAAAAAAACCTTAAACCTATAATTTCCAACTAAATTAAATATTCTTGTTTTATTTCATAGGCGGAATTATATTCTCAAAATTAACGGACTCAAAATTCCTAAAAAAAAACGTCCATGGGGTCTCTCAATATGACATCTATTATTATGTCAGTCGTCACTCATATTTTGACCCATTTCTCAAAACTGGCAACACGGAACCAGGTAAATTCATTTTATGGAAATAAGAATTGAATTCGTAAGTTTTGCCATTGACGAAATGTACTGTTGGAGTGAGCTTGGTAAAATATAATGAGGCATCCTTAGTGAGCTCGTGTTCTACGGGTGTCGATTGTCGATCTTACATGTTTGTTTGCAACAATTGACTATTGACTTCGGGCGGATATGAAAGATAGAAAACAAATTAGAGTTTACCAAGTAAAGAAAACAAATGTCATTGTGGTGTCCAATCGATAGAAAACTTTCTGCTATGCCCTAGATTCTGTAGATTGTAGAATCCCTGAGGCTTGTTAGTTGTAGCAGTTCATCATCTCAGCCGTAAGACGTCCACTGCCGAACATAGGCCTCCCCTTTGGACTTCCATATGTACCGATTGGAAGCGACCTACATCCAGCGTCTTCCGGCGACCTTTCTAAGGTCGTCTGTTCAAATTGTGAGTGGACGTCCTACGCTGCGCTTGCTAGTCCGTGGTCTCCACTGGAGCACTTCTCGACCCCATCGGCCATCCGCTCTACGCGCTATGTGGCCTGCTCATTGCCACTTCAGCTTGCTAATCCGCTGGGCTATGTCGGTGACTTTAGTTCGCCTACGGATCTCTTCATTCCTGATTCGATCGTGTAGAGAAATCCCGAGCATAGCCCTTTCCAGAGCTCGCTGTGCGACTGTGTGTAGCAGTTGCTTTTATTTAATTGGCGACTATGCAAAAAAACGTTCAGATTATTGAAAAATATTTTTGTGACTTACGTGTTTACGCCGCGCCGGTTTACTATGGCCGCCTCATTGCTTCAATCAATAAGCTAAATCCAGTTTCTTCAACCATTTACCGTTTTATTTTTTTGTGAAATCGATCATTGGTATTCGATTGTTATCTCGATTATAATCTGGAAGACGCATCGGCGAAGAGTGCGTGATCGACAAGCCGTGGTGAAATTATTTCTTTGTTGTGGCTTGATTGATGGCAACCCCACTTGGCTTTATACCTGTTTATAGATATTTTACAGTAGTGACAACTGCTTGTTTTGAAACTACCGAGTGATCAATTTTGCTAGATCAACGCACGTGGAGAGATAACGGGTCTAATTCAAAGCCAAATTCGTTTTTCTCTCCTCCCCATCTCTTACATATTGACAAATTTTGACCAGATTAAAAAAACCTTAAAAAACGGTAAGGCTGTTAACGTTATTTTGTATCTTTTGAGTACTCCAAAATATTTTTGAAATAAATATTATCTAGTTTTTAAGCTATGTTGTTAAGCAGTAGTTCTCAGTTAAGTACCTATTCTGAAATTCAGTTTTTGTTATGCAAATACATCTGCCAATGAGTGCCTTGAAACAAAACTGAGTAACTTAACAATAAACAAACAACATAAAATAAGTTTTTGTTCATTTGTTATTGCAGTTTCAAAGTCACTTTGAATTTTTGGAAAAAAAAACCTAAATTTTGTACATAGGTATTGTTTTACCCTACGCTATATAGTAATAAATTGTATGAGTACTAGGCTCATAATCCACTATCATTTAACATTAATATTATAATTATCCTGACAAATTTCAACAGAAAGAACCTTAAAAGCCCCACAAAATTTTGAATGAACCTTGATAAATATATATTTCTGTCTCTATCCAACTAATATTAGAAATGGATGTATGTGAATGTTTGTTTGTTACTCTTTCGCTTAAATGGGATTTCACGCCTAAATGGGATCCATTTAAGCTGGAATTTAGTTATAGCTTAGACTCTGGAATATCATGTAGGCTTCTGTACAGCGGGCAAAACTGGGCGCAGCTTGTATTTAACAATTTGCAACTTTAAACTCGCAAGTAGTTTTTTAAATAAAAAATGTCTTACAACCTCCAACTCGCTGACTTACTAAACTCTCTATTTATCTTCCTACATAGACATGCTGTTCACGTAGCATATTTAAAAAGCCTAATGTCCAAAAGCTACGACATCCTACTGAATAGGTAGCGTCGCAGACCTCCCGGTGGTTCGGAACCGTTTGTTTGCTACCCAAAAACAAAGATGTCTGCTTAACCGTATTAACTATTGACATGGTAATCAGTTCTATTACTACCCATACTATAGTTATAAATCTAGATACCACTGCTTTATCAAGTATCGTGTTCAGTTCCACAAGTTTTTCGTTTGCTTCCAAAAGGTCCCCAGTTTTGCAAGTTGTGGGGCAGCAGGGCATATCGGGAATAGTGGCTTTTGGACAGCATTTAATGTACAACTATTAGTGGGCACTATTATTTAGCCCGTATCGTCCTACTGCAGGGAAAATGCCTCAGTTCTTTCCCTCCAAGAATCTCTGTCTGTTGCTTTATGGAGCCAATCTTTAAAGTCACTGAGTGGTAGTCTAGGCCTTCCATTCCAACGCATGTAGCCTGGACCATTTTTCACATATTAGAAGCCCTTGGCACATATTAAGATAATGCGGGACCTATAAGGCCCACCTATAAAGCACAGACTTTTTTTACAGTTACAGTCTCCATTCGGTAAGCCAGATTTCCAGGCGAGAATAGAGTACATAGCTAATTAGTTATATGTAGTTTGGTAGTGGCAATAAATCGCGGGGCCCTGGACTCAGTGTGCCCAGTGGGGAAAAGGGGCCTGAGGGCCTATTGGCTATCGCGAAACGACTTGTAAAACACTAGAATCCATAGACAAAATTGCGTACATTACTTGCTCAAACCTAATCATTAATATAAGTAATGTAACAAAAGCAGCAATGTACATTGAAGTTGTCATCAATCGTAGTGGGTGAGAATTAGCCAATAGGCCTTCTGTATGGAGCGCGATATCTGCCTGTATTACTCGTATCTGTTACAGTTCTACTCATAGATTTGTTCAGTAACAAAGGCGTACAATATTTCAGTTGGAGCAACAGTGGCGGCGACGTCGCAGCCGCTCATCTGTCTACTTTACACGCTGTTTTGTTACTGCTGACAATGACTTCCAAATGTTCATGAATTTGTTACCAATGTCATTGAATATGTTATTAACTCGACCCTAACACGCAGTTACTTTATTAACTAGAAACTATTACTTAGCCATGTAAATTATACCTAACCCTTAATGCATGCATATGCTTTGCACTCGGTAGTAGAATTAATATAAAAAAATTAAAAACTACTTTGGTATCGTTTGAATTCCTCGGCATCTCTTAAAAACTTAATTAAACTCACAAATTTAGAGCGATTTTTTTTATTATTGTAACGGATTTCCGCAAAGTAACGCCTAATTCCATTAATTATCATGTAAGTTAATAACGAAAAAAAATCAGACAACATTGATTTATTAGAATTTAAAATAAAACTTAAAGAAAAGGGTTGGGTTAAATAAAGTGAGAAAATCTAATAAGATTATCTTTGTGTTAACGGACACCAATTAGAGAAATGATTAAGGTTTTTGCAGTACTTATTATAATATGCCTATTTCCTTGATTTGATTTGACTGAGAGCTTACTACACATTAAACTACTTGGACTAAATGTACGTTATCGGACCGTCGCGTCGCGTCGTAGCACTACGTAGCATAGCAAAAAATGCGATGCTTAGTGCTACGGACCGTCCTAGTTTGTACCAGCCTTAAATTAAATTATAATGTACCTCAATTATAATAAATGTACAATCAAGGGGGTAATATCATTGAGAAGTCAAAGAAGCACAAAAAGGTGGCATAAAAAATACATAATATTAAGTTAATACTTTGTGCATATAAAAATAATTAGTAAAGCCGTCAATTTCAAAATAAGAGCGGAAGAGAGGTTTTTTTTCAAGGTCAACTGATAGAAAATGATACTTTACCATTAAGTTTATTTTTAGTTTTTTAGTCCTAGCGTTGCACACAATTATAAAATAAATAAATATAAAACTTTATTGACCATTTAACAATGTTTACAATATTGAACTTAAAAGTTAGCATGCATTTATGAGACTATACATTCTTTTATCCACTAACAGGTAAAGAATTCACATTAAGTACATTTTAACTTTAATTAGTGACGTACCAATAAATAGATTATGTAGGAGAGATGTTGGTTGCCATACTAGTATCAAAACTGTGTTACAGCCATCAACGCCCCCCGTTTGGATAACAATCCATTATGAAAATAACTAAATAATAAGAAACGACATCTAATTCATATAATATAGTTCTTTCAGATATAATATGTGCATATTCCGCCCAGTGGTTCGCATAGCGTGTCGCGCGGCAACAAATCGCGTCGATAAATAAAGTCAGCGCACGCGGCGACTCATTACTCGTTGATATACGAGGTACGAGTGCTAACGCAATAATCGATACATCGATGTTTTCCGATTACCACTCGAAAACATTCGATTAATCGTCGAGATATTTTATTTTGAATTTAAATGACTAAGTGTCAATGTTGCTATATTTGCCGATACAATATTGCATTGGTAATTGGTTGACCTGGAAGGAATTGCTATGAGCGATAAGTACTCCCATTGTTTTATATGTTTAATTAACCGACTAGAGTCTAACGGTGCCATACAGCTCTTATTCAAAATACGATTGGCAATAATTATATTTTCTTTAATAAATTCTAAGTTAGGCTACGGAATATCTTGATAAAATTATTAAAAGTTTACCACAGGCGGAGAGTTTCTCAAGATTCTTTTATCTGTGCTCAAGATAAGTTTGTTTTTTTTTTCTGTATAAACTTTTACAAACACTAAAATATTCTCAAATTGTCACAAAATATATTACAACAAAAGCGAGCGCTAATTAGGCACGCGTAATTAAGAAAGACCGCCCGCTGGTTATTGTGTAAGACACATTGCCGCCATAATTCAAATGTTAGATGCAAAGCATGGCCAACGACGCGAAACTCTTTGATTTAACTCACGCGATATTTTTTGGACACTGACAAGTATATTTGCCTCACTGTGCAGTTTGTCACACTGATTGCTTTTGTTTTTATTGCGACCTTATTTAAATGTTTTATCAATCATTATAAATTTGTTTTTAATTTGTCTTCAGCGTGTTTAGATTCAGTTGTTTTAACCGTTAAAAGTACCCGTATTATTCCAGGGTGTCCAGGAAGGAGGGAGGTTCCAGGGTCTGTGAAATTGCAGTTAAATCAATTAAGACGTTAGGTCTGAAGAGCTAACCAGATATCCATACCTACTTTTTGCATTTAATGGATTTGTTGGTGAAGGCTGGCTGATTCTCATTTGTCGGATGTGACGAATTTTGCAATATGTATAATATTAAAAATGTAGAATTACACTTTGACAATTTTCGGACGATTTTAGGAGCGAGACGGTCGTCTGCATAATATATTTAAGCTCTAAATCTAATGACAGACAAAGGTGGGACGGAGCAGTAAAGCGGTCGCGATCTTCATTTTGTTCCTGGCCGCGTTTGCTTTATATGTGACAGGCTACGTACAAATTCGAACATTACAAAAATTCTGTCCCGCACCGCGACCGCTTTCCCGCCTGTGTGTGGTGGCACTATTATAATGTAAACCAATATAATATTCTACCGCTAGTACATAACAATAAATAAATAGTCTCTACATGTTAAGTAAATCACCTTAAGTAGCTCAAGTAAATCAATTTTCACAGCATTTAACATCGCCACTAAATGCTCTACAGGACATAATCACATCTGTTTCAAGATAAGAAACGGATTCCACATTAGCTATGCTCAACTTGGGTGTCTTCTAATGAATTTCACGCGTTCAATGTTTCATTACAAAAAGTCATGATAAGAATAAGATTTTGTCCCAATGTGCCCCGTCACGGTGCATTTTGCTCCTGCAGTAAGTTATTGACTACCAGTAGTCGACTACTGTTCTTTTGCGAGGCTTAATAAGCGTGGCAATGTGACTGTAGAAGCTGTAATGTCATATTGTTCTCTATTTTGAAATGTGCGGGTGGTATTTCAGAGATAGGCTGATTTTTGCCATTATGTTAACTTAGAAAAAAAGAGCACTCAAAGAAATGCTATCTAAGACAGTAAAGTACATAGTACCTCTAGGTAGCATTACAACAACAACATAGGCCTTTGCGTCTATTGCAGACGATTTAAGTAGGTACTGTCTGTTAAGTTGCGTCGGCACTTCAGTTGATAGCTAATAAAACCAATTCTGGAGCGGCAGGGTCGACTACATAATATAGGGAAAACGTAAGTCACAGCAGAAGGGTAGGCAGGCAGCATTATAACCTAATTTAAGCATGCAGATTCTGCATGTACAGATTCTGACAATGGTGCAACAAAACATATTAAACATTATGTATTTTATTTATTTTGGAAAACGCCACTTTAGTTACCAAAGATGCAAAATGTAACGTTACGGTAGGGATTTTTAAGGTTTTGTTTTCATCAAACATTTGTTAAAGTTTGACATTGAACGATGATGAAACGAGAATGAATTTGTGGGTAAATAACGCCCGAGTAAATCAATGTCCGCTACCATTGATTTAGGAGATTTGTCTATTCGATTCGATACCGCCTGTACGCTTGTACTAGTGAAAATAACTGCATAGTTCAGAGCGATGTGTCAATTTTTGAATGCCATTTCGATACTCAGCGCGAACATTTGCGTGAAGTGGAGTTTCCGTTTAAATTATAATATTGGTATACAAGTATTTAACTATTGTTCGACAATAAACTGATAATTAAGATTCAGGTTGTACTCTTAAGCAGTATAATGTACTACACTGTAACTATAACATTTTTGTGATTAATACGATTCGCAAAACTAGAACTGAAATTGCAAATTCTTGCTCTCTTTTTTGCAAGGAAAGGTGTATAATTGTACCAGGAACAATGTAACCATTGAAAAGAGTTGCAAATCGAAGAATTCCTAAGATAAACCTTTCGCCATCGCGTCGTCATTCAAAACAAACAATAATCACGAGCCCAAACATTTCCGAAAAACGACTTTCGAGTTCCAATTTACGCTGGGCCTGATTTATGTTGCCCCCCAATGCGAGGGCTAATAACGATTCTGCTTTATGCAACCTTTTTGAAACGGTTTGACATTGACATTTGCATTTTTTCTGACAGTTGCGCGCGCACTACCGTTCGGTTTCCGTTTTGTTTATTGTCTATTATCTGGAGGTTCGGAGAAGACTGCTGGATGCAGACATGTGATCCTTTTGTCTGTTTATAGTACTTCACTTTGCAATTGCCTCTCTGCAGTTGGATTGGCGCTTTTATTATTTCTGCACCTGTATCTAATTGAACGTTGTGTTGGAATAGTCAAATACTTGACTTGTTAATGCACCACCTCTTGTAGTGTCATGGCATAAGGCATAGTTCTCCAGTTTTCATTTTTTATTCAGTCTTTCATAACTTCTATATTAAATAAGTACTATCTGGTACTAAATTCTTCTTTTTATTAAATCCATCCTTCGATTAATCTTCAGTTTTTTTACAGTACCTAAATGAGTTTCAAAATAAAATGTGATCTAGCACTTGTGTTCGCTCTACATCTCCCAAAAGTTTTAGTTTGAGATGCTTAATTCTAATATTTTTTGCAAAAGGAAATAATTCAAAACAACGTAAGTTAGATTCCCAAAGATAAAAGGAAACATTAATCAAAGTTAAAACTAATGATAAAGCAAAGCAAACAATTGTTGAGCAGTCGGTCACTCCAACAGCTACAAATAAAGCGAAAATCATTGTCTATTACATTAAAACGTCCAGTTACTGTTGATTAATGGCTGCGAACGGAAGCCTAAATACTCGAGACCTTACCGATTAGATAATTACTGACCGTCGGCGTTTCCACGAACATTCAACGACATTAGGCACGCACGCTCGCCGACTTTGCGAAAAAACCCACAAACAGTTTCGGAATCACGAACAAAAATAATAAAAACATCACAGTCAAAATATATGTTGGCGTTAATGTAAAAAATGTTATAGAAACTTTAACTTTCTGTCCACTTTGTGACGCGCCGACCCACTGTGCAGCACATTGACGCGACAGGAGACTTTAAAACAGGCTGATAAAGTTCAAAATCTTTTGTTAAATTTTAAAGTGTTTTTTGGTGTCAGTTCGTAAGGAGGGCGTGGCCAGTCCCAGATGGAAACATTTGCCAATATTATCGTGAAAGGACTGAACAGATGAAATAATTTATTTCCCGATGTCGCTTTGTGTCCAAAACTCGGATCTTTTGTCGGTTTTTTGCGTCGGTCGCTTTGGTGCTACGTCTCTATTTATCCCTTTAGGCAAAAGGTACCGACTTTTGACTTTATAACTTTTAAATTCGACCCTATATGTGACAGTTAGATGGTTAATTTCGTGTGGTAGTAGTTGTGCTGTTTCGTTTTTGGTGTTGTTATGTTTAGTAGATGCGTGTTGGTGACAATAGGTATTAGAGAGTTGGTTACCGATCGGTGGAGGCTTTTGTGCAAGCCGCTGATCTTTGATGTTGACTTCTTAGATTTGATTTACGTTAAATGCTACCTGACGAATAGATTATGAGGATTGTTATGTTTGAGGACATCACACTAACGGCTTACATTTTTATAACATTTTCTTTGTTGTTTACTCCTCATCCTCTCATTGCATTATATTCTAGTCATATTTCCAAAAGACATTTTTCGCAATAGCTCCACGTCTAATCGAAAGGGCACTAATATTGTGAGCAAATGGCTCTTGGATTATGTGCGACTTTCTTTAGTTTTCTACTTTTAGAAGAGATCGTTATTTTCTATAAGATTGCCAATTATAACAGATTAATTTTTCAAATATTACAAATTATATTAGTATGTTGAATTTTATGGAGTTTTTCGTATTGTTATTGTGATATTCAATAAAGCCCTATCTTTCTACATTGGTGTCTGATTTTGTGACAATGAATAGTTCTTCTTTCTTCTTGACGTCCATGTTATCCTATGCCAGGCCAGTAGTCAAAATGCAAGGTATAATGATGTAAACATTAACTGCTCAAATCTCCAGAGATTCAGCAGTTCACACTCAGCAAGAACAAAACAAGCTGTCTCTCGAGACTTGGAATTATTTGTCATCATGTCGGTGATCGGCGGTAGCTTTGTCATAATATTCTCTTTTGTAATTCCTACAAGCAGCGTGAATAAAAAAAATACACCGAATTGAAGTATGCGAGGTGCAAATTTAATTCATTACTTGAAAACTGCTCTGCTAATAAACTTTGAATTAGAAGTTCAGAGATACCTAGGATGTACGTGAGACAAACTGATTTTTCTTTAATATAAAATTTAAACAAAGCAGCAGCTTTTTGTATATTTATTGATATTTAGTAGGACCATCTCAACTTATGTATCGTTGCATCTTATAAGAACTTTACCTAAATAAGTGAGTTCTTTCACCCGCGGTCTCCCCGACAGCCATTTTAAACGAAGGCACTTCGTCTTCGGCGTACAAAAATTAGATTAATCTAAAGTTTTCCATGTTTTTGGAATAAATAGGCTATCAATAAAGAGTGCTCATATCTTATGCATTCTTAATCTTATTAACTTTTCAATCTTAAAAGCCAGGCGTTTTTGATGCATAACATTTTTGTCTTTGTTATTTTGGAGATTCAGATCCCTGCGTTACTGTATTCATAACGGAGTTGCGGTTCATTATGACAATTTTCAGAATTCCCAGACGGCAATAAATTCATTTTAGCTACAACGTTACGCTCATAACGAGCTTTTACCATTTCTTTACCACATAGAGGAGCGTGCGCCCCACTGTTCTTAAAAATTGTAAAGACCACAAAATCTCCTTTGCTTGTCTCAAAGGAACTACTAAATAACGATAATTATCTGGAGAGCGATGAATGCTCATCACATCCAACCGAGATTCAATGAGGTTGAGCATTTAACGCACCATCATCGGTTTACAATCGTAAACCGTGACGACCACTCGCATGGGGTCAGAACAAAGAGGTCCCAAACCACGAAACTGTAAACAATCACCTTATTTATTGTTTTACAGCAGCCATATAACTTCGTCACTCGGAGAAAGAGCCCAATCATTTACAAAAATGCACCCGCAATAAAACCATTATGGACAGTGGTGCGGTACGGACGAGAGGTGGACAAAAAAGCGCAATGTGCACACTGAATAGATTCGGCACGCTCGGGACCGTACGGCGGTTTTATGGGTAAATCCTGAGATCGGGCGTATTTAAGTGATTCCCGTGGCAGATTTTAAATATTAGTATTATTGAATTTTACATTTAAAACATCAAATTTCACATAAATATAAGCACACCCATCAAATAGGCATCATTATAACTTGTTTTGTTCTGAAGATATTTAAATTTAAATTTCTGGTGCCACGGAAATCAATAAAGTGTGGCATGGGAATCAAAATTAAAACTATTTTGTTTGAATTTTATGTTATTATTTAAATATTGACCTCTACATACTAATCATATAAAATAGAAATGATTAAAAACGGTGACACAACCAAACATAACGTTTTAAAAAGGTATATTGGCTCTCTATATAATAATCATGTAAAATAAATAAAATCAACGTATTGCTGTCTTAAACAATGTAAAATATTTTATAAATAGTCCTAGAATATGAGATTAAGTTCTCAGTCACAGTCAATGACAGGATTCCCTCCAGAAACTGTTATCAGATTGTATATTTATCATTATTTAGATTAATTTGGACTGCAACTTCTGTCCAGATTAACCAAACTGATGTTAAAATTCAATCTCATGACAGTTTCTGGGATGAAGGCTCACCTATGAGGTATTCCTATTGCAGAACTAGACTACAGGCTGGCTGGAACTTCAGTTTAGAATAACCAAACTGATATGAATATACCATCTAATTCATATCAGTTTGGTTATACAGTTCAGTTTGGTTTGGTCTTAGTTTGGTTTGGTTGTTCAGCTTGGTTTTTCTAATTATTTTAATGCGGGGATATAATGGTGCCGCATAAGCCAGAGCGGCAGTCTACTATAGTACAATATAAAAAAATACCATCTGATTCTAATGAAATATACAAATATAGACTGTCAAAATCACTTCCCTACCTGGCTTCGCTGTAGTCGGGTAAAAAGTATAACAAGTGAAAGAATGCGCAAGAAAACTCAGGGGAAAATAGATGACCGTGGTAAAACGCCATGAGAATCAATACCATGGAAATCAAAATTGTATAGTTTATTGTCAATATTTTTAAATACCATAATTATAGAACAATAATAATAAAAAATATGATAAACAATACCCTTTTCTTAACTGCACACCCTAGTCAAAGAACCGTAATAAATAAAAAAATAGTTTTAAACATGGAAATGGTAATCAATGACCTAGTGAACCAAAACCACGGTAATCAATTTCTCACCTTCGTAAATCCAGTTTATAACAACGAGAGGAGCAACCTCTCTTCACGATGTTTAGAGCGCAATTGAAGTTAGCCAACAGCGTGCGTACAAGCTTCTAAGTCTTGTGGTTTGTGAAATGTGGGTAGTTATGTCGCGCGCCATGTGAATCACTTTTTGTCCGGGGACAAACCTAAATTTGTTATTTTTTCTAAAACTGCGATGAGTACAGCCTTCGCGTATTTTTTTGATCATATAACAGTTCACCCTTTACAGCTTAGATCACAGCAATTAATTAAATTCCTTTTTTAAATTAGTGTAAAAAAAATATTTCGTTCCAAAAATGTGTAAGGGACACCCCACGGTAATCAAATTTCAGGGCTTTTACATTTTTTTTCAGATACTTGCAGCTAAATTTAAGCTGATGTCTATCATGCATAAGGTAGATTAAACCTTAAACTAATAGAAAAAAAATACCTTTGGGTAGAATTTTTATGTTACGGGTAGTTTATTCCCCCAGACACGTAAAATTTTGTCTCTCAGGATTCACCCTTATCCGAATGACGAATGTGCGGAAGTCACATCTAAATCCCTCACATCTTAATAATAACGATAAACATCGGTCCCCTATTTAAATGAATGTTTCGCAACATTAGCGCGGCCATTTTGGGAAAGCTGCGTACGCGCAGTGTAAACGCTTGGATTAGCGGATTGTTTGCCAAACTCATTTGTTGAGTTGACGGTGATAAATCGACGGGTGAGGCCGTGTAAACATGATGATTCAATTTAAAACTTAATGTATAAACGTTGTATTATCAGATTATATACAAATATAATATGAATAGCGACTTTAAAACTTTTTATTTCTACATTGAATGATTTATTTTTATAACACTAATTTATAACACGTAGAATATTTTGACGGATAGTGTTATAAATTTGATGTAAGTATTTTGTGTTACCTACTATTTTAGTTTCAATACAATCATGATTTCACAAGGATGTTACTTTGTACAGTGTACTGATATTAATTATGTATAACTCATACTTGCCCCGTTATATGCCTGCTTTGAAAAATCCTTTCTTAGCGAAAGTGAAGAATGTCTATGTCCTATGTCATAATAAATATCCCTGAAGTAAATAAAAACTCATTTTGCTTATTTATTTATTTGTTCACTGGTTTGAGGTGTGCGTCGATAGATCAGTCAGTCAGCCACGCTTTCCTTTATATATTTAGATGAACATATTATGTAGTCCCCTTCTTTTTTTGGTTTATATAAATTACCTCCCGGAAGCTGTACCATACATGTGTACACTTTTTGCTGATGACACAACAATAGTTATAAAATGTGACAAAAAAGAGAAATCACTAGAAATGGTAAACCAAGCCTTAATAGACGTGATTTCCTGGATGAGAAATAATAATTTGAATAAATAAGACTAAAAATAATAATTTAAATATTAATAAGACAAAAATTATTCAATTTAATTCTTACAATACTATTCCATTACCTCTTGACATTAATTACCTAGAAAAAGTTGAAGAAGTAAAAAATTTAAAATTTTTAGGGATTTATTTGGATAGGCATCTTAATTGGAAAATTCATGTGGATCAATTATGTCAAAAACTAGATAAATACGTTTTTGCATTGAAAAAGCTCAGACAGACTGTATCATCGGAAGCTGCACTAACAGCCTATCATGGTTACGTAGCATCACTCCTTAGCTACGGTCTCATAATGTGGGGAAACTCCGTTGACGCTGACAGGGTTTTCAGAATGCAAAAGCGCTGTATTAGAGTTATAAACAAGGCGTGGTTTCTAGATAGCTGCAAACCTTTATTCAAAAAATGTAACGTTCTCCCTCTTCCATGCATGTATATTAGAGATGTTTGTGTGTTTGTTAAAACCCACCCCAATTATTTCAAAAATCGTAGTGAAGTCTACACCAGACAGAAAAGAGCAAAGTTCGCTAATCTACTGTATCAGCCTCCTTGTCGCAAAGTAATTTATAAGAAAAATGTTGTCAATATGTGTATTTTAATTTATAAAAGGTTACCTGAAAAAATTAAGTTATTAAAAGGCAACATTTTCAACAAAAACTTAAGTGACTGGCTAATATGCAAATGTTTTTATACCGTTAAAGATTTTTTAGATTATAATGATAATAATTTGTAAAGCCTATATATGTAATGTTTGCTATAAATTTAATATTTGCACGTCTGCTTGCAGGCTGAATGCAATGACTTAGTTTTAAGCAATGTAAAACAATAAATTATGCATTCTAGCAAATAAATGATTGATTTGATTTGATTTTGATTCATGGTAAGATTCCTCCGGAGGCCGGCGGTGCACCGCAGGTCCACAGGCAGTAGGGACGGAGCTTATTTCACGCACATGTCTTCGTTTTATTACAAGAGATTTACGACAATCGCAGACAATAAGGAACTGTAACGCGCAGATGTCATCGGCTGATTATTAATAATGGTAACGCCGACGTTTACCACAATAACCGCTATTGCTATAACAAACACATCTATTTGATAAATGATCATATTTTATGGCATTCGCCCTCAATGTATGACGCTTATGTCTTTATTTTTGCAAACATTGTTCGACAAACTAATTGAAATGCGACTCTATATCACAGAATGTAAGGATATATTCGCGTAGATGCAGCCTCAGCCGTTACACGTAGAACATGGGGTGTACAAATCGCATTGATGTTGTTCAATCGCACGTAGCAAATTGTCGATATTCGTTGGAGTCATTAATGTGCGTTTTTGTCCCGGAGCGGGACTCTTTGGTCTCACTGTGCGGCCTGCGCTGAGCTGCGTGCGCGCACATTTCATCGCTTTTTTAAAACCCACTCGAGTGTGCACTCGGTCGGTTTGTGTGAATCGTAAATCGGACGCATTAGATCATTGTTGGTGCACTAAAGATGAGAATTTATTTACAACGCGTTTTGTGAGCTTTATCTCCATTAAAATGTTGTCGTGTTTTATTTAGAAGACACGTTTATAGCGAGCGCGTCGTCGACAATATTTAATACCCACAATAAACTTTCCAAATTACATAGTCTCTTAAAACTATTCGGTTATTATTTATGTGGAGAAACAAACGTGGCAGTTATTGCTGATAAATATTTGAACGGAATGAGAAAATATTTTGTAAACGGTAGAATATAAAAGTTTGTAATTTGAATCTGACCGTCGGCGCATAAATCTCGATTAAATTGAGAGTCTCGTGTTCCCACATGTCCTGTGAATTGCAAACATGATCACGCTGTTTTATGCGTCAATATTTTTATTGCCAACTTTAAATTACTACATTCAACAACTCTATATCTATTTAGCATTAGAACTATTATCGTTGATCAAGAAATATTTTTAGTTTGTGTCGGAACCGCACAGTGGGTCACACAATAGAGCACCCCTCATTGAAATCACAATCGGCCTAATATTTATAGATAATATTGTTACAACTTACAACATTGCTCTATTCGCTCACTCCGCTTGTAAAATGTAGGGCAACATCACAAAACATCTGCACACACTATATTTTACGTGCATTCATTTAATTTAATAAAACGCTTCATCCATACATATAATAAGAATGGAAATTTCTCCCCATTCA
Organism: Hemithea aestivaria; assembly: GCA_947507615.1. Classification (NCBI taxonomy): domain Eukaryota; kingdom Metazoa; phylum Arthropoda; class Insecta; order Lepidoptera; family Geometridae; genus Hemithea; species Hemithea aestivaria. The sequence continues at coordinate 18,131,668 of OX382330.1, forward strand.
TTGTGATCCTTTACTAAGATGAATCGTGAAAATACGCATATGAACAAAACGACGCGAAAAAGTCGCTTGCGCGATCTAATTCGTAAAACATTTTGTCAATTTTTCCAAGGGAAACGTAAAATAAAATGATAAAATAAATAATAATCATTTATATCGGACACATTGCCCCTAATTTACATCAAAAATTCTAAATAAAAGTAATAGAATATAAAGTAAACTCAATTCAAAAAAATATGGTGCGACAAACTGCGACAAACTAAAAATACGCCATCTATCGATGTCGCTGTAAACGAAACCTTTAATTTGGGCTAAATTTGTAAATAGTTTGTGTCACTGGTGTGGTTAAACAACACCACCGATTTGAATAAAATTTTCACTAATACGTTGCAGTTTTCTCTACTTGAACCTTAGTCTTGGTTTTAGTCAAATCGGTTCATAAATAAAAGAGTTATATCAATCTAAAGATTCGCATATAAAATGCTAATAAACAAGAAAGGTAGTCATAGGAACCGCGTAATCAAAAGACAAAACCTCATCGAGTTTGGGCTCATTTGATTCGTCTTGACGAGTACTTTGATACTATATAGTAACCAGGGTCCGATGACGGAGCTGGAAGGTGGCCATAGGAACTCCGTGATTAAAAGAAAAAACCCCATCGAGTTTGGGCTCATTTGATTCGTCTTGACGAGTACTTTGATGCTATATAGTAGCCAGGGTCTGTACATAGGTAGGTATCATTTTGCACCTTATTTTTAATTTCTAAACCATGTACAATCATCAGGAAACAAATTAGAATTCATTTAAATTAGTAAATGTAACTTATTTCTCATATGAATCAGCGCCAGCGGAAAATAATGGAACTAATCTAATGTGCGCATGATGCGTGTAAATATCAGTAATAAATATCTTTTTGCTGCTTATTTTTAATTTCTAAAACATGTAAAATCATCTGAAGATAAATAGAAAAATTCATTTAAAGTTCATTGTAAAAGTAAATTATTTTTCATACAAGCTAGCGCCACGGAAAATAATGGAACTAATGTCCTAAGAAAAGAAGTCCCGCGTAACCTAGCGGAACTAAATAATAGATTTATAATTACTGTGAAAACTTCATTTATTATATATTTTTTATTTGTTACATTAATTAAATATTATGTACCTATTTAATTGAGAAATTAAATATGAGAAATTATGAATTGTTAAAAATCTGTAGATATTTTAACTTAAAATCACGCGATTGTGGCGCTCCATCTAGGGGGATCTTTTGTAAAAATCACTGGTTATCCGGAGACACACAGACATAAAATCTGTTCACACCCATTTAGGCATACATCCAGACACAAACTTTCACGTTTATAATGTTAGTAAAATTTTGCAATGATTATTATAGAACCTTTTATCTGTGTTATAGATAATCATTTTTTTTTTTATGTGATGAAGTAGAAGACGAACAAGACGCTCTCCTGATGTTAAGAGATAACGGCTACCCATAATCAGTACAGTGTTACCTAGGATTTCACAATTATGTGAAATTCTAGGAGCACTGCACCAACGCTTCTTACTCAAGAGTCATAAGATGTTAAGACTCTTTAGCCCAGTAATTTTACTAGCTACAGTGCCCTCCTACCGGAGCACAGTAATGTTTGCACATCACTGCTTAGGCGGTAGAATAACTGGCACTGTTGGGGTACCCACCTAGACGACCTCCTGCAAAGGAAGTCTACCCCCGGTAAGATATAGAATAGGCGGATTTAGGGGGGGGGGGGCAAGGGGCCAAGCCCCCAGAGTCATTAAGCAAGCTGCTCGCGCACATATTATAAAGGATGTTTAAGCTTTCTTACTGCTCAGAGCGAGTAGGCGGATTTAGGGGGGGGGGGGGGGCAGGGGGCCAAGGCACCCCCAGAAGCATTGTAGAGTTACGAATTTCGCACATATTTCATGGTAAAGATTAAATTTTTTTTTCGGCGCTCGCAGCTAGCTGCTCGCGCACTTATTGTAATGGATGTTTAAACTTCCTAACCGCTCAGAGCGAGCTAAACATACACTTTTCGTAATGAAAATTATAATATTTTTGCCCGTCTGCACCTTGCCCCCCTCCCCCCCCAAAACCAAATCCTGGATCCGCCTATGATTTTAGGTATACACCTCAGTGGTAGAGTCCTTCTCACGAATGAGGTCCCGCGGAATTTTGCGGAACTAAATTAAATTTTTTCGATAAATTCTGGACTTCATGCCATAAATAATTTTTCACCACTCTCGCACGAAAATAGTGTCTTTGGTCATCGATTTCAGTGAGCAAAAGCCGTTTTTGCTCTCTAGAGAGGCAAAGTGATTTGAATTTCGAACACAATTTTATTGGCTATGAAGAAGTTGGTGTGTTCTGAAACTTATTTGTGTACAATTTTTATTTAACTGAGATGCACATAATTTTTAATGTTATTTATTGAATTTTAAGTTTATAAATTGTATTTTTTCAATAATATTTTAAATAAAATACTATTATAGAATAATAAGTCGTAAGTGAGTTTTTTTTTAAAATATTATTACAATTTGTTTTTCATAAATATGTCACACACACAAATTTCGAACGCAACTCTTTTAATAAAAATAAAAAAATACAAAATGGCGGGATGTAGAAGTTTAGAGTTTACAGTCAAATGGAGAATGCGTTGTGACGTCATCGATAAATGCCATCTTTGTCTCTCTCTTTTGTATGAGGTAAGTGAGATGGCACTTATAGTTGTCATTTTTCTTGCGACAGTGGTGTTCACGACACATTTTCCATTTGGTTCTAAACCTCTTGGTAAAGATTCAAATAAATATTTTCAACTTAAGTTGTAAACTTTTGCAAATTTCTATTTGTGATCTAATAGTCTGTTTAATTACAAAGAAATGAGTGACCCCAGTGATGAAGGTAGTTGTCTTACGCCAAAAGAGTTGAAAGAACAAGTTTCGAATGCCGAGTTAGGTATATGATAGTTTCATTTCAGAAAATTTCATTTTAGTTTTTTTTATACAACGATGTAAGAAGATGAGCAAGATGCTCTCCTGATGGTAAGAGATAACGCTGGGATTTAACGACGGTTAAATTCTGGGTGCACTGCTGAGTCATAAAATGTTAAGATTCTTCAGCCCAGTAATTTCACTAGCCACAGTGCCCTCCTACCGAAGCACAGTAATGTCTGCACATCACTGTTCAGGCGGCAGAATAACTGACACTGTTGGGGTACTAGCCGACCTCCTGCAGAGGAAGTCTACCCACGGTAAAGAGATCACCATTAAATGACGCGGAAAAGAGTCAAGAGTAAGTGTACGGAATCAAGCTGTTATTATTCCGTATTTTTATTAGTTTTTCTGATTTTAATGATAATTTGATATATTTTTGTTTACTGTATTTAATCTTGATGTACTATATGTGTAAGTGGTAATTTATTGCCGTTCTAATTTGTACTGTGGTATAGGTATAACGATAGTTCTGGGACTTATCCCAGGACGTCTCTGAAATCTAAGTATTATACACAAAAAATGTTTCATAATATTATTTACTAGCTTATGCTCGCGGCTTTGCCCGCACGGCAAAATCCTTTCTTAGCAGTGGTCTACGTCATGAAACCTTTCTATGTTCCAAATTTCAACCCAATCCATCTAGCGGTTGAGGCTGTACGTTATACAGATACATCAGTCACTAGCTTATTCTCATGGCTTTGCCCGCATGGACGGGTTACGTTTCATAATACCTACGGTCGTTTCAACTACGGTCGATATAACTACGGTCGATTCGCATAAGTTCATTTCACATATTGGACGACTCGCTTACAGTGCAACTCGCCTGCGGTTGATTAAACTATGGGCATGTGAACTAATGGGCGATTCGGCCAATGTTCATTTGATATATTGGTTAATTCAACTATGGACGACTCACCTACGGTTTATAAATTCTTTGCTACGCGTGTTTTGAGTACAGTATTCAGGGCAAACCGAAATCTGTTGGTTAGGTTAGGTTTGAACAGTGACCACAATGCGCGAGCCGAGCGAGCGAAGCGAGCGTGCCGCGGCAGCGGCCGGCGAAGCGCCAGATATTTTTCTTATTACTGAATTATTTATCCTGTGTCATGGCATCTTCAGGCATTTTGGCATCTTCTTTCATCTACCTCATCATGGCAAAGTGGCATAATAAGCTGTCTGCGCACCTACAGATAGAAATCATTCAGGTATCAAAAACAACACGTTTCTGAATTCTGTACTATAAACAAGTATTTTTTAGCTGTCATACCTGACTAGCAGCCGGAAACATGGTCTAAAAATACGTGAAACGTCCGTTAGTTTGGTCAAAAATAGGCAAATCGTCCAATAGTTTAATCAACCATAGCTCAATCGACCGTAGCTGAGTTAACCGTAGGCGAATCGTCCAATATTGATTTCAACCAATAGTTATTATGAACGTAGGCGAAACGTCCAATAGACATTTTGAATAGTAGGTGATTCGATCGTAGTTACATATTGGCAAGGTTTGCCAGCCTTTACTAATTCTACGCCCATTAAGTCGCAGAAAACCCGTGAATTGAATCCCTCTTTTCCGTGGAATTGGAAATCGAATTAAATGGTCTGCATCAAATTCATTAATATATGAATAATTTACTGTCACGCGCTACGAAGTGCGCGCGGGTCAGCTAGTAAATAATAAATAACTGCTTATGTATGAAATGAAAGTGAACAATAAGCTCATGTACATTTTTTCAACTAGTTTTTTATTCATCAAAGGCGGTAAGATATTTTGTAATTATAATAATATTTTAATATAAATAGCTTGAGGTAACGGCCCGCATCGCCAAAAACACCGCAGTTTTTATTTCATTGTATAACAAACTGTTATTTTAGTACACAAACTTTATAAATCCGTCGATGCGCACGCCGCCCACCCAGAGTTTGCATTCAAAAGCTAATCTCAACTAAAACACCGGATTTCTCGCGTGTTTAACTCCACTGAAGTCGAACTTGGACGCTTTCAAAATAATCTGATCCTTCAAAAGCGCCGCTACAAAAACTAACGCATGAAAAAGATCGCATGCTACAGTGCATGTTTATTGTAAACAGACCACGTCTGTTCTACGTTCGAAACTTGGAAATTAGATGATTATTATGTCCATGCTTTAGGCTGTTTGTACCACTGTGCACTGAGCGACCTGTTGATTCGCGGATATTAATGTCCTAAGGGGATTTTTATGGAGTAGGTATCTCAGCATAAATAAATAAATATAGGACATCATTCAATCCTAAGTACCTCAATACTTATGTTATGGTGGTTATAAATAACAGATATGATACTTATTACCTATATTATGTACTTTTTGTAAATATATAGGTAATTATAATAAATACAGAGAGCAACCCATTCTACGGAGCTCAATAGAGCCTGATAACGATATTTTATTGAAGAAAATTAGGTAGTCATGTCAACTGAAATGATGCCATATTAAATCTACATTGAAAGAATAGCTGTGCAGACTCTACAAGATACTATAGGTACCAACTCTCAAATATTAGGTACCAACAACAAAATATGGATCCATTTATTTCTTAACTAGCTGCGCCCAACGGTTTCTGCCGCTGTACTGTAGTAGCCTAAGTGTTATTCCAGGGTCAAAGCTATCTTTATTTCAAATGTCAGCTCAATCGGTCCACCCGTTTAAGCGTGAAAGAGTAACGAACATACATCCATACATTCACACAAACTTTTACGTTTATAATATTAGTAAGATTTTGTCTATCGACTTTCATCACATCATTTCAGCAAAATCTTTTTTTAATGCGATCACGTGTTCTTCGCTACCACCTTACGCCGAACCTTTTACCATAAAGCCGTCACTTAGCGTCAAACAGCAATTAAGGCTGATAAGGCTACATCAGAGCGCCGCTGCACCTTACGTATGGGCCCTATAACATGAGGGCTGATAGCCATGATTGGCGCCATGTTTTGGTACATGGCAGCGCTAAAAAACAGCCACCCACAGTTACGTGGCGTTTATTTTTTAATTGAAGTAGGGTTCCGTAATTCTCATTTGCTGATTTCGATATTATGTAAAATATTATTTATTATGGAAAAAATGTTAAAATCGCCTTTTTTCCGTGACACAGCAGAATTATCTATAACAGAAATTGACTATAGAAATATTACGTTATTACGGAAAGCATTTCTGAAGTTTTGTGTATTGGTATGGAAGCATCTACAGATTGTCCCACCTGCCTAAATTTCACGCATGTAAAATAATTACACATATTTTCATATTGAGTTAATTAATTATTTTAGAAGTCGGTAAAAAAACATAGACGACATGCTGATTATATATTATACGTTTTATATTTCCTCAAGGATCTCCAAAGGTGAATTAGATAAGTGTTCGGGCAACCCTGAGCAAAAAGGCCCGTTATCGTTATCTATCGCGAGTCAAGCTGGGTGGCATCGCTAGTCAAGTGCTACATAAATCAAGACTAATTTGAGACCAAATGTTTTAACAAAATTTGCTCAACTCTATAATTGGTATCACTTAAACCTCTTTATAAATCGTTATAAGTTAACCTTTGGCCACGATATCACGTGATGCCCATAACAATGAAAAAAATATGTAGATGGTAGCATACTAAACCTTAAAGGCGGGATAAATCCCGCTCTGGCTTCACTGAACATCTGAAACCCAAAAAATAAAAAACATACGTATTAGAAAAGTATAAATCTTGATTTGTTTTCAAAAGTTAGGGCCCCTGATGTATTCCAGTAGGTAACTTTTAATTGACTTCAAAAAAGAAGGAAAGTTTCGAATACAAAGAAGCCTGAAAAAAAATATTTCAAAAGGTAGGGTAGTGGTATAGGTTTCAAAAGATTATTTTAAGGCTTGAAGTCTTTAGTTTAGCTATTTCGACTAGTTTAGCAATTGAGATTTAGACGACTTATTGTACCTACATTCTCGCAAATAAATATTTGTATTTAATAGGTAAGTTTCATTTAATTTTCATCGAAATCGGTTGCGGGGTTTTTTATATTTAAAACGTGTCTCGGTTATTGTAAGAAAATTTTGCTTGTACGCTTCTACGGCCCGATATCCATAATCCTTGTTTACGTTGAATGAACACTGTCAACTCCGACGTGTCACACGAGTGCGAACAGTCGAACACGTGTTAATATTTATATGTAATTAGTCATCCTCCCTTTGTAGAGGCCGCCTACAACGCGGTAGGTGGCTAACGATCATGAAAACTATTCTGTACTAAGTATGGGCAGCGTTATCTCTTACCACCAGGAGAGCGTCTTGCTCGTCTTCTTACTTTGTTGAATAAAAAAAAAAATTGTCTTCCGTCATCGATCTACGACGATATTCTCAAACTCAATCTTCATTTATTCAAATAGGCTACAATGGAGCACTTTTGCAAGTCAATTTTACATTTCATTTTAATATTATACCGCTCATTCGCAAGGCACCTCTATGAGAAGAACTAGCAAGAAACTCATAGGGATTGCTTTTTTTATATATGTGTTTACAATGTTTATCTTGGTTACATAATGTGGTTGGAGAGGTTTCTAGGCATCTTAATTTGTATTGGCTAATTTATACTGGGAAGAATTACTAAAAGGCCGGCCAAATAAGAGGTTGTTATAGATATGGAATGGTCAAGATAATTATATAGGCATTTCCTAATCTTGAAGTAGTTGAATAATCGAAGTAGAGTCCAGCTATTATTTAAAGCGATGCTTACAAGAAAGTAAATTCGTGACAAATTCTGAAAACGAAGGCAAAAATAACCAATGATTGTGCGGAGCTAACGTTAGGTAAGGGGAGTGAAAAAGGAGAGAGAGAAAGGGGGGGTGTAAGGAGAGGTTTTTTTTTATATAGAATAGGACTGCGTTTGACCACTGTCTCACCTGTTGGTAAGTGAAGACGTGGTCGAAGCTGTTACACACAGGCCTAGCAAATACCTATTAACCCTCGACTTGAAAACACCCAAGTTATAATTTGAGGTGGGGGATGGTTAGGTTAATAATTTAATAATTATATATTAATTATTATATATCATTGGACGGCCCTCGTTTCTTTTATGCAAAGATTACTCCCTAAATAAAGGACATAGGGTCCTTTTCCGAGATTTGAATTATTTCTATTCAAATTTCGTTCTAAATTTGTTTAGTGGTTTTGGTGTGAAGAGGTAACAGACAGACAGATTCGCATTTATAATATTAGTATGGAAAAATTAAAGAAAAATGGAAAAATTAAATGATACTGAAATCGCGTAAACTAATAAGTACATATTTTAAGTATCGCTAACATTCGGAAGGCGACATAACGGATGGTTCACGGGTAGGTGGCAACATACTAATTGGCGGCATAAGTATCCTCCTTTCAGTGACAAATTCTCCCAAGGAATGCGCAGGAGAGGTATTTTTGGAACTCTTTGTAATTTTAACTATGGGTGCTTGTAAATGTATTAATTTAAATTGTAAGACAAGCAAACGGATGTAAATAATTGTGAGGAACCCATCAGGCTTTGTTTTAAAACTAAGATTGATCAGCTAAACTTTTTGTGGTGGCCAATGCCTTAAATGGATCATCCAGTTTGGATCTGGATCTTCCAGAGATTTATTTCGTCTACTGGATCGAGGCGTATCGCCAATACCACGGTGTTGTGTTGACATCTATTGTAGGTCTGATGAAGCGGAGTAACTGCTCTTCATCAGGCAGGCGGTCTGTTTTTCTGTCTTGCAAACAACAAAAAAGTATAGACCAAAAAAATCTAATCACCAGAATTGTCTAAATTCTTTCAAATATCCATTAATATCTGCTAAGTTCCTGGTTGGCCGCCCTTTTAGCACATATATCTGTGGCAGCGGGGTGGCGTGCATTCCTCGCGCGTTTGTCATTCATAGATATTAGGTCAAAGATGCCGCCTAATTAGCAGCCGACGTGGCATGCTGCTGGCGTTCGCACCTGGTTGTGGAGTTACTTCCTATGTTGCAGTCATTTTGTCTTTTACAAATGATGATACTTACGTTACTATTTCCCAAGAAAAATGCGTTACGCATCGTCACCCAGCGTCAGGCGGCGCAGGGCGGTATGTGGGACTCCCCCGCCGAAGATGGGCGCGGCGGGGATACCCACTAAAAAACCTGGGGGTGTTCCTGCGGGACGCCATATTGCCGGGGCTGCGGGTACGCCGAAGCACTCGTCCGGGGCCTGGTAACTTTGGACTACCTCAACCACTAACACCGAGGTTAAAATAGTCTGTAGGTCCTGGCTGTTTCCTATAAGATATGTAGGCGGCGTTCGTTAGGTCTTGTGGCAGTCCCTGTGGTAATCTCGTAGACCTGAAACTGCAACATATAGGTTGGCCACACAACCTACATATAATTGTAATTTGACTCTGACGTAAGTAGTGTAACCTGTTCTGTTGGAGTATAAACCCCAATTATTATTTATTATGACAGATGTATGTGACGCCATAAAAAGATAAAAATTATATGTATCTCTGCATAATCCAAACCACATCGTATTTTCATGATAGGTAAATGATAAAATAACACTTGCGGAAATGATCGCGCAAGTGTAGAGAATGATAAATTGCGTTACATTCTGTTTATCATGAAGTTTCAAGTGTTTATATATTTATATGATATCATCAAAAACATTACAGTCATCCCATTATCAGTGCTTCAAAACTAGAATTTGGCAAAATCATCTTCGTACAAGTTTTCAGACAAAAATCACAATGATCTGCAGAGTTGACTGTAGACTTTACAATGCTTGATCTTTGTTTATGTTATACTTCTTATTAATATTACGAATGGGAATGTTTGGAAAAGTAAACAAGTGAAATTTTAAAAATACTTTTTAAAAACAAGCTTTAATTATCATTACCATTTGCATCATATAGTACTCGTCAAGACGAATCAAATGAGCCCAAACTCGATGGGGTTGCGTTGTTTAATGACAGAGTTCTTATAGCCACCTCCCAGCTCCATCATCAAATCAGCTCCATGTCATAATAATATTGCATTGTCATCCGATTTACACACGCATGCAAATTTTTAGCTCAATTGGAAACCGGGAAGTGGGTCAAATCAAACTTGCAAGATTTGATTACAGACAGACAGACAGACAGACAACAGACAGGTGAAAGTAATATAAAGCTTGTAATTTATTGCTTACAGTAGTCAAAAAACAAATATTCTTATAAAATAACCCGAAAAAGGTCTACATGGATGTCAGCATTTTGGACCTCGTTGAGGAATCAGCTAATTTTAATAGACTGCCCTTGCTCAAAAGAAAAGATACGATATAAACGATAAATACAGGTATAGAGATCATTGTGAACATTGTAAACGAGTAAAACCGTGTGAAGCAGCTATAGTATTAGTAAAACGATGTGAAGCAGCTATAGTAGGTATTAGTCACAAACTTGACGATGCATAAAACTGGATAAGTGTGAGAGGCTGTCAAGGTAGAGATACGAGTACCTACATATAACGTTATCACACTTGGTGCTTGTGACCTTAGGAAATAATTGAGTGCAGATAAGGGACAGTTTTGGAAAAATACCCATCTGTTCTTTGATAATCATCTTTTTTTTTCAGGACATTTCACACTGCGCCATCTAACCCCAAGCTAAGCAACTTAATGCTTGTGTTATGGTGGTTAGGATAACGGATATAATACTTATATACTTTTCTTTTGTAAATACATACTTATAATAGATATTGAACCACCCAGACTAGGAACAAATACCTGTGGATCACACAAACATTTGTCCCATGCGGGGATCGAACCCGCAACCTTCTGCGTTGCAGGCGGGTATCAAGTATCAGCCCACCGCGCCACAGAGGTTGTTAAGACCCATCTATAAGAGATACACAGTCGGCGAACCTGTAACACAAGAACGACTTAGCCACCATCCGCACAAAAAGAAATAGATGAAATAAGGGGCAAAGGGCCTTTGTCTAGCCGCAGGACGATTTCGTGTCATCAATAAATATGATAAATGTATAAAAACACAAAACCGTTTCGCCAAGTCGCCGTGTTCCGGTATGATTCAGTGAAGCCAGGAAGGGATTTATCCCGCCCTCTAGGTATAGTCGGCTGCCATTTGCCATCTACGGCCACATCGCTGCCTAACACCGCGTGAGATCGTGTCAAAGGCTAACCTTATAATGAATTAAAAAAAAATAGTTTTGATCCTATAATAAATATCCTATAATATAGAATTTCACATAATTGTGAAATCCTAGGTAAGTGGTTATTACACTTGGCTGAATTTAGTCACTAAATTCAGTGACTAAATTAGGATGCACGATACTTTCTTCTAAATTTAGGATGCTAAATGTGATTACACTAGACTAAATTCAGTGGCGACTGAATTTAGGCTTCTAAATTTAGGCAGGTGTAATAAGCCTTTAACACTGTACTGATTATGGGCAGCCGTTATCTCTTAACATCAGAAGAGCGTCTTGCTCGTCTTCTACTTCATTACATAAAAAAATATATATAGGTAACTATAAAAACAAGATAATTAGGTATTTAAAAATAATATATAATATCAACTTCAAGCTCGCTTTCAATGCGTGAAGTTTTCGACCGCTGTATCGATTTAGATAAAATTTAAATAGGACCATATGAAATAACAAGTAAAATTAAAAAAAAAACTTTTTAAAAACAAGCTTTTATTATTATTACCATAAAGTACTCGTCAAGACGAATCAAATGAGTCCAAACTCGATGGGGTTATGTCATTTAATTACGGAGTTCCTATAGCCACCTACCCGCTCCATCATCAGATCAGCTCCATGTTATAATAATATTGCATTGTCATCTGATTTATGCATGCATGCAAAATTTCAGCTCAATCGGACACCGGGAAGTGGGTCAAATTTAACTTGCAAGATTTGATTACAGACAGACAGACAGACAACAGACAAGTGAAAGTAAATAAAAGCTTGTAAAAAATAATTTCCTAAATTGGTTCAAGAATCTAATAATCAGTCAACATAGATAAAGTAATAATAAAACATTACGACGAATAAACCTTTCTTAACCTTTGTAAACCTTTCTTTTAAATTCGGTAAGAAATACCTAAATATAAAAAAATTTAAAGGCAAGATGATATTATGAAGATTTTGCATATTTAGCACAAGTGTTGACAGTTCGCAATGTGTTGCAGATAGCAATCTTGTATCCTCGTGGGTGGCGCATTATGGGACCAATTAGGGACGGTGGGACTATGGGAATATTCACCATGGCAAGGGTCTGAGATGTCTTCATACGTTAATACTTAATGGAGATGTCAACGGCGCTGGTTTCTTGAGATCAACTGATTTATTTATGATTTCTAACGTTTTTTTTTACGAAAAATACTAAATACATGTGAAAATTTGTTTTATCAAGAACAGTATTTATATACCTTTGACTTAAGATAGCAGAAGTTATGAGGATTTAATTTGGTATCAAGAAAATGTTTTTTTATCAAGCAAACACTTAATTTAAATACTATAAATACAATAAAATAAGCTTAAAAAATGAAAACAGAGAAAAGAAGACGTTAATAAGCATTTATCTTTTTTTAAACATTTAAATTACTAAGCAAAGAACCACACTAATCTGAAAGCCTTTTTTAAAGCTGTAGATTAAAATTACGTCTACGATTTGAGCACAATAGTTTACTTAACCGATATCGATTTCAAGAGTGTTTCGTCCAAAGATAGCCGGTCAATTAGACTCGGATTTGAGTAATCCTACACGTTGAGGCTTTGAAGGATCTTTTGTGGGGTATTCAAGGGTGAAGATGGACGGAAAGAGGTTCTAAACATGGTGAAAAACACGGGACATTACCCTTGTTTGTTATCGTGAAGTGTTTTATCTCTAGAAAAGGTTTTTTGCTTGCTTCAGTGGGCAATGGTCAAGGGTCCGGCGTAATACTTTACCTAGATATTATTATTGTTAGAGGAAATACAATTATATTGTAAAAAAGTTACCTTGTAGTGTTTTTTTTTTAATTTAAAGCAAACGCAGTTTTGCATTTATCTACAAAAAAATAACTTTTTTATTCATATTATCGTAGTACCTACCTACCTAAGGGTTAAAGGTAATTTAGTCACTAGTAAATATTTATTAATTTTTTAGACGTTATTGTAAGAGCACTATAAGTAAATTGGAAATATGGAAATACTAATTTAAATAAATACATTATCAAGAAAATTTAACCCAGAGGCCCAGTAGACCAGGGTAGATCCCTTTAAAAATAATAAAATGTAAAAAAAATTATAGTAAGATGAAACCCATTAGAAAAGGAGGGGAATATTATAAAAATAAAAGGAAAAATAATTTACGGGCGATCTGAGGTCGGGAAGGGGATGGGGGTGAGTTTTTAAGGGTAAAAAACGGTTTTTCTCGATTTTCGGCAAAACTAAAAATCCTATCGAAAAAAGTCAAATGGCAAAGTTGTAGGTAATAAAAAGATCTAAAACTTTTGTATATACACTTTTTTCACATAACCTCAAAATTGATGTGAAAAATTCAAAAAACCAAGTTTTTGGTAGAAGAAAAACATAAATTAAAATACCTTAAAAACTAACCTATCGTCTAAAACTTAAAAATACTCTGAAATCATATTATCTAAAACTAAATTATAAAAACTAAACTAAATCTAAACTAAATCTAAAAAGGGCCCCCGCGGCATCGTGCCCAAAATGCTGGCAGCATTACCTCTCTGGATAGCAATACTGATACGCTGTCCGAGGTAGCTGGAAGCCTTTTGGTCACCGGTCGCTTCAACCAAACGCTCAGATAAATCTTTAAATAACTTCTGAGCGCTTGGACCCCACGGACCCAGGGTCTCGACACCAAAAGGGACAAAAATGTATTGGTTGCCGAGACCCAGGTATTTATTAATTTTTCTTGCTTCAGCCGCCTCAGCAGCTGAGCAAGCTCTTTTTGTGGTACCGGGAAGATGTGACGGGGCCAATGTGTCTACGCAGGTGGCATCCCAAACAAGCACCCGCCCCATCTTCCACGGTACCAGCGTCATTCCGTCCGGTCTCTTGCCATCGTCTCTCGAAATCCCATTAGGCTCGAGAATTGCGGGAGCATTGGCGGTGGCAAGAGAGCGGCGAATGATGTTGTTGAGTGCGGCATGGCGTGATAAACGGCCGGCACTCAACTGGCAAGAAAGTCCGTGGTGTCCAAGTTGGTCGACGACCGAGCCGCAGGGACACTTATGTGGCACACAGACCGGCACCCCTAACCTGAGACTGATCGCAATGCGGAGAGTTTCTGGGTCCAAGAATGTACCAGCTGCCGGAGAAGGATAGGCATTGAGCCAAAACCCAGCCTCCCTCCTGGCGACAGCTAGTATTCTTGCGCGATTAGGGCCGAAACTTGAATTTAAAATATTATCGAAAACAATTTTACAAAGCGGATCATCCCAGCTCCGTTGGAATTTTACAGTTGTAGGAAAATTTTGGCTCGGACAAGCATCTGCCCAAGCGTTCCTAGCATCGCTCAAACCCGCTACTTCGTAGTTTGAAGGAAAATTCCTTAAAATATTACCTACGAGAGTAGCAGAGCTGTGAACAGAAGATAGGAACGCTGAGAGTGCTACACTGGAAATTTTGCGAAGTTTTTGGTTTTTTATTTTTATCTTTTACAAAAATTATTTTTTTTAACGAAATTTGGTGAAAACTTATTATCGAATTCAAGTTTTCCTTTTCTCATGGATTTCATCCTACTATTATTTTTTTTTTGTTTTAAAAATTATCGACCCTGGTCTACAGAGACATCTTCAGAAAGAAAATTCTACGGATATATTATATTTCAAAATTCGAATAAGTCGAGCGAGAAGAAAGTCGCAAGTTTTATTAGGAAGAAAACTCTTTTAAAACATTGGAAATTTCCCACGTTTCCTCCCTTAGCTACAAAGTCCTCCCTAATAATCCTCCTTATTGTTACGAGAGCTATCATAATTGCTAGCGAGGAGGGCGGAGGGCGCAGGTGATATCGCGGATCATTACGTTGAGGAACTGAATGAGGTGGGTTTGACTGAGTGCCGGGATTGGAGGGGGTGCTTTGTAATTTGTTTATTTGGAAGAGATGTTTCATTGTTAATGCTAAAAATATCTTACTTAATATTATTAACGTGAAAGTTTGTAAGAATGGATGTCTGGATGTCAGGATTCAGGATGTTTGTTACTCTTTCACACCTAAACGTGTGGACCGATTGAGCTGAAATTTGGTATTGAGATAGCTTAGACACTAGAATAACATATATGCTATAGTACAGCGGGTAAAACCATGGGCGCATCTAGTAATACATATAAATAAATGTAACACTACAAAAAAATATAACTGTTTAAATTAAATAAGTAGATACCAAAAATACGAGTAAAAGATTTTTAAATTAAAAATAAACAATAACAAGTGAAATATTAAAAATACTTTTTAAAAACAAGCTTTAATTATCATTACCATTTTTACATTGCATCATATAGTAAGTAGTAAGTAGTCGTCAAGACGAATCAAATGAGCCCAAACTCGATGGGGTTGCGTTGTTTAATGACAGAGTTCCTATGGCCACCTTCCAGCTCCATCATCAGATCAGCTCCATGTCATAATAATATTGCATTGTCATCCGATTTACACACGCATGCAAATTTTTAGCTCAATTGGAAACCGGGAAGTGGGTCAAATCAAACTTGCAAGATTTGATTACAGACAGACAGACAGACAGACAGACAACAGACAGGTGAAAGTAATATAAAGCTTGTAATATGGATTAAAGCGGTTATATAATAAAACAATTAACAATATTTTTTAATAAAATTATACAAACAGAATATAATTTATTTATTATTATTTATATTGTATTGTTCAAAAGCATCTTAGTTTAAATGTTACGAGATTAGACAATATGTCAAACACGAACAAGTCACAACTAATAAAACCCACATGTCTGTCTGTCTGTAACTAGATAGATACTAATGTTGTCGCCCGACGACACGTGGTAACGCTTCAAAATCACACCCTTAACGAGGTTTACATTTCATAAAACCTATGGTGCAAAAAATTCACATTTTAAAAAATATTATATGCCTGAGCTTGAGCCAGAAGTTTGATAAACGAGTGACCAAAAGTCTAGATCCTTTTTAAATTTATTTTTTTACTAAAAAGGCACACGACCATTGACCATATCAAACCTGATGGAAAGGGAAGATACTCGTTGATGAATTTACATAAGATGTCTAGAAGGGTACTTCTACGTACCTTGAAGATTTTTTAAGACCTCATGAGTCGCCAATGCGCGAAAGCAAATAGGCCCCTTTGGTCGTATTTAGCAGATATTGCCGTCATCCTTATTTCAAGGCACTTGGGAATCTTCAAGGCATTCGTACCTAATTAATAGGTTCTTAAACATCTTACGTGATTCATCGTCGAAGCGCTCCATCTTTGAATGTTTTTAAGTCACGTGTACTTGCACACTATCTATCTGTATAACTTTAGCTGTTTTCTTCTTTCATCTTTCCCGTAATCTTACTTTTGGAGGTACTTCACTCAACCTGTATCCGTTTAGTATAATATTATATTATTACTGTCATTATTATTAAGCAGACAAAATAGTATATATTTTAATAGTATAATATGTAGGTATTTATTTATTTATTTTTAGAGTATATATAATATTTATTGTGTTGCATTATGTATGTATTATATTATGTGTATTGAATATATAAATAATAAGTATTTTAACACCTTGAATCTTGTAAATTTAAACACACCACCTAACCCATGTGAATTACAATTGCTCTCCTCTCCTTGCACGGTTGTCTGGAAGAGATCGCTGTTAGCGATAAGACCGCCAATTGTAACACTTAGTTTTTATATAGTAGTTCTAAGTTTGTTTTTTGTACATTTTTGTGTTTCAATAAAGGATTATCTATCTATCTATCTATCGTCCACCGCATCTGCACACATCATCAGGTGGGATGTGGTCAAATGTAGGCCAATTTAGTATAAGAAAATGGAATAAAAAGTATATCTAAGTATTTCCAAAGTCATGGTAACCCTGTAGGTACACTTGACAGATGCCATTAGGCACGCCACTCGCGCGGTAATCCGCCCGTGTGGACGCACCTTAATGAATGCTTTATTTTTATATATCGCTGCTTTAACACGAGTTCCGATGACTGTATCACTAAACTGTCTCGCGGTTTATATGTAACTAGCTTATGCTCGCGGCTTTGCGTTACTTTGAGTAGTTGTGTTACTTTGAGATTTACTAGGATAAAAGGGGGTTTATGTTATGTTGTTGTCTGTGTTTTATGTTAAATAGAAAATTAAAAGTAGACGTACCTAGTACGAGTAATCAGAATATAATTATAATTGCCAGTTATTTTCTTAACACTCCTTACTCTTTTTTAAGCGGTAACACAACGAAGAACAGTCGCTAACGTTAACTACTTATGTTTTAATCAGAATCCTTAACTAACATATAATCTCACAGGTCCAAAGAACATACATCCCAGAAGGTACAAAGCCGCCGTTGCCTACGACCCACAGTCCGCCGACAAATAGAAAGCTTGTGAAACACAACACCGCGGCGCAGCCCTGCAATTATGTTCGATTACTCAATTATTCGCGCCCGTACAGCTTATTAGTGCGAATGACGCGCTATACTTCACTATTGGACAAAGATTATGGAATACAGAAGGTTATTTATTGTAGAAATAGTTATAAAAAGTGCCTATTTTAGTAGTGCCTTCCCTGAGGCCCAAGGAAACGATGATGGTGAATGAAAAATGAAGGAAACGACGAAGGTGTTATAAAAGACGTGTATGTGTCAAAAATACATCTTTGATTATTATACATATGTATGTTCTAAACGTTTGCTGAAAATGTTGTAAAAATAATAACGTAATTAGTATCCCACTTATTTTTCGGCTTAAAGACTTGACTTTTCTATTCATGGAGCTTTAAAATTGGTCCAAGATTAATAAAGTTTTTTTCTCTATATTTTTAGCAGTACAGTACTAAAGAAATACATAAACAACCAAACGCGTATTAAAGCAGGTGATTCCACGCCACATTGCAACACATTTACAAAGGTTCCGACCGTGCATCATAGAATTATCTTTGGCTCTTCCTGTGCACCATAAAAGTTTCAAATTGAATGTTACGAGTAGATACCGTATACCATTGTGCATTCATCAGTGGTGCCGCCACCACGCCCACCAGCGGCCTTCCTTCTACCTTCTAACTTGTAATAAACATATCAACTTCACACCGACCCTTGCGCACGCAAAACAATACGCTTTTCAACCGCTAATAACGCCTACACAAAGGAATAATGATCGGACAAAATGTGTGTGAAAACGCCGTAGAGGCGATAGGTTGATTTCGGTCGAATTTATGTTATTTTTTGATTTAGTCTATTCTGTTCTGCTGGGCAATGATTGCCTCCCAAGTCTCTCCACCTGTCTCCTGTGCTACCTCAAGTCTAGGTCTGGTAAGAGTTCAGGTCGTTCTTCCACTTCTATTACTCAAGTTTTTAGGCTTCTGAAGTCAACAAGGAAGCCTTACAGTTTTGCTTTGTTTTGTAACTTATTATATATCATGAACAATAAGAAGTACAAAAAAAAACGAATGTTATTCGTTTACGTACCTTCAGTGCACAGTTATGCAAAATTAATGCTGCCATTAGAATGTTACCTTCATATAAGAAAAGAATTAGTGTAGGTACTTTGACAGACTCGCATCCAAATTGTGGACAATATAAGCGCCGAAGTCGAAACAGGGTAAATTTTCATTTTCCATCACCATTTTTTGTACACACCCACATATAGCGCAGCGTCCAAAATTTTTAGCTTTAACTTTTGTGACAGGATCTTTGAACTTCTATGTATGTATGTTATATGTTACAATTCTTGTGACTCAATTTTAAGTCTGTTTTCTGTTAATATACACAAAAGATTTTAATTTGCTGAAATTGCATACTTATGTTTGAAAATAATGAAAATAAATAACTAAATTGGTTACAGATTCGTTCCGTAATCTCGGCAACTAAAAACGTGGTCAGCACAATGGGAACAACTATCGCTTTCTGTTTACGTATTAACATAAAGGATTAACATTGAAAGTGAAAACACCGATGACAGCCAACAAAAGGAGTTATTAAGGAGAATAATAGAGATATGTCGCAAGCTCAGCCCACCCAGATCCGCGGCACGTCCCGGCTAATTATCTCAACGACTCAAAGACAGATGTCGATGAAAGTGAACGTTTCTTCTCAAAAAATATCCTTCGACATCAAAACTAAGCGCCGACGGATTATGAGGCGGATTTGAGGCAATAAATATACAAGCTATTTGAAACTTTATTTTAAAGAAACAACGTCGCAACTTGCTTGATTGAGAACCAACGATTTGACAAAGTTTTGGTGCAGTCTTCTTGATTTTTGTCTTCCTTAAAGTTAAGAACGCAAAGTCGCAATTGCTTGAGCTGTTTTTTCGCGGTGGTAAACAGTTCTTTGTAGTTTTTCATCGCCAAAACGTCGTGAATAGACAATACGTCACAGATGACAAAGCGGTTGATCCGAGTTATTTATTCATGGCGGATTAAATCTTGAAGAATTATTTATTTGCCGGCGAAAGGACAACTCAAACATATTCGGTAATCACTTTATTTTGGACGTGGGATGATCTGGTTTGAATCGGCTATTGTTGGGATACATTGTGAGGCTGCAAATTGTCGCCGAGCGTAGTTTAGCGATTGTTGTCGGCTAAACACTCGAGTGGACCACCGTGAATAGTTTGCGGACATGTCTGTCTGTCTGTCTAGCAGCTGCTTTATTCAGCTGTTGACGTCGATGACAGATTTCGGAATTAAGTTATTAAAATTCGCATGTCAAATTAAATATCGTAGCATTGTATCTTTAATTCACATATAATAATTCAGAAATTTAATTATTTCAATTTTAAGAATGACTATAATAATTTACTGTAATGAGGAAATACTTTCAATTTATGCGCTTAAGCATTTTTGAAAATTGAGTAGAGTCAATTCGTTTTCTACCTCTTTACGGTGGCACTTCACATCGATATTCGGTGTTCACGTTTTTATCGCCCACGTTTGCTATATTTGTGCTGAAGTCCGAATAAAGTCGGTTGAGAATTGGCAAGAACATACATACATATAGAATATAGAGCCACTTCACATCGCCGTATTTGGGCGGATAGGGCGAATGCGCGAACACAAATAGCGATGTGAATTGTGAAGTACCACTATGATAGAAGAACCTACTTAATCTTTTAAGTTAAAAAGAAGTAATGTAAGCCTAAGTGATGTCTGAGATATAACATTATTAGTGCTAACACCGCGTTAAGACATAGGCTTTAAAACTAATGAAACCATAATTTGATATTAATCGGTACAACCATAAAGAACCAGAGAGAATCATAAAGACACATAAACCTACCTAAACTGTTCGCTCAATAATAAGTAGTATAATATTAATTTTGTCGTTGATTGTGCCTTGATACTCGTATCATAATCTTATGTAGGTGGATGTAGAGACTACAGAATTTTGTGAAAAATAAGGACACTACCTAATCATACGTTTTACGGCATTTAATATACATATTATCTTTTTTACAAGCTTTTATTTACTTTCACCTGTCTGTTGCCTCTCTGTCTGTCTGTCTGTAATCAAATCTTGGAAGTTTAAATTGACCCACTTCCCGGTATTCGATTGAGCTGAAATTTTGCATGCATGCATAAATCGGATGACGATGCAATATTATTATGACATCGAGCTGATCTGATGATGGAGCTGGAAGGTGGCCATAGAAACTTCGTAATTAAACGGTGCAATCCCATCAAGTTTGGGCTCATATGATCCGTCTTGAGTACTATGGATTGTAATAATAATAAAAATGACTTGTTTATTGATAATACAATAATTAATCAATAATTTTCTTTTACTTAATCTACTTTCACAATATAAACGAATCAACCTTTAATTTCATATCCAATCAGCTCCGTCGGATTGGTCGCGTAGTTTTATTATAAATATAATCTGGTCAGAGTGTCCGGGTGTGCGGCGAAGTGTGGTGACCGTCGGCGGCATCAAAGGGCCGTGATTACGAATATCGCGCGGCGTGTCGTCGCGTTACTGTCGCTTTATAAATTGTTATAAGGCGGCTGTTCATGGTGCGACGATACAACATTAAAATGGCTTTTTAATTTATACTGAAAATTAAATAAATGCATTTCTTCAAATACAACACACAACAACACAACAGAGCAACAATAGAGCACTTTTGCAAGTGTAATTGGTGAATTAATTATTTAGAGACTATAGCCACAAAGGTTGTAAGATAAACGGGTAAGAAACTCATATCGGCATTTCGTTTTATTTTATCAATTCTATTTTGAGTGTTTTAAGACCTAAAAGCTTTATTTTTACGGAATTCATCAATGCAGTGTAAAATAAATGTATGTTTATTTAATTATTAAAACAAATGAAAAATCAATTGCTTGTTTCAGTATTTTGAAATTAAGCGAAAAAATAAACGAAACTTCAATGTCTTAATTGATTTATTTCCAATATTTTCTCAATGACATTAAAAAAGCTGCGACGCGTGATGCAGAAGTGAGTGTGAAGTTTTGCTTCGCCGCGTGAACAGCCAGCCTTAACAAGGCATGACGGTTTATAAAACGGTTCTTTATGCGTTTTATCGCGATTGAAATTAAGATGTTCTAATGTGTTACATTATACCGCGGCCGGATTACCTTACCGGCCTTAATGTATGAGGTAAGGGCTAAGGGCCTTACACTAATGATATTTTGGAAAAGAGCTTCTGTTATGGGGAAATGGACTGATTAATAAATTAGCTGTTTTAGGCTTACTCGTCGGCACACTTTTGTTTTTTTCTTTATTAGGGTTCTGTACTCTAAGGGTATGAACGAGAACCTATAATTATTAAAGATCCACTGTCTGTCGGTCTGTCTGTCTGTTAGGCTGTATCTAATGAACTGTGATAATTAGAATGTCAAAATTTTCACAGAAGATGTAATTTGTGGCCTCTTTACCAACATATATTAAAAACAGGATAAAATATCTAGTAATTAATTCCCATTCAATAAACGTGATTTCTTTGCAGATTTGGTCACAGAGAGATATCGGGACATGTGACCTACTAGACAAAAGGTATGGGACCTTGGGGAAAGGACGCTATTGTTTTCTTTAGGGAGCTTTCCAGGCGCCTAATAGTAGCAACCAATGACCAAAAGGCTGGCTCTTACCTCGGCCAACGTATAAGTTTGGCCATTCAGAGAGGTAATGTAGTCAGCTTTTAAGGTACACTTCCTGCAGGTCATGACTTCAACGATGTTTTTATTTATTTATAAGTAGTATTTAAATCATTGTTTAATAGATGTAAATACTTTGTCATACTTTAATCTTATATAATTTATAGCAAAAGGTTATAAAATGGTGTCTTATGTTGTATGGTGAAAGGTACGGAACCCTTCGTGCGCGGATCAGGCTCGCACTTGTCCGTTTCTTTGACATTTAATTTTTATGATAATAAGGTTTAGAAGCGTATTTTGTTTTCGGTTTTTATAATTATTGTACGGAGTTTTGTAATGCATTTGATTTTAAATTCGGTTCATTAATTAGTTACGGTTGTTCAGTTGAGATTATGAACGCTACTTTTTAAGCTAGAATTAAAATTGTACGTTATTTAGGATTGTCTTAAGTATTGTAATTTAAAGAAATTTTTATATAACTCGTTAGTATTAATAAGTTTATAAAAATTGTATGACTACGACTACCGATTTAAGCCTCGCCCGCACGATTATGACAAATCTCGAAATAAAAATTAATAGTATTTAGTTTTAGAAAATGCAAAGCTCTAGATAATTTAGCTTTATTGTGTTTAAGAATATTTCCAGTTTGCTACCTTTAATAACAAATATTTAAACTTTACTTTTTGTAAACACTATTCTATTTTAAAGTAGGTATCAAAGAGAGATTATACATTTTTTTTATATTATATAATTATCGATTTATATGTCTTTGAAATTGTGAGTATTTGAAATCTATGAATAAACGAATTCAGGTACTGAATTGAAACCTACCGTTCTAGAAAAAAAATCTCTAATAACATAACAAAATGCACATAAAAAAAAACGGCAGTCGTATTTAACAAAAACATTATAAATAATTATAATTCACATCCAAATAAACGCGCTCATCTAAAATTCAATATATTTTTATGATACATTTAAAACTGTTGTTGTTAACAAAGCACCCTTATCAAGTTATAAGTCGTCTGCCATTCAATGTACCGCTAATGTGGGTAAAACCGCGGAAGTTAAAATCATTGTCACCCTACTTACATCAACCAAGCCACTTTGAACTTTAATATAGAAGTAATAAGGTCCAATTTCTTTTATGTCTTGCTAGTTTTGATTTTTATATATTGATTTACGAATTTTAAACTTTATTTCAAAGTGTAAGGGTTCGATTAAGGTTGGTTTTTGTTAAATTTAGATGTCAGCATTGAATAAAAGCGGGGAACCGTAAGAAATTAGTTCACATTGATGTCAAGCATTATAGTCGCTTCGTCGCGCCAGTGTGTCACCGGCCTTACAATACTCATGTCCTTATGTTTTTGGCTATTTTTGAATGTAACCAGTTTCGATTTGACTTCTCGATTCGTTTGGGGATGCATGGTTATCACCATTTAGCTGTCAAATTTATGTGTTTTTTGTTTTCGAAAATATAATAGATGGATAAAAATTATTTCCTAAAAAATTCAAATAATTTATTTAAATAAGCCATAATATAAACAAAACAGCACTTTCGCAAGTCAAGTGGGGAAAGCCGCGAGCATAACCTAGTCTTCAATAAACCTATATTACCAAAAGTTATTAAAAAGTTGAAATTAACGTCAAAATCATCTTCGGGCTTAAAGATATAAACCGATTAGATAAATATAATTATAAATATGTCGCGTGAGAGAGCTCCATTAATAGGTAATTATAATTCAGTGTTAATTAATGAACAAGTGTCATCCGGGTTCAGTTGTTATATTACATTATCTAGTTTAATTTGAGCTTTTATTATGATTTGTCGCATCGTCACATTAAATACTATTATCATAGTATTTTCCCTTTCTCTATCTACTCAGCCCATATCCACCCACTGCTGGGTATAGGCCTCCTCATGGTCACGCCACACCTTCCGATCCTGTGCGAGTCTCATCCAGTTCCCTCCGACATATTTCACTATATCATCTGACCATCGGGCTGGTGGTCTGCCTCGATGTCTATGTCCCTGTCTTGGATACCATACTGTGGCAGCCTTGGTCCACCTGTTTTCGTCCCGTCGTCAAGTGTCCTTCCCATCTCCACTTTAACCTGAATATTCGTTATACCTACGTCTTAACCTCTGTATGTCCGGCATAAATCCAGAGATCTTCGGTTTAAATTAAGAAGCTAAGTGGCGTCCGTGGCCCATTGGTCGTACGTCCGGCTTGTGATGCGGATTTCGCCTAGACGCTACCGTGTGTTGGAAGTTGGAAGGCACCTCAAACCGTAGATCCAGCTGTGACTATAAGATATGTAGGAGGCAGTCGTTAGTTCAGGTTGCAGGCTTATGTTAACGATTACCTACATAAAAATGTGGTTTACACTCCAATAGACACAGCATTCAATAAGTAATAAATTTAATGTGTACGACTTGGTAGGTAAAGACAATGTATTTAGAAAGTAAGCTAAATAATAATTAAGAAGCCGAACCAAAATCCGCTTAAACGTCGTGTACAGTGTTCACAGAGAGCAAACATATTAATATGTTTGTTCCACTAATTCTGAGCTCATAATATGCATCCTTTTACAACTGTTAAGTTATAAGATGTAGCGGAGCATTTTCTCTTATTTAGAACTAGCTTGGGCTCGCGGCTTTGCCCGCGTGGTAAAATCCTTTCTTAGCGGAGGTCTTTATTATAAAACCTTTCAATATTCCAAATTTCAAGCAAATCCAATCAGTCGTTTGAGCTGTGCGTTGATAGATCAGTCAGTTAATCAGTCACACTTTCCTTTTATATATTTAGATTCTTCCGTCCTATAATATCGCCCGAAACCGCGAATTTTCTTTCTATTTTGTCGGTCATGGGCTATTTTTTTTCTTGTCGCTACATCTTTTATTATTTCTCTTGCCCTTAAATATTTCCTTTTCTCTTCTACTAAGGTACATCACTGTAAATGTAAGAGATTCTCTAACCGGCCTTGTCAACTTGTTCTCTTGGTTAACAGTAGGTACTTACCTATGTATATTGGTGATCACATAAATGATGAGCAAAGAAAAAAAGAAAATAATGTTAAAGAACTAGTACGGAATCCCGCTGACGCTTATAATTTGCATCTCACCCCAAAATATAATCTGAAATCAAAATTGTATCCCCTAGTTATTAAAATAAAACATTTACAAATATTTGCTAGCGGTGTAGCTCAGAGGGGCGCTGCCTCCAGGGGACAGAGCCTTAGGGGACAAGCGGACAAGGGGACAGGGGACGAGGAGGCTGCGTGTGCGCACCCAGCGTTTACAGAGAGTCCTGTTACAATTGACTTAAATCAGGGGCGAACTATATTTGTTGTGTAAAATTCTGTAGAACCATGTTATTAGCTCACATTCATGTCGCAGAAATCTTTTGTTAAATTTTGGAATATTTTTAGTGTGCGTTGCGGTGGTTTCTAAGGAAATTATGGTTTAGATGTATTTGAGGAATGGATTTTTACTTCTTTACCCGATTAAGCTGTTATACTTAAAGATAGTTTTAGAGCCTTTTTACCCAGGAAAATGCTTAAGAACTTTACCGGAGAGTAAGAGAGGTATGTAGTATTTCCGGAAGAATCACCAGGGTTTGGCCACTAAAAATCTGGAATCGGATTGCGGGCACGGCGAAGCTTTTATTTGGGTTATGTATTATGTAAGACTCCCGTAAAAACAGGTAAACAGTAGAGGTACTTAATTAAAAGATGAAGCCTTTCGAGTGTTAATAAGGGTAACATATGGCTGCCAAACTACAAGTCTAGCAGCATCAACCAGAACTAACGCCAACTAAATCCAAACGTTATTCAACATGTCACAACACATTTCTACCAAAACCGGTCTCACATGCTCGCATTAGCCACGGCAACTTACACAATAAACACAAATTAAACCATACTCTTTAGTTACGGTTCAAAAATAATAATATGTATTTTTTTACGCTTAAAATTCTCTCTCTCATTCTCCATGTGTGCGTGAATCCGCGTCCGCGCACGTTTGGGGTCGTTAAAAAATATGGCGGCATCAAATCATATTTCGAACGGGTGAAATGTATTGTTAATAATGAAATAAAGATATTTTTTACGAGTTAGGGGTGGTAACCCTAGTGTAGCCATGTTGGATAACATTGCCAGCGTGACTAAATGGTAGCAGGCGACTGATGTATTACGATATTTTGTTATCAAAATTATTAAAACATTTTCGACCAAATCGGACTACTTTTACATAATATCTACTTAGCATACCTTTATTCAAATGATAACCTTGTAAAAATAAATCTTATAGAAATTTTCAGACTTTCAAAATTATTTTTCAGATCATTTGAAGAGTTGAATAAATTTGATATGACTAAACTTCATAAGGCAGGTATTATACAAATTAAATATTGCATAAAAATAGCACACAACCAATAAAACTCTTTAGTATAGACATTTTAATAAGGTAACATAGCATAGGTATAGCAGGTATACGTATAATTTTATGAATAATTATTAATAAAAAAATAAAAAATAAAATAAAATAAAAATCATTTAATTCGGACACACAGCCCATATTACACATCTTAAAACATATTATATAAATTACTAGCTTACCCGGCAAACGTTGTTTTGCCATATAAATAATTTCCTAGTAATTTCTAGTGTAGACAAAAAATAGCTTACTTATTGGAAGTATGTATGTATGTTAGAATGTGTATATTGTATGTATGTAAGAATGTGGTAAATGCGTGAAATAATCATTATTTAAAAAAAAATTAAATAAAAAAAATTTCAAACAAAAGTAAAAAATTAAATTTTATTAAAACATTGTCTCTTATAATTTTTTCATACAACCAATATTTCCATTGACATTTCAAAATAAAGATTCATAATGATTGTTTTTTTGGAAACTATGAAAATCTTAATTGTTCAATTACATTTTTTTAATAAAATTAAATTAAAATTACATTTTTATAAGATCAACAACATTTTCGATATAAATAAAAAAAAGTATACTTACAACACAAAATCCGTTGTTATTGGAAGCTCGTGTCACGTGTTGAGTACTTTTGAGGTTATAAAATCACTTGATTAACTAATCGTGCAAAATACACTCAAAATTGATAATTTAATTATAATTGATAAAATATGAATGATTAAAAGTTAATATGAGAGTTACACTGAGATAGCAAAATAATAATTGTCAACGTTACTACTACACTTGATGCATAAACAATAATGATGGCCGACAACTGTGTAGGGAATGAGAAAGTAAGGAGACCGGCTTCGTTCTCATCCCTACTCCGTGCTGTTTACTGGGTCAGAAGTGACACCTGTAGACATCTGGCGGGGATAACTAATTAAATGACGATTGATCAGTTTTCGACCGGAGAGGAAAAATGATTAAATTACTAAAATGGCTATTAAAAAATAAGGGTTGATCGTAGAAGGGTGAAAATTGAGGATTGTATCTATTTTTATATGTTGTATCATACAAAAATAGAAATTAAAAATTTTGTCTAAAAATTAAAAAAAAAAAAATTTAGGGGTGGACTATCCCTAACATTTAGGGGGATGAAAAATAGATGTTGACCGATTTTCATAGATACCGGATAAGCACAAAAAATTTCATCAAAATCGGTCAAGCCGTTTCGGAGGAGTATGGCAACAAAAACTGTGACACGAGAATTTTATATATTAGAAAATAAATTCATCAGTTTTTCAATAATTAGCATTTACAATATTATCAAATTAAAAATAATTAAAAATTAAAATTACTATCCAAAATTAAATTATAATAAGAAAAACAAAAAATACGATAAAATATACAAATAAAAATAGAAAATTAAGATTATTATCCAAAATTAAAATCAATCCAATTAAAATTAAAATACAATAAAAATTTAAATGTCAAATAAAAATTAAAATACAATAAAAATTTAAATGTCAAAATATTATAAAAATTAATCAAATTTAAATACACAACTAATAAAAATTCTAATGTCAAATAAAAATTTAAATTATTATGAAAAATTAATACAACCAAAATTAAATACAATAAAAATGAAAACATGGTAATATACACTAGGCTCAATGCAAAAATAATACACACAACACAATTACATAGCAGGAGCAACGAGATCAAACGGTAACCATCCTTACTTTTAAACGAGTAGGTAATAGTTTTCTCTACTTTATCAGTTCGGTTTTCTGTGAAAGGAAAAGTTTCAAAGATCTTTGTATCAAACGTTTTACCGCATATGAACTAGACTAATCTAGCTCTTTCATAAAACACATTTCTGTTAATTTTCATTGATCATATCAAGACTAATGACTTGGGTTTTTTTTATCAAATAAAATCCGTTCTAATCAACTTATCAGTCATGTTTTTAAACTACGTATTTATTGTTTACGTAGGAAATCTCCACGCGTTCATTTGTAGGCGACATTTACACGGCGTGATTCTGTAGCCGATATCAAAGTTATTTATTTTTCTTACAGAGGGCCTTTTGGCTAATTTACACCCACTACGGTTGATGACAACTTCAATGTACATTGCTGCATTTGTTATTTTACTTATTTTGATGAAGAGGTTTAAGCAAGTAATGTACGCAATTTTGTCTATGAATTCTAGTATTTTACAAGTCTTTGGTCTCTCAGGTATAGACCGGATATAAACTTACATGAAACCAATGTACGAGTAGGTATACCGTAAAAAGTTAATAATGTTAATCCGTAAAAATGTTTTTACTCGCAAGAATTTAAATTTATCTAACACTAGCTGCGCACAGCGGTCTTACTCGCTGTACTATGTGTTATTCTAGGGTCTAAGCTATCTCTATACCAAATTTCAGCTCAATCTGTCCACCCGCTTAGGCGTGAAAGAGTAAAAAACATACTCGTACCTACATTCACAAACGTTCGCGTTTATAATATTAGTAAGATTCGCAAGAATGATCATTATATTGAAACGTAGATTGTAATCATAGCTCATAGATTAATTATTGTATATAATCTTGTCCGATGGGGGTGGCATGATCTACATAGATCAAACCCTCTTTTTTCATCAAATAAATAGATTAAAAAAAAAAAAACATTATAAGCAAAAACTCTACTTTATTCCCCCTCGTTATTTTTTTTATTTTTACCTTTAAACAATCGAAAGGAGTGAGAAACAGTTGAACAACGCGTTCCAAATAAATTCTACAAAATTAACACAGTATTGTTCTAAACAAACCTATATTTAGTGTATTAAAGGCATTCCAGACTAATTCCGTGAGTTTATTTGCTAAATTCGAAGAGTCTCTGTTTAAAAACAAATAACATAATAAGCCCCGGATTAAGGCTGATTAGTGGCGTCCAAATAAATTCTTAGTTTTAGAATAGTTTTACTGGTTTTAAGAATTTTGGGCACCAGTTAATAGGTTGAGCATGGGATTCCATACTTTAAAAGTGTATCAAAATTTTAACTTGTTTCAGAGAAATTCTGACAAAAATATAACGACGTCAGCAGGGTTATTCACTTATCCGTGAAAGAACCGAACCGAATACCGAATTGTCAAAAATATATGAAATGACGTATTATGTAGATACAACTTGACATGTCACGTCATTTCATACATTTTTGACATTCGGTAATCGGTTCGGTTCCCTAGCCGATAAGTGAATAGCCCTGCAGGATTTTCGAATTAATTTGTAGTTATTCGTAATTTGCAAAGTAAACTCATCCTTCCTGAAGGTTTAATAAACAACGCTGAATACAATAGAAATGTTTTTTTTCTGTAATTTGCTCTGAATGAATCAGATATTTATACCTTTCATACAAAGTTTTAAACCTTTTCATACACATATCTTAAAATCACTTGTAATAAATTATGTAAACCTTAACAGGAAAATTATTTTTGCTGAGTAAGAAGAGTTTAGGTAGGTAATTCATTTGTTCCATTTCATTTCATAATTTTAAAATTTTATCATTGATAAGTTGCCTCGTGCTTGAAATAATTTCATGATTTAATCTTGTTTATATTAGTTTTTTTAAATAAATTTTATAATCTCATTTATTTTATGAAACTCATTTTTCTCTTCTTCGCGCAGTATCCTAGGCGTCAAGCTAACAGACCGAATCAGGAACACCATACTGCGCTCAAAAACAAAGATCGTCGATGTTGGTCATAAAGCCGCGAGTTTAAAATGGACCTGGGCAGGGCATATCTGCCGCATGTCGGACGAGCTGTGGGCTAAACGCACCACTGAGTGGACACCCAGCATAGTTAGACGACGCCGCGGTAGGCCCAGGCGGAGATGGCGGGATGAGTTAGACTCTTTTTGCAAAAATTGGTCAGAAATAGCCCAAAACCGCAAAAAGTGGAAGGAAGGTAGGGAGGCCTTTGCCCTGCAGTGGGACGACCATGGCTAGAAATAAATAAAATTTTTCTCTGGAAAAAAAAACTCGGGATACAGCACCACAACTAGAGCGGCTTAGAACATTACCCACGGGAATAGCAACCATTATTAATCCTATGCAAAAAATCTACCAGTTTCTGCGAGGGAGGCAACGTAGGTACACATATAATGATACCACACTAATGAATTTTCGATACGGCCACTACGCACTCACCCGACAAAATTGTCAAACACTGGCAAAAAATAAACGCACACGAGTACATACACAAGGCAGCCTGTATTGTGACAATTAGTTTTATGTAACCGACTAGCTGTGCCCAGCAGTTTTACCCGCGGAATAACACATAAGCTACAGTACACTATAGCTTATGTGTTATTCCAGGGTCTAAGCTATCTCTGTTCCAAATTTCAGTTCAATCGATCCACCTGTTTAGGCGTGAAGAAGTAACAAACATACAGACTCACTCACAAACTTTCGCATTTATAATATTAGTACGATTAAGCTCGGCGGTCTCTTTTGGCAGCGAGGGACACCTGACAGTGACGTATCCAGTTGGATTTATAATCCTAAGCATTTTTCTCTTTAGCTGTTTGCGATTTATATATTTTGTGATATGAATCGATTAATATTTATTTGATAAAATTGGTTTTTCAGCACATTATCTTGGCTTAAAACGTCTGAATTTCTACAAGGAAATGAAATATTTCAAGGCCAGATTGCATAATATTGTGTAAAAGTTTTTTGTTATGTTTTTCATGAGTTGGATGTAGCCAGACGGACAAACGAGTGATTTTTCCTTTAGATGTACGAAACCATTTGAGTTTTTACTCAAAACAAGTGAAATTTTAAAAATACTTTTAAAAAACAAGCTTTAATTATTCTTACCATCTTGCATCATAAAGTACTCGTCAAGACGAATCAAATGAACCCAAACTCGATGGGGTTGCGTTGTTTTATGATAGAGTTCCTTTGGCCACCTTCCAGCTCCATCATCAGATCAGCTCGATGTCATAAACATATTGCATTGTCATCCGATTTACACATGCATGCAAATTTTCAGCTCAATTGGAAACCGGGATGTGGGTCAAATTAAACTTGCAAGATTTGATTACAGACAGACAGACAGACAGACAACAGACAGGTGAAAGTAATATAAAGCTTGTAAAAATAACTCTACGTGTTCTTGAGTAAAAGGGTCGTGACTCGTGACAGACAGACAGACGCACAAACGAGTGATCCTATTAGGGTTTCTGATTTTACTTTAGAAGTACGAAACCCTAAAAATATTATAGTGATCCATAGACACAAAAGTTAAGGGCTCGTCGGATGTATGGTGATTTATTTAATGGCGTGTACACATGGACGGCATTATGTGGCCACAGACAATGCGACCAAATTGAGATGTCACATTCGCCACGCATTCTGGTGGCTTTGAACAAATCTGTGGGACACAAAAACGGGGGTAATAGATAAATAAACTCATCGATAAAATACCCAATATAAAACTAAGTTGATTTCACCTCCGTGAGTATGAATTAGAAAATGAGATTTAAAGAAATTTAAAAATGTGTGTTTTCTGTGACTGTCTTGCCTCATAGAGGTACTCAGCGAATATAGCAGTAAAGTCTTTGAAATAATCACATAATATGTAAAGCTGGTATCTAATTTACTTGAATAATTTTGTAGCAAAAATAATTAAATTTTATATGACAGGATGTTAATTACAACTGTAACACAAGGATGTCAAATTATGAAAAAAAAATCTTTTTTATTCACTATACTTTTAGCATTTTACTGAGAAGTTAAATAAATGAGTGAGCGTCACCATAATAGATCTAAGTGAATACTCAGCTCAGTTGCTAAAATTTATACCTATTATTTCATCCCCTTGGAGGGACGAAATTATAACCGTGGTAATAGATAAATAAAGTCTATATTGACAACTCTACATGACAGATGGTATAACCCTTATATACTGGTGTTAAAGTTGAAATTTGTGTGTATAATTGGATGAATATGTTTGTATTTAATTACATAAATCACTATAGTTTTTCGCTTAGGGGTGCATGCCTTGCTTTATAGCACCGATTCGGTTAGCGTATGCTTTGAAGACTATAAAAACAACATATATTATGTCCCATTTTATGTTCTGTCCATGATTTATTTATAAAATAAAAATTGGTGCAATCTTAATAATAAAAATTACAAAAAAAAAACAGTATAATGTCCCAAGTCTCAACACTGATATATTTCTATTTTCTATTAACCTACTAATATAAAGTATTAAAATGCGAAAGTAGGTACATAATATGTATATGTATGTTTGGCACCACATCTTTTTAAATACTTATATAAAAAAGAGTGACTGAGAGTGTCTGAGTGTGAGTGACTGGTTGTCTGACTGACTTATCTATTAACGCACGGCCCAAACCGTAGAACGGATTGGGTTGAAAAGATTTTATGACCTAGACCTCCGCAAGGAAAGGATTTGCCCAAATAAACGGCTTAATCAAACAAGCTGAAGTTAGGGAATAATTCAAGAAGGTCCATTATTGTACCTGAAATCTATGAAAATTCAATTTCTTATTGTTATAATTGAAAAATTCTAGCAGATAAAGAACTTTAAAAACAGTGCAGCGGTACAGCCAGACATTATCAAAGTTCAATTATAACAGCAGTAACTGATTAAACAATATTAACTCCAAACAAATGCGACAACATTCCCCACTTTACTACTAACTTATTATAATACTAGAAAATCACATACGATGTAGTTATGGCAGATACCGCGTGACAATGTCAAAAGTGAAGTCATTTATACTTAAGCTGGCGCAACAGTCTTACGTGAAACGTACGTCCTGAGTCCTGTGGAGTACCTAAATGTATTCTTAGGTTATCAATTGGACAGCAATGTTGTATTATAGAGGTAGATAGCGCAAAACTCAAAATTCATTATTTTAACCTGCTACAATGAAGCACTTTAGTTAATTTTTTTTTCTTATTATCTCATGACTCATGACTGTTGACTGTAGGTATCGTTACGACTGAGAGACGTAACTGTGGTGCGTAATCCTCGCTGCCATGTCTTTCCAATTATTTCTGTTTTACTCCATCTGGATGGGGGCTTGCATGAGAGCTCCTGTGCGTCCAAGAGGACGCTCTCCTACAAGCGTAGAAGAACGGCCTATGCCCTACTTCTCTTCGACACAGACGATGATAATTAGCATATCCAGACTAGGTAGCATGTTGTTTCCAGGTACTCGTAGTAGTTGCTAAATAGAAGTAGAACGGTATCTGTCGTCATTAAAATATATTGTGGAAAAATGTCCAATAAATGTGGCAACATTCTCTACCGAAATAGAGTTGTCAATCGAAGCAGGGTTGCCAGTGCTACTGCCGTTACCGACATAAATACACATAAATGGAGTATTGACCGACAACTCATAGCAGGGGAGACAATGCTAGATGCGTTCACGAGAGAATACTGAATAATTTCTATCATGTATTTGAAAGCTCGTAAATTGGGTATTACATAACAGGAAAAGGTGTGAGATTATTCGAAAAAAAATTATAATATACCAATGACACTAAACACGAACAAAAATAAAATCACATAAACTAATAAATTAAACACAAAAAGTAATAAACGTGCTACGAACGCTACGCAAAGTCAATGTCTGAATGTCTAGATGTCTGGATGTATGTTTGTTACTTCTTCACGTCTAAACGGGTGGACCGATTAAGCTGAAATTTGGCATACATAGATATAGCTTAGACCCAGGAATAACACAAAGGCTTAATAGTACAGCAGGTAAAACTGCTGGACTGCTAGTGTATTATAAATACGAATTTTGTATTTATGTGTTGTGTATGGATGAGATGTTTCTTACTGCTTCACGTCTAAACTGGACCAATTGGGCTGAAATTGTGTAGGT
Organism: Hemithea aestivaria; assembly: GCA_947507615.1. Lineage (NCBI taxonomy): Eukaryota > Metazoa > Arthropoda > Insecta > Lepidoptera > Geometridae > Hemithea > Hemithea aestivaria. The sequence goes on from OX382330.1 coordinate 18,166,347, forward strand.
AGTTAGTTATATAGACATTACAATACAACATAGAGGATACTTTTCAGCGAATGCAGCCAGTAAATACTCATTTTAAAACTTATGGATTTATTTTTCAAATGGATTTCTGTGTCTTCAGTAATAAAACAACCCACATTGCCTAATCTATAAAGAAACGGTTGGAACTATGGGATTCCATGACTAATTTAATCGTCTCAGTTATTACGAAACCTCGTTAACAAAACGTTGGATCGATACTGGGACATCACTAGTGCTATCTTAATCGATACTATTATCGATACGCTGCCGAATCGATTCGAAAGTTTCGATTCACTTCTTGGATTGAATATTTATTTTTGAATGTTAGATGTTTTTTTTTAAATTAGGTTGAAAAGGTTACTTTTACAAGACTATGCCAAAGAAATAGAATATGACTTCAATATCATAATATATTATCTAATATTATATATGCGAAAGTATGAATGTGCAATGTCTGTGTGTACTTGTTAGCTCTTTACGCGCTGAACCGATTAATTTAAAATTTTGTATGTACATATATGTAGGTAGATAGTTTTATACACTAGAATTATACACGGGCTACTTTTCAACGAGTAAAACCGTTGGGTAGGCAAGTTATAGTTAGTTAGTATTTAGATAAACAAAAACAAAAACTTTACTTATTTCTGTGGTCAAACTTAATTAAAAAAATGTTTCGTTGCAGATAAAACGTATAATTTAATCTGAATCTTTCAAATTCAAAATCTTTATATTCAAATACATGTAAAAAGAAATACCAAACATAGACAACAAAACACAAACACACACACACACACACAAATATGTACCTTCCGCTTGTTTCAAAATCAAAATGTTATGAATATTTACATGAATTAAGCAAAGCAGGTCTATTAAGCGCTACTTAAGTATCAAAACACTACAATGATGCTATTCGTGTGCTAATCGACCGTTTATGCGTGAATTCTGCCACTTAATAGCTTATTAATAACTTGAAATAATTATAATGTTTGAACTGCGACAAGGTATGGATGTGGAAACATCTACATAAATATACAGGATGTATGTTGATTTTAAGAGAAATTAAAAGCATATTAGGTTTTTTTTCCAATAGAAAAGACCCTTAGCACGTGTTACTTAGTCAGGATTACCTACGTAAGTGGTATACCAGTGTAAGTGGTACACTAAACTACTTACGCTACTTACTTACACTGTAGGAATCAAACCACTACTGTGCTTCGGTAGGAGGGCACTGTAGCTAGTGAAATTACTGGGCTGAAGAGTCTTAACATCTTACGATTCTCAAGTAAGAAGCGTTAGCGCAGTGCGCCCAGAATTTTACCTTTGTAAAATCCTGGGTAGCACTGTACTAATTATAGCGTTATCTCTTACCATCAGGAGAGCGTCTTGCTCGTCTTCTTACTTCGTAGTATAAAAAAAAGTTGATTTCACCCTGTAAGTTTATGTACCTATATAACTTAAAGTACCCAATAATATGTAGCTAAGCTATGTTTTGATAATACGTACCACGCGGTGTGTTAATACAAAGTTGTGCATAATAAATATGGTGGAATAAGGCAATATGCAGAATGCAGACGACTCACAGTTAACTAACTATATCAACATTCTGTTTCATTTCAATTCGAACGGGAATTCAAAGGGTGCTTGACCATTGTATCGACTATTGAGGATTTTCACCATGTCGATGGAAAGTAGCTAAGATTAAGAGACTTGCACAGGATCGGAAGGTGTGGCGTGAACATGAGTAGGCCTATACCCAGCAGTGGGTGGATACGGGCTGAGTAGATAGATAGATTAAGATAAAATTTTTCTTTGTACTAAACACACTCACACTTAAATATTTCTTACATACATTCATATACCTTGTTTTGCTCATACATTTATTTTTACAAGTACTTACACGTCATTGTTATTAATATCAAGTTTATTTCCAAAAAATACTGATTTTTTTATAAAAATACTTACATTTAAAAACCTGTTTCTATATATAAAAATAATCATCATCATTCGTAGATAATTATATTGATATTGATTGTTTTTAATTGATTTCCTTTTAAATCATTTCAGTATTTTCTTGAAATTCATTTATGCACCGATACTTAATTAAAATAGATTAACATTTAATAGGTATTGACTTGCCAATCTTTTTTTTATAAAAAAATGTTTGTATGGTTTCAAAAAAATTTAAAGGTAGAACGAAACACATTTATTCGACGGCTAAAACAAAAAAAAAACAAGACAATAAAAATAATAATGAAGCACAAGAACATCCCCTAAGCCGCCGAATGGGAACTGCCTCAGCGTTGTGCTGCGTGTGTACAGTGAAAAAGTTTAAGTTAGAAAGTTTTCAGTGTTTTTAAATTTAATTATTTCTGATTCAAGTAAATTTTAAATTTTAAAAATAATTTCTAAAGTGGAACTGGGCCGGACACATCTGCCGCATGTCTGACGAACTATGGGCCCAAACCACCACCCTATGGACACCACAAAGAGTCGCGGCCCAAACGGAGATGGCGGGACGAACTGGATTCCTTCTGCAATAGCTGGAAAACCATAGCCCTTGACAGAAAAGAGTGGAAAGAGGAAAGGGGGAGGCCTTTGCCCAACAGTGGAACAAACCAGGCTGAAAAAAGGTATATTTTCGTATTATAACTCGATCCACCGTCAGCAATCGACACTATCGACTCCGAGCAAGTGGTAAAGCTCTCTCGGCCACATATTAAGTTGAATATTAATTGTAGGATCGGTTCGGGACCCGCTATTAGCGGCGAGACACTATTAGCAGGGTTTAGCTCCATTATCACACGACACACGACGCGGTCAAACTCACAAGCCTTGAGTCATCATCATTATCTCAGCCGTAGGACGTCCACTGCTGAACATAAGCCTCTCCTTTGGACTCCATATATACCGGTTATACAAATACAAATACAAACATTTATTTGCATGAATGTAGGTAGGTACAATAGGTCTTAATAAAATAAGTCGTTATAAACTAGGTCCGTTACATTCTGCCTCATTAGAGGCGTGCAAAATTTCACTTGATTATTTACATAAAATGTTAATCTTATTATATACCTTGCATTTTACAATTAAAATTAGTTTTAAGATTTTGATAAAAAGTAAAAATAAAGAGAAAAATAATAATATTAAAATAATAACAATGTCAAATCAAAAATCCTAATAATGTCCTAAAATTATGTCAAAAATTACCTATATTATGTCAATCCGCCAATTTACCTAAAATTTATTAAAATTAAACTCAAATAATATCTATGTTCCAGAAATAAGTATTAAGTCAAGTTGAAATTTACATTTAACGATTGGATGTCATAGATATAATTTTACAATATTATTATTTAAAGTCCAAATATTCTTTGACTGTATAAAAACATTTGTCTTGAAGCCATAATTTCAATTTTCTTTTAAAAATATACATTGATAAGTTTTGTTCTTTAAATTCTAACGGAAGTTTATTAAAAATAGCAATGGCCTGAAAAAATGCATTTCTTTTGACCATGGTTAGACGACATGGCGGTATATAGAGTCTATTTTTGTGTCTGGTTTGCCTTGATAAAACCTCGGCATTCCTCTTGAAATATTCCGGATATTGTTTGACAAATATACACATGTCCTTAATGTACATGCAGGCTAAGGGGAGTATTCGATTCTTTTTAAATAAAGGCCTGCAGCTTTCCGTACTCCATGCACCACATATAGCTCGTACACATTTTTTTTGAAGTTTAAAGGCTCTCTCTATTTCGACTGAATTGCCCCAAAGAATTAACCCGTAGGCTAGTACCGAAGAGACATACCCGTGATACGCGCTTAGTGCCGCTTCTACTGACACTTTTATTCGTAGTTGACGTATCGCATAAACAAACCTATCTAATTTTACACACGTTTCATGAACGTGTTTCTTCCAGCTGCAGTGCTGATCCAACCAAATTCCTAAAAATTTTGCTGTGTCAACCTCTGCAACTGGGGTGTTATTATGTCGAATCATAAGTGTTTCTTTTGTTTGTTTATATGTCCCAAATTGAATTATGTTAGTTTTGTTAATATTAATATAAAGGTTATTTTGTGTCAGCCATGTGATAGTTTTATTAAGAGCATCATTAATATCAGATTCAAATGTCAACCTATTTTCACCTCTTATGATTAATGTGGTGTCGTCAGCAAATAATATGGTTTTATGTCTTTTGTTTATATTTGGAATGTCATTTATATAGATAAGAAATAGAAATGGGCCCAACACGCTCCCTTGAGGAACTCCAAATTTATTTGGTTTGAAGGATGATCGCACGCATAATTTTTCATTTTTCTCAAGTTTATTAATCTCCACACATTGTTGTCGTTCCGTTAAGTAGCTACGGATCCAATCATTTGCGTTCCCCCTAATCCCATATTTCTCGAGCTTGTGAAGTAGCAATTTATGATCCACAAAGTCAAATGCTTTTGTCATGTCTAATAGGAGTGCTACTACTGGTACTTTATCGTTGATAGCCTCCGTTATTAGTTTGACCACATTAAAACATGCTAACGAGGTTGTGCTATTGTTTCTGAAACCAAATTGCTCATTTTTTAAAATATTATGGGCTGTCACAAATTTTTTTAGCCTTGACAACATGACTTTTTCAATTATTTTCGAAATAATTGGCAATAATGTCACTGGTCTATAATTATTCATGTCAGATTTTTTTCCCTTTTTGAATAGAGGCTTCACTATTGAGAATTTTAACTTATCAGGAAAAATGCCCTCGTCAAAAGATTTATTAATAATAATACTTAGAGGTTCACATATAGAATGGGCACTAAGTTTGATTATTCTAGTATTTAGATTATCAATCCCTGTCGAGTTGGTATTATTAAGATTTTTTATACATTTATAAACTTCTCCTGGGTCAGTTGGATGAAGAAATATAGAAGCACAATTATCAAAATCCAAGTTATTATTAATGTCAGATGATTTGAAATTGAAGTTAGTATTGTTAGTAATGTCTATAAAATATTGATTGAATAATTCGCTAATGTCATGAGGATTTGAATATGTCGAGTTATCTTTAATAATGTTATCTATTTTATTTGTCAATTTTATGTCACCTATATTCTCATTTATGACTTCCCACGCTGCTTTGCATTTATTAGTACTGGTATTTATATATGTCATATTCTGTGTTTGTTGCGACTTATGTATACATTTCTTTAATAACTTACTATATTTTTTGTATCTGTTTTCATATAAACGTTTGTTGTGCTGATTTAGCTTCATTTTTAAATACAAGCATCTTTTCTTTATGCATGATTTTTTTAGACCCTTGGTAAGCCATGCACACCGTTTATTTTTGTTAGTTCTTTTAATACGGATGATTGGAAAACACAAGTTAAAGAACAATACATATAGGTCATGGAAATATTCAAACGCCCCATTTACTGTTGGCATGTCATTAATACCCACGAAAGATAAAGCTTTTATGCAATCAACAAACTTATTTATATTGTCTTCGCAGAAATCTCTCCTATTTTCAAAGGTTGGAAGTGACCTGCATCCAGCGTCTTCCGGCGACCTTTATAAGGTCGTCTGTCCACCTTGTGGGTGGACGTCCTACGCTTCGTTTGCTAGTCCGTGGTCTCCTCGAGTATTTTTCGACCCCATCGGCCATCCGTTCTGCGTGCTATGTGGCCTGTCCATTGCCACTTGCCTTGTGTAATCTGCTTAAAATACCTCATAATCAAAATTCGTCGAAATTGATGGAGAGTCAGGCATTCCTGCGTTGTTTTAACATTGTAATAATGCGCATAAAAACAAACTTCAAAAACATGTCTTAATGTAATTTATTTATATTGCTTGAAACAATTTATTTATTTTTTGTTTCCAAAGATATTTCCTTCCCAAGAAATTTTATTGTAATCAGTTGAGTTTTTACAGATGAATAATATCTTGAGGTTTTCATTTTTTTTTAATTAAAACGTTCTGTCATCGCTCATTAACAGCGAGCTAAAAGTTAGATCGAGCTTAAAGCTAACAAAGTGAATAAAAAGTCACTTGTTAGCATATTTCTTTTCTTTTCTTGATTTTTTTTACAATAAATATTTATTTTTAGACTCTAAAATTGGGTCTACACCTCGTGTTTTGGTCTACCACACTACAAACAAAAAAATATATATCAAAATTCAACAAAATCGCCTAAAATGTTTTTTGTTGATTGTTGATATGCTTTATAGTTTTAACAAAAATCGTGTGGTAGGCGGTAAGGTGAACGTCGCGTGTTTACCATAAAAGGCCATACGTATGCAGTAGATAGAAGATAGCTAATGCATTCACGGCTTACGGAATCATTACTGCATACGCTGAGGCTCTGTTCACGTGTCAGGCAGAGCCGCTCGTTATGGGAATTGGCTTTATTAACTACGTTTTTAGTGGTACCAATTCACACCGGTTTTTACATAGGCAAACTAGCTTACGCTGGTAGCTTTACCCTTATTGAAAAATCCTTTCTTTTAAACTAAAACTAAGGATTCCTTTGCAGGAGGTCGTCTAGGTGGGTACCCCAACAGTGCCAGTTATTCTACCGCCTGAGCAGTGATGTGCAAACATTACTGTGGTCCGGTAGGAGGGCACTGTAGCTAGTAAAATTACTGGGCTAAAGAGTCTTAACATCTTATGACTCTTGAGTAAGAAGCGTTGGTGCAGTGCTCCTAGAATTTCACATAATTGTGAAATCCTAGGTAACACTGTGCTGATTATGGGCAGTCGTTATCTCTTAACATCAGGAGAGCGTCTTGCTCGTCTTCTACTTCATCACATAAAAAAAAAAAAAAATTATTTATTTTTATTATGATTAACAAAAAAATGCATCTGATATTAAAATGACAGGCTCGTTCAAACCTGTGCGATATTTGCTACCGCTTTGGGTAGCGAAAACTATCACACTGAGTATTTCTATGCAGTTTTGTTTTGCGTTACTACTCTTCGCTCAACTTTTCTTGTCCACATTAGAAGCTAAGGAGGAAATACATATAATATAAAATTATGCGTCTATTTACCTCGTCATTAAAATATATCATCATATATCCCAATCAAATAAGTTCGCCTGAATCGATAAAACCGATAATAATCGATCGATTTCTCCGTGAATCGGTATTTTTATCGCGAAGCATTTTACAATATCCGGTTATGGTCGAATGTTGGGCGACATTATGTTTATCGCTAGATAATGTTAAACACCACTTAACTAAATGTTTCAGGGCGAACAAAACTATTATACAGGGTGTTCACATTACTTACTGTTGGCCAAGAGGTTAATTAAAATAAAATAAAAAAATATATTTCAGGACATTTCACACAGCGCCATATAACCCCAAACTAAGCAACTAAATGCTTGTAATATGGTGGTTAGGGTAACGGATATAATACTTATATACTTTTCTTTTGTAAATACATACTTATAATAGATATTTAAACCACCCAGACCAGAAACAAATACCTGTGGATCACACAAACATTTGTCCCATGCGGGAATCGAACCCGCAACCTTCTGCGTTGCAAGCGGGTATTAGCCCACCGCGCCACAGAGGTTGTCAACGACGTGCGTGACGTGCGTGTCTTGGACGAGCGACAGGCAGGCGGCCGGTTGGACGTCCGCGATATCGCTGGAAGGATGAAGTGGAAAGGGTTCTGGAAGCGCTCCAAGCTCAGTCATGGCAAGAAGTAGCCCAGAATCGGGTAGAGAAGCGTAATCTTGTGTCGGAGGCCAAGACTCAATTTGGGTCGCTGCGCCATAGTAAGTATTATATTATTACTCCACTTTACATACATAAAACAATATTTTCTTAGCAGATGTGTACGTAATTTTAATATATATCCGGGGTAGACGTCTTCTGCAGGACACCTTGACAATGTCAGTTATTCTACCGCCTGAGCAGTGATTTGCAAACATTACTGTGCTTCGCTTCGGTAGGAGGGCACTTTAGCTAGTGAAATTGCTGTGTTAGTGAGTCTTAACATCTTATTTGAGTAAAGAACCAATCAGGTTTCTACAATTTGTCTATGGTGTAAAATATGTATAGTTTTTTTATTAAAAAAAACATCCTTTACAATGTTCAATGTTTATGGGCGTAAGTAGCAGCTTCTGAGAGTGCCGATATGGTTGTCGATATCTTTACGATGTCGCCTCCACTTTTGTAGCTTTGTTTTACTATGTCCGGCGATATGCTACCATTTTCTTACTATTAAGTAAATCACATTTATGTAAATGAGCCAGAATATTTATTCAAAATTGCTAAAAGAGTGGATACATTTGTTTATTATGTACTACATGTACCTAAGTTTTTTTTAAATAGATACTAAAGTAGGAACTTACCTATCGGCTTTAATTATACAAATTTTATCCTGTTTATTTTCATAAAAGAATATTTCTTTGTTCTTATCCCTTTCCAGGTAAAAGTAGAGTCAGCAAAGATAGCCTATATCTAATACCTTGCCTACTAGGTACCTACCCTAGGGAGGCCAGTAATAGTGGACGAATGTAGGCTGATGATGATAAAACACCGACACTCTTGCAGACCGCTTGAAAGTTAGCGGTCACCGCCGTCTATAGACGTCTAAAGACTAGTCAATACTTCTAAAGATTAGTCTACATCTATAGGCGATGGTAAGACGCCGCCTAGAGTCTAGCCATCAACTATTAGCCGCCTACACAACTAGTAGTTGATGCGGTCATTGCCGAGGCGAAGATCAAGTAGGCTAGGTGAATTCTGCCTCATAGTTGTATCTCTCGATTTTACACATTATTATAGACATTAGACTGCAACATTAGTGTGGTGTTGTCGACTCGGTGTCAATCGACCGACGGTCACTAGAAGTCGGCAATGGTTGCCTACTAAGGTAGGATATCTTTTCCTAGCTGGATCATAAATTTCTCTCTCTTTCAATATTCTTTGTTCAAACATGTCCAGTGTCAATCTCCTCAATTCCCATTCTGTTATGATAGGCCTTATTGTGCCGGTACAAAGGCGCATCTCCAAAGGCTATTGATTTCCGACGTCTCACACACCTGTGTGCGCCATACATCGCATCTAATTGGGGCGGTAAGATGGAACCAACGAGCTTAGAAGCTGTAGACGTGGTTCAGTGAAAAAATATTTTTAATAATTAAAAAAATTAGACGTTGTTATGCAGTTGTGTAAGGGCCAAGGGCTTTAGTTTATACCAAAATTTTAAGAGCGTACATATCGAGTAACGACTCTCTCGCTCGCACAATTTGACAAATTTTGAAATATAAATTCAAGGAATTAATTTATTGAAAATTCCTCTATACAAGTCCTGCATAACATTATTGCACACATTTTAAAAGTGTTTTCAGTGAGATATATAAAAAAATGGGATGAGGAGAGATGTCGAAAAAGTTTTTTTTTTTCAAAATTCTCATTATTCCATTTTTTTATATATCTCACTGAAAACACTTTTAAAATGTGTGCAATAATGTTATGCAGGACTTGTATAGAGGAATTTTCAATAAATTAATTCCTTGAATTTATATTTCAAAATTTGTCAAATTGTGCGAGCGAGAGAGTCGTATCTCGATATATACACTCTTAAGCTGAAAATACTATCATGTTGAATATTAATATTTTAATCTTATAAATAAATATACGACATACAGAGTCCCACTTTTGGAGCAACTTGCACAAAAACTGCGTATGAAAATTTTCTGAAAACTGTTTTTCATAAATTTAAATTTTGATTGTTGCAATTGTAGAATATTATAGATGTTCGTAACTTGTTTGTATGAAAATCAATTTTGGTGCCAATTACTCCAAAAGATACTCTGCAAAACTCTGAAAGAATCATCATCAAAGTGCCTAGCAGCAAAGTATTGCTTTGAAAGAAACCATCACTATTACACTTTAAACTTTCGCGATTTCGTGAAATCGAGACTTATCGTGTAATTTTTACACTAAATGATTCGTGAGTATTTAGGTTCATATTTGTAAATAAACGGCATAAACTCACTTGTATTTACTTCGGCTTCGTGCCGACCGTTTCGATCCTGTACGAGGATCTTCTTCAGGGAGTGAGCCAGCGTCCGCGCCCCGCTTAGCACTCGTGTAATAATTTTATTTTGTAAAACAAACATAAAAATAATTCCGCGATAAGGCATTTGCCACATTGAAAAAAAAAAAACCGCGATAAGTCCCGATTAATAAAAATTAACATGAAACTATCACTACTCTAAAGGTTCTATCCTCTCTGGTCACAGCCCAGTACAATAGTGCGATAGTAATGACCATGACTTGCAACAAGTCAAGTCAGTCAGCAGGCGTCGCACGGCCTATCATTTGCCACTGACTACCGGCACGGCATTAGGTGGCGTGAGGAGTCGGTTTCCATAATTATACACCACAAATAGAGCGCTGTGTGTGCTGAAAACATTTCGGTGGGTTTTGGTGCATACAGGTTGAGCTATTTTTGCAAATAGCAAGAAAAAATACATTTTTTTTATATGTCTAGCCAGGCAGGTATAATAATATGTAGAGAGGTAGCCTTGGACTGGATGCTAAGGCTCTGCCGATTCCCAGCCCTCCGTCACTCAGTTCCCGTTGCGGAGTGCCGCCGAGTCGTTTCAGTGGGTATACCCGTGCAGTCGCCCTGCACGGAGAGTATATATAATTCACTAGTGGAGAAATCATTTCTTAGCGGAGGTCTATTCATAAAATTCGTGTTACTGATTTCAACCCAAACACAGATTTCAGAATCATGAAGCTGGGCAACCTGCACCTGATTTATTGATCGTCTATTGTCAGTCATTGTCATAAAAGTTTTCTGCATGTAGATTCTGCACGAAAAGGGGACGACCCAGTAAAACGCATTACTTATAAAACACATATTTATTTCCAAAAACGCCACTTTGGAGCGACCAAAAGATGCTAAATAAAAAAAAACAAATTGCATTTGATTTTGTACTGGCATCGTAAGAATTTTCAAGATGTACAGTGAACGTTAGCAAAAAGAGAGGCGATTTTGGTACCGGAATAACCCCGCTGATTTCTGTACATGTACAAAGAGGTATATCAAAGAAAGAAATCATCCTTTACATTCAGCTACACATACACAAACCTGCCACGTCCTGCAACGTCGGCGTTGTCGGCGAACACTTTAGAACAAATATAATTAATATAATTGAACACAACAATAGAAAACCATATTATATAGCGGCTCAAAGAAACCATGTATTTGCATACACACAATGTAACATTTCCGTGAGTCATTGCATTATAGTTTCCTTTTTGTTACTTTTGTTATGTTATTAGGTATCCAGGCCGAGGTAATGACATTAAAATAATGTTTTTTTGTGTACATAATTGTTGGTTGCTGTATTTTCTTTTATGTGAAATACTTTTCTTAATGATTGTGGATTTACAGTTTTTAATTTCAGCGATTGAGAAAGTAGGTTTTGGATATTATCATACCCATAAATACTTCTATTATTACTATATGTATATATGCATTGCTTTTTAGATTGATATTCTTTACAATTTTCTTAATACTTATTTGTTTGATATCCTTTAGCTATAAATAATAAAAAATTAAGATAATTTATTAGTGAATTAATTTTAATATTTGCGCAAAAAAAAACAATATAATATATATAGGTATGTATATAATATATATTATAAGCATTTCCTACTTTTTGAGAAGTTTGTTTAAAATTCATATTCATTTACTAGCTGACCCGCGCGCACTTCGTAGCGCGTGACAGTAAATTATTCATATATTAATGAATTTGATACAGACCATTTAATTCGATTTCCAATTCCACGGAAAAGAGGGATTCAATTCACGGGTTTTCTGCGACTTAATGGGCGTAGAATTAGTAAAGGCTGGCAAACCTTGCCAATATGTAACTACGATCGAATCACCTACTATTCAAAATGTCTATTGGACGTTTCGCCTACGTTCATAATAACTATTGGTTGAAATCAATATTGGACGATTCGCCTACGGTTAACTCAGCTACGGTCGATTGAGCTATGGTTGATTAAACTATTGGACGATTTGCCTATTTTTGACCGAACTAACGGACCGTTCACGTATTTTTAGACCACGTTTCCGGCTGCTAGTCAGGTATGACAGCTAAAAAATACTTGTTTATAGTACAGAATTCAGAAACGTGTTGTTTTTATTATGCCACTTTGCCATGATGAGGTAGATGAAAGAAGATGCCAAAATGCCTGAAGATGCCATGACACAGGATAAATAATTCAGTAATAAGAAAAATATCTGGCGCTTCGCCGGCCGCTGCCGCGGCACGCTCGCTTCGCTCGCTCGGCTCGCGCATTGTGGTCACTGTTCAAACCTAACCTAACCAACAGATTTCGGTTTGCCCTGAACACGCGTAGCAAAGAATTTATAAACCGTAGGTGAGTCGTCCATAGTTGAATTAACCAATATATCAAATGAACATTGGCCGAATCGCCCATTAGTTCACATGCCCATAGTTTAATCAACCGCAGGCGAGTTGCACTGTAAGCGATCCAATATGTGAAATGAACTTATGCGAATCGACCGTAGTTATATCGACCGTAGTTGAAACGACCGTAGGTATTATGAAACGTAACCCGTCCATGCGGGCAAAGCCATGAGAATAAGCTAGTGACTGATGTATCTGTATAACGTACAGCCTCAACCGCTAGATGGATTGGGTTGAAATTTGGAACATAGAAAGGTTTCATGACGTAGACCACTGCTAAGAAAGGATTTTGCCGTGCGGGCAAAGCCGCGAGCATAAGCTAGTAAATAATATTATGAAACATTTTTTGTGAATAATACTTAGATTTCAGAGACGTCCTGGGATAAGTCCCAGAACTATCGTTATACCTATACCACAGTACAAATTAGAACGGCAATAAATTACCACTTACACATATAGTACATCAAGATTAAATACAGTAAACAAAAATATATCAAATTATCATTTAAATCAGAAAAACTAATAAAAATACGGAATAATAACAGCTTGATTCCGTACAGTTACTCTTGACTTTTTTCCGCGTCATTTAATGGTGATCTCTTTACCGTGGGTAGACTTCCTCTGCAGGAGATCGGCTAGTACCCCAACAGTGTCAGTTATTCTGCCGCCTGAACAGTGATGTGCAGACATTACTGTGCTTCGGTAGGAGGGCACTGTGGCTAGTGAAATTACTGGGCTGAAGAATCTTAACATTTTATGACTCAGCAGTGCACCCAGAATTTAACCTTCGTTAAATCCCAGCGTTATCTCTTACCATCAGGAGAGCATCTTGCTCATCTTCTTACATCGTTGTATAAAAAAACTAAAATGAAATTTTCTGAAATGAAACTATCATATACCTACGTACTCAAACTATTTATTATAATATATCTATCAAATTTCACCTTTCAGCTCCATCATCAGACTTCAGATCACTTCCATGTCATAAAATTATTGCATTGTCATCCGATTCCCGGTATGCAAAATTTCTGCTCAATCGGGAACTGTGACTGATAGGTAGAGTGCTTTTCACAAAAGGAGTTCTTTTTGCGGGGCGCCACTATCGCAAATTTTAAAAGTTAGCATATTAAATAACTTTAGAATCTTCGATGTATCCTTCTGCAATCTTGTTACACTTCTAGCCACCATGGCGTTTAAGAACTGTAATATCAGCGCCTGAGTCAGCTAAGAGTGTTGCTGACGTCCGCCTCAGGCAATGCCCAGTGTAAAGATGGGAGTCCGGAAGCTGAAGAAATTTAGCAATCGTTTTTGGCATATCACCGATTTTATTGATGCCTATGGGCTGTTTTTTACTTTTTCCATTATCATAATGTAAGAAAAATCTTGAAGTTTTTGTATTAGCGGGTCGTAATGCCGTATACTTGTCCACCACATTCACATATTCTTCACTAATGACGAATGATCTGTCGATTTTAGTCTTTGTATTCAATAATTTTACTAATATTAATTTGTCCGAATGCTTTCCAACGTCGTTTACCTTAAGATTCAACAATTCATTTGAGCGGCACGCACCATTTATGCCAATAATTAATACAACCTGTAAAAAATAACAATAATTTAGTTTACTTATTTTTAGATAGGTACAGTTAGATAGGTTTTCTTTGAAATAAATTAGCTTTTGTATCAATTTACTTACTTTTAAAGCGAGGTATTTACTGTCTGGTGCTTCATTCAGAAATTTTTCTATTTCAAGGTCACGTTTCGTTTTCAAGACAGCTTTTATCATAGAAAAAATGCTCCATAATGTACTGGATTTTCTTGTTTTAGATAGTTCCATGAAATATGATAGTATCACGGTCTCGGAATATGTTTTTGCATTTTTTGAGAGGCGCCAATTATTGAAGGATTCGTACGCCTTTACATATTTCACTTTAGATTTTTCAGGCAAATAGCTGAACTCGGTATTCGAAACTTGTTCTTTCAACTTTTTTGGCGTAAGACAACTACCTTCATCACTGGGGTCACTCATTTCTTTGTAATTAAACAGACTATTAGATCACAAATAGAAATTTGCAAAAGTTTACAACTTAAGTTGAAAATATTTAGTTGAATCTTTACCAAGAGGTTTAGAACCAAATGGAAAATGTGTTGTGAACACCACTGTCGCAAGAAAAATGACAACTATAAGTGCCATCTCACTTACCTCATACAAAAGAGAGAGACAAAGATGGCATTTATCGATGACGTCACAACGCATTCTCCATTTGACTGTAAACTCTAAACTTCTACATCCCGCCATTTTGTATTTTTTTATTATTATTAAAAGAGTTGCGTTCGAAATTTGTGTGTGTGACATATTTATGAAAAACAAATTGTAATAATATTTAAAAAAAAAAAACTCACTTACGACTTATTATTCTATAATAGTATTTTATTTAAAATATTATTGAAAAAATACAATTTATAAAGTTAAAATTCAATAAATAACATTAAAAATTATGTGCATCTCAGTTAAATAAAAATTGTACACAAATAAGTTTCAGAACACACCAACTTCTTCATAGCCAATAAAATTGTGTTCGAAATTCAAATCACTTTGCCTCTCTACTCTCTAGAGAGCAAAAACTGCTCACTGAAATCGATGACCAAAGACACTATTTTCGTGCGAGAGTGGTGAAAAATTATTTATGGCATGAAGTCCAGAATTTATCGAAAAAATGTAATTTAGTTCCGCAAAATTCCGCGGGACCTCATTCGTGAGAAGGACTCTACCACTGAGGTGTATACCTAAAATCATAGGCGGATCCAGGATTTGGTTTGGGGGGGGCAAGGTGCAGACGGGCAAAAATATTATAATTTTTATTACGAAAAGTGTATATTTAGCTCGCTCTGAGCGGTTAGGAAGTTTAAACATCCATTACAATAAGTGCGCGAGCAGCTAGCTGCGAGCGCCGAAAAAAAAAATTTATTTCAGAAATATGTGCGAAATTCGTAACTCTACAATGCTTCTGGGGGTACCTTGGCCCCCTGCCCCCCCCCCTAAAGCTTAAACATCCTTTATAATATGTGCGCGAGCAGCTTGCTTAATGACTCGGGGGGGGGGGGGGGCGGCTTGGCCCCTTGCCCCCCCTCCCTAAATCCGCCTATGATTATCTATAACACAGATAAAAGGTTCTATAATAATCATTGCAAAATTTTACTAACATTATAAACGTGACAGTTTGTGTCTGGATGTATGCCTAAATGCAGGTGGTTCACTACTGCGTGCCCGCCTATGCGACAGCAATAGTTTCTCCTAATGTTGTTCACTACGGCTTTTACAGCCCAAAACTGCACATCCTACCATTTCACTACCACTATGAGTACACATAAACCATTAATTATTCCCTGAAAGCACTTAAAATCTTAAAAAATAAAAGATAATGATGGTATATTTGTCACAAAGAAATCATTTGAACCATAGTTTGAACTTGTGACAAACAAATAAACCAGCCACGCTGAAAGGGACGGAAGAAAAATAGGTTCTCCTTTTTCTTCACATAGAATTTTCCCTATTGCCGTCACGCTCACACATAATATGGGTACTTCTAGTTGTATTAGTTCTTAGCCTAAATGGGTGTGAACAGATTTTATGTCTGTGTGTCTCCGGATAACCAGTGATTTTTACAAAAGATCCCCCTAGATGGAGCGCCACAATCGCGTGATTTTAAGTTAAAATATCTACAGATTTTTAACAATTCATAATTTCTCATATTTAATTTCTCAATTAAATAGGTACATAATATTTAATTAATCTAACAAATAAAAAATATATAATAAATGAAGTATTCACAGTAATTAAAAATCTATTATTTAGTTCCGCTAGGTTACGCGGGACTTCTTTTCTAAAACTGTTTGCAGAATAAACGATATTTCTTTTTCTTAGGACATTAGTTCCATTATTTTCCGTGGCGCTAGCTTGTATGAAAAATAATTTACTTTTACAATGAACTGTAAATGAATTTTTCTATTTATCTTCAGATGATTTTACATGTTTTAGAAATTAAAAATAAGCAGCAAAAAGATATTTATTACTGATATTTACACGCATCATGCGCACATTAGATTATTTTCCGCTGGCGCTGATTCATTTGAGAAATAAGTTACATTTACTAATTTAAATGAATTCTAATTTGTTTGGCTACTATATAGCATCAAAGTACTCGTCAAGACGAATCAAATGAGCCCAAACTCGATGGGGTTTTTTCTTTTAATCACGGAGTTCCTATGGCCACCTTCCAGCTCCGTTTCGGACCCTGGTTACTATATAGTATCAAAGTACTCGTCAAGACGAATCAAATGAGCCCAGGCCCAAACTCGATGAGGTTTTGTCTTTTGATTACGCGGTTCCTATGACTACCTTTCTTGTTTATTAGCATGTTATATGCGAATCTTTAGATTGATATAACTCTTTTATTTATGAACCGATTTGACTAAAACCAAGACTAAGGTTCAAGTAGAGAAAACTGCAACGTATTAGTGAAAATTTTATTCAAATCGGTGGTGTTGTTTAACCACACCAGTGACACAAACTATTTACAAATTTAGCCCAAATTAAACTAAAGGTCAACCACAAGTTTACAACCATACCGATAGATGGCGTCTGTAGCGTTTTTGGCACTATTTTTTTTTGAATTGAATTTACTTTATATTCTATTACTTTTATTTCGAATTTTTGATGTAAATTAGGGGCGATGTGTCTGATATAAATGATTATTATTTATTTTATTATTTTATTTTACGTTTCCCTAGGAAAAATTGACAAAATGTTTTACGAATTAGATCGCGCAAGTGACTTTTTCGCGTCGTTTTGTTCATATGCGTATTTTCACAGTTCACCTTAGTAAAGGATCACAATGAATGGGGAGAAATTTCCATTCTTATTATATGTATATGGATGGATATGGATGGATGGATTGCGTTCCATACATAGGTATAACTTAAGATGTTAAAAAAAATATAGTAGGCAACAGTATGGACCCTGTCCCTGAGGGAGAATAATTTGTAATAATTGTAAAAATAATTGCAAATTGTAATTGAGAATATTATGGATTCCGGCTGAAACAAATAATAATTTTATTTAATAATGTAATAAAAATATAATGCATCATGAATTAAGATATGCTATAATGTGCATATATGCGTCATGCGTATATAATCTATATTTTATTATTTATGAAATTGTTTTCCAAAGTCTATCAGGGCAAAGTTCGAAGTATCAAAATATCAATAAAAATCAACGAATATAAAAATATTATTTTCGCATGTCATCATTGATAAAATACATATCACATGCTTTTAATCTCTTTGCGGAACAAATTATTCTAGGTATACCTAGAATGTCTAGACTCAAAGGTCTTAGATAACCTAATACCTTTCAATAACAAGTGAATTAAATTAAAACTTTAAAAAAACCCCCAACGCAATATGTAATTCACCATTTTGTGATGTCGGCCATCTTGGATTTTAAATTTATTATAGTGCGTTGTATTTTACGCGTTAAGCCCTTTCATTTGATACCCATATTGCCGGGGTCGTGGAGGAAAAAAGTAATCCGCCATTTTGTAACGGCGGCCATCTTGGACCGATTTCCACCAAACATGGCTAAGAACACTCTCGACTAACTCTACTTTCAAACAAAAACTAAATTAAAATCCGTTCATCCGTTCGGGAGCTACGATGCCACAGACAGACACACACACACACACACACAGACAGACAGACAGACACGTCAAACTTATAACACCCCGTCGTTTTTGCGTCGGTGGTTAATAAAATATTTATGTTGTTGTCCATGACCCTAATTATTTTTATTAAAAAGCCTAAAGCTGCGATACACTTGGTGTAATGTTCGCGCAGAATGACAAATTTTCAACCAACAACAAAAAAAAATTAAAAAAGCCGTTTTCTAGAAACATGAAAATGTATACTCTCCTATTCAAGGGGAAACACTTCTTAGGAAAGAAAATGAGGGAAAATACGTTTAGAGATAAAATGCGTTGAAAACTTTAAAGAAAACAAAAAAAGTGAAAGTTAAGAAAATAATTCCTTCGGGATAAAGAGTTTGTTAAAAAAATTCTCACCAACTCTAGGTACGCGTTCTCCCGTGTAAGGGTCTTGACAGACAGATGGACAAACCAGTGATCCTATAAGGGTTTCGTTTTTTCCTTTGGAAGTAAGAAACCCTAAAAACAAAATATGCTTAGTATTATTTTAAAAATATATCAAATTCATTTTCCTTTTCTATTAAAATGATTAGAAATCTATGCACTGTGTTGAAAACAAACTTTCATTGTGTCGGGAACCTAATATCTCACATTAGGCCTATCAGCTACATCTTTTTACAACAACACATTTTGAAAAAGACGTATCTGGAACAAACTTAAATGTCACTTACAACTTTTTATTTACGTTACATTATTATATGACATTTTAAAAGGGCGTATCTGCCATTACCATTTCGATAGTTACGACGTTTTAAATTGAAGTCTTTTTGAATTAGCTACATTATTATGTCTCAATTTTAAAAGGGCGTATGTTACATTACCGTACGGGTAGTTACGACCTTTTTTTAAGTATTTTTTGTATTGTTAAGTAGCAAAATATCGTTATAATAAAGCGATCGGATTTCCATTGAGAATGCAGATACGATCTTATTAGGGTGACCGAATAATTATTGATAATCCTATTCAGTGTTTGGGAAATATGGATTTATTTTGCGATAAAATAAAGTTCTCGAATGACGTGTCTCCTTGCGGTTATGTCCGGTCAGTAATGCCTTGTTCATTTTTTCCTTTGAATTAGGGACAATAGGTATAGCAGGAAGTTTTATGCGAACTTTTAAAGAATACAAAAAAAACATTTTTCATAATTCTGGATCTGGCTCAAAATGAAATTCGCCACGAATTTAATTAGAAACATTTTAGGAAAAAGTTCGAAGTAAGAAAAGTGCGGGCGATATCGAAAATTTATAACTTTTATATAAACGATCCTTCGATGTGTCTGAATAACAACACAAAAATATTATTTTTTAAATTTATTGTAGGTTAACCTTTGACGACGATCTCGGCGGAGGCTAAGCGACGATGTGACAGTAGGTGGTAGCAGACTTAACCTAGAAAGCGGAATAATTTCTCTCCCTAGCTTCACTGAACATTATGCCGGAACACGGTCAAAATGACCGCTTGGCGACACATTTACCACCAGTAAAAAAAAATTAGTTGTAATAATTTCGATTTAACGATAGAATACAATCGGACACAACAATAACTACAATAAATAGGTTATACAATTGTTATCACAAACAAACGACTTAAAACGTTGTAACTCGACACCAAAGTGTTCTATAAGTAGATACGCATCTAAAAACATATTATTTTTCACTCAACTGAACGCGTTTTGTTCGTCGGCTGTGTGTAGATCGTTATCGTGAAGTTTATGCAACTTTTGTTACTTATTGCCGTGAGATTTGAGATATATTATATTGTTGTAAAAAATGTGTTAATTATGTTATTAGCGGTCTTTACAAATGCCTTATTTGTTCGTTATATAATTTAAAATCCAAATATATTTTACAAGATAAAAAACCGCGAATTTCACATCATTGTGAGACCCTGGGTAGCACTGTACTATATTATGGGCAGCGTTATCTCTTACCATCAGAAGAACGTGTTGCTCGTTTCCTTCTTTCTTTGTATAAAAAAAAATAGCACCAAGCTGGCTCAGCCGAGGTAAAGTGGAAGTATAAGAATGGATTTCTGGATGTCTTGATGTTTGTTACTCTTTCACGCCTGAACGGGTGGACCAATTGAGCTGAAATTTGGTATAGAGATAGCTTAGACCCTGGAACACATAGGCTACAGTACAGTGAGTAAAACCGCTGGGCGCAGCTAGTAATACATATTATTATTTTAATGCCTATTGTTAATAGCATACCATTTTCATTATAAGTATTTAAAGCCATTTATTTTGAAATGTACCTTTGAACTGTTTCTATAAACACACGAGTTTGTAAACAGAAATAAATTTATTGTTCAAATAATAGCATTATTTATTATTCATTTTATTCAATAACCTTTAGGTCGATATATGTAAATAAATGTAAAATAAATATAAATACAATAGATTATACTGTATTATATTCTAAGTAAACAACATGTATGACGAAAGTAACCGAACAATGTTGGGTATTACGTGTCTAAAACCAATCTTAGAATAGAAAGTTAATTTTTTTTAAAGACTAGCTTATGTTCGCGGCTTTGCCCGCGTGGCAAAATCCTTTCTAAGCGAAGGTCTACATCATAAAACCTATCTATATTCCAAATTTCATGCGAATCCGTTCAGCGGTTTGAGCTGTACGTTGATAGATCGGTCAGTCACTCTTTCCTTTTATATATTTAGAAAACATTAAAGTACCCACTACTATTTTTTACGCAAAGAAGTAAACGAGCAAGTCGCTCTCCTGATGGTAATATCGCTGCCATCAGTAGATACAGTGTCACCCAGGATTTCACAACGATGTAAAATTCAAGGTGCACTGCACCAACTGTTACTCTAGATGTTGACTCTTCAGCTCAGTATCTAATTTCACTAGCTACAGTGCTCTCTTACCAAGGCACATTAATGTTTGAAGACGACTGCTCAGGCGGTAGAATAACTTGCACTATATTGGTATATCTCCTGCAAAGGACATCTACCCTGGAGAAAAACCTATCGCTATTCTAAATCATTGGTTTAGGTGTAAAGAGGTTACAAACAGACATACACACATTCGCATTTGTAATACCGTATATATTTACCGGGGGTAGACTTCCTTTGCAGGAGGTCGTCTAGGTGGGTACCCCAACAGTGCCAGTTATTCTACCGCCTGAGCAGTGATGTGCAAACATTACTGTGCTTCGGTAGGAGGGCACTGTAGCTAGTGAAATTATTTATTTATTTATTTATTTAATTATTTAATTATTCAGCACAACGCTAGGACTAACTTAATGCTAAAGTAGCATTTTCTACCAGTTGTCCTGTAACTGGAGAAAAACGTACTGGACAATGGGAGGAGTGCAGACAGAGTTATGGAAATGAAGCAATCTTAAAATTAACATACCATTACAAATTAAGCACTACTACTACTACAAGCTATACTAGATACGAATTACAGAAGCTTTACTTATATATAAAATTAACAATAATAAAAATATATAATATTATGTACTTACATAAAAATAAGATATACATAGGTACTATATTAACGACATAATGTTATTTAAATAATCTATAACAATATACATAGATAATATTTATATAAATATATAGGCAAATAAACAACTATATAATATAAATGAAGAAAATAAATAAGAATAACTATAGATTCTATATATTGACCTGGAATTAAAATCAATGATACATTACTGAATCGCAAAGGTATAAGAGAAAGGTTATAATAAGATGTAATGGGACTGTCCCATTATGAGATACAACTACTCAAGGGAAGTTAGGTATTACACATTTGGGTGAACTTTTTTAATATAATGCTCTCGGGCACGTTTTTTAAATAATTGTTTGGATGTCGCAGACTTTATCTCCAACGGCAGTGCATTCCAGAGCCTGACCGCCTCGATAGTAAAGGAGTTGTCAGTGAAACAGGTAGTGTGTGGAGGCATGATCAAGAAATGGGTATAGCAAGACCTAAGTGAGCGATTATTGTTGTCCTTTAGATAGGTAAACCTATCCTTAAGGTACATAGGCGTATGAGGGTCGGTAAGAATAGAGAAAAGGAGATTGAGAGTGTGGACATCTCTGCGCTCACGAATAGGGAGCCATTTAAGTTTTTCGCGGAATTCAGAAACGTGATCGAATTTTTTGAGGCCAAAGATGAATCTTATGCAGGTGTTTAGAAGGCGGTCAAGTTTGTTTAGGAGATCACAATTAAGGTCCAAAAAACAAACGTCAGCATAGTCTATAATGGGGAGAAGCAAGGAGTTAACAAGACTAATTTTTGTTTTGGTTGGCAGAAAATTTTTCAAACGAATGATAGAATGGAAAGTAGCATAGAATTTGCGTGATATTTCTTTTACATGCTCAGACCAGCAAAGATTAGAGTCAATGGTAATACCAAGGTCTTTTACAGTCGGCGTAAAGGGAATGATGACATCGTTGAACTTTAAATTACTGGGCTAAAGAGTCTTAACATCTTATGACTCTTGAGTAAGAAGCGTTGGTGCAGTGCTCCTAGAATTTCACATAATTGTGAAATCCTAGGTGACACTGTACTGATTATGGGCAGCCGTTATCTCTTAAAATCAGGAGAGCGTCTTGCTCGTCTTCTACTTCATCATATAAATAAATAAATAGGAATATAATTTAGACCGTAGTATAATTTTCAGAATACGAGCTGCTGGCCACAGTCCACATTTAGTCAAGAATAAAATAAATAAATAAAAATATTTTTCATTATGATAAGCTATGCGTCAAGTAGAGCGTATGACGGGATTAAACCACGGACAGACAGACGGACAGACAGGCTATCTCTATTACTTACATTTCTAGATCTGACACTTGACCTGGAGTGACCATGATATGGGATTTTTTGAGACATCGTCTTTAACAACTTGTAATTTTTAATAAGTGATTTATCAACGCACAGCTCAAACCATTGAACTGTATGGGTTAAAACTTGACATTCCATAAACTTATACCTAAAGGTTTTAAACGTAGACCTCCGCCAAAAGTATTTCTTCATGGGCGCAAAGCAATGCATTGAAATAAACATATAAGCAAATTACAATTTTTTTTTTAATATCACTCTAAAAATATTCACTTCGCTCTAAATTGTCCCAAACTCTATGCTTCTAGCTGCATAGTGAATCCTAGACCAGTTTTTGTTCCATAAACCAGCAATTACTTCAGGACAGCGCTGATGAAGGCCGATTCAGCCTCTTAGAATAGAAAAGAATAAAGTATTATTTATTGCATACCAAATACCAAACGAATACAAAAAAGCTTAATAATCTAGATATCTTAATGCTAGGTAAACAATCGGCGGTCTTATCGCACTAGGCAATTTCTTACAGACAACCTGGCCTCTTCATAAAAATAATAGGTACCTATAGGTATATTTAGTATCTCTAAAAGTTATTTCTGTTGTAATCAAGTCTTCGTCACCCTACTGACCTCCTACTGTTAGCGGCGTACCAAAAGCAAACCTGCGCTTGACCGCAAGACCCACAACACATACAAATATAAACCTTATTTACGCACTAACACCTTCATTTCAAAGTGATATTCCCTTGTCAGTTACAGATACTGCTTTAGATAATTTTGACAGGTTTTTGACAGTTCACGCGTGTGCCGCTACCGATACTAAACCCCCCTTCCCCCCATTATGGTCGTTTGCCCTAACGCCTGCCAATCAACATTTGTTGTGGTATTTGACCGCTTTGTTTGATACTGTACCGTAATATCACGACTCACGTATATGATTTTTTGGACACGTATCATTGCTCTGTACTTAAGAATTTTGTTTTCTTAAAAATGAAAGCACATAATATAGTATGTGGCATATAGATAGATAACACTTTATTGAAGAACACCATAATTATAACAATAACGTTCATTTTTAAATAAATATTATGTTCATTTGATTTAGTAGTCATAAAGTGGTATGTGGTATCAATTACCCATATGATATGTTGTTAAGAGAATTAAGTTAAATAAATAAATACAGGGCTTTATAAACAACACCTGCAACATTTTAAAAAAGTAGCCTAAAAGGGAACCACGACTGATTGATTGACAGACTGATCTCTTAACGTACAACATATTTTATGCCGTAGACATTCGCTACGAAAGGATTTATTTGCTAAATAAAACGCGAGTGCAAGTTAGTAATTATAAAATTAAACAACGAAATAAAACGTCACTACCCAAAATGTAGTGTAATGATAGAAATGCTAAAACCAGACACAATAAAACATATCTAAAGCCACAACCTTCCAAACAGCCTTCACCAGCTGATAATGATGATCCCAATAAACAAACAATATTTTTATCTCAATTTGTTGTAAGTAAATAAGAGCAATCAGCATCATATTCTTATCAATTCCTTATCAATACTATCAAACCCCTGATTGCGTAATATTTCACAACTATTTGTAATATTTTGAGTTATTGAAGACGTTTCGTAATGTGGTGCAACATCAATATTGTAAATGATAGATAAGTTTTTCAAAATGACGAGACAAAATTGTTATCCGAAAGGTATCTATTATGTCTACAAAAGAAGGAATCCGTATTCGTCATCTTTACTAAGGGTTCCGTAGGTTTTTTGTATCATTTTCATCAACTTGGATCTTTTTGAAGCTTTTTAGTACGAAAAGCAAGATTTTCTTTAGCACAACATGCCATAATATTATAATAAAGCGTATTTTGTATATACTTACGTTAAATTTTCTTTTCAACATTATAAATCTACTTAGAATGTTTAATATTTCCAAATATTCCTAAAATCTACATAGAGTTTGCACAAGGTGCCGTTTTCGGTCCTCCATATTTTTTTACATATAAAACATGTTTTGCAAATCTACAAGACGTAGAAATAAAGCAGACATTCTTCCACTTAACTAATTAGTTAAGTGGAAGAATGTCTGTTTTATAATTATAAAATTTGATGTTTTTATATTTCACAACTTTTATTTTGAACTGAAATTTAATAGTTTATATAATATTATTATAAAATATTGATACTGGAATATTCAGAACTGGGTAAAACCGCATAATCCAATTAGTATCTATTAGTTATCATAATCACCTACGATGACGTTCAATAAATCTAGATTAGGCAATGATAAATATAATTAATTAAACTTTGCCAGTAGGTACATATTACCATGAATTGCCATTTTAACAATTTTTATCAATAACAATATTTATTTTTCTGCAACATAATACCGTAACATGTGATTAAATTTGATATTATTGCATTACAGAAGATTGCGAAATAACATTGTAATATTATTAACTATTTACATGATAAATGGGGTTGATAAGATAGAAATTTCTTCCGAAGTCCATGAAATTGTTGAAGAAACTTAAATACTTCTATGTAATACAAGGGAATTAAAAAATAACCGACATCAAGCAAGTTTTCGATATGCGAGAATGAGACGCAAAATTTTAATTTAAAACTTTCAAGACTTGAAATCGCTCGACCTGTTTCGATCAAATTTTGTCATTTTTACTTTGTCTCAAGTACCTACTGACGCCTGCCAATATGACAAGCTTTTATTTAACTTGCAATGTATGTCCGGTACAAATCTTGCAACTCAATTTTAAGGCAGTTAGAGTTATTAAATTTAGCAGATTTTTTTATTGAATAAAACTAAATATTGGCATCTACTGTTAATTACTTTCTTTATGTATAGGCATTTAAAACCTTTACACACGAATGAAATTGAATCGTTTTCAAATTGAATAAATTGGTAGTGGCTTAGATCTCGGAACTTATATAGGTACCTATTTATAAAAAAATTAGAACCCTGTACAATATAAAATTGGAACCAGACGTCTTTTAAACCTATTCACCAATAGCAGCTTCCTGTAAAATCGCAAGGGAGCCATAATTCTCGGTATATTACACACCGTGCATTTCAGTAAACCATGGAATGGCGTCGGCCAAGGCACTCATTACACCATGAATAATACAGCGCTGAAACATCGTATGTACGGTAGCTATGTATCATAATATTTCCCCCTGCCAGACGTTCTGTTGTGGAAGAGGTTTTGTAATATGTAAATGGTGTAGGCTATCTAGGCTTGTTTTTAAAAAAGCTAAATGTGGAAGTAGCTTGATCTGATTTCTAGCTTAGGGTGTTATAATTATGTCGTTTATTTTAAAAGTAATTTTACTAAGATAATAATTATGCTAGATGACGAGAGCAGTGTATAGTAGGGCTTGCAGTATCGGTACCATTTCAAGAACCGGGAATTTTGAAACCGATACTCACACGGTACCGGGAAATTCCCGGGAATCGATACTTTTCGATACTTACTAAAAAAAATTGAAAATTTAATTAAAATGCCTTATTAACGCCTAGAAAGATTAAAAGGAGTTAGTTATATCACTAATTATTATTATAAATTTAAGTCAACTAAAGACCCAGTCCTAATACATAATTATATTATAGTAGATTTCGCAATAGAAGCCTATATAAAAGATGGGGTTACAGTAAATATCATAATTTCAATAGGTTTTTTTATACAAAAAAGTAAGAAAACGAGCTAGAAGGTGATGGTAATTGATAACACTGGCCATAATCAGTATACAGTGCCCAGTGCTATCCAGGACGTCTGCTATTATATGCTTGTTTAGTCTGCT
Organism: Hemithea aestivaria; assembly: GCA_947507615.1. Lineage (NCBI taxonomy): Eukaryota > Metazoa > Arthropoda > Insecta > Lepidoptera > Geometridae > Hemithea > Hemithea aestivaria. The sequence continues at coordinate 18,193,242 of OX382330.1, forward strand.
ATAAAAAAATAAAAAAACGCTTTTTATTCGAGAGTCATAAGATGTTCTTACTGACCCAGGAGGAAGCGAAAGAGAGATCAGGAGGAGGACACAGATGACTAAAGCAGCAATGACCAAGCTCACACGCATATGGCAAAGTCGAAAGGTCTCCAACGTTACGAAAACGAGACTAGTGCGAAGTCTGGTTTTCTCAATCTTTCTCTACGGGGCAGAGTCGTGGACAATTAGGGCATCAGAGCGTAAGAAAATCGATGCATTTGAAATGTGGTGTTGGAGACGAATGCTCCGCATACCATGGACGGCCAAAAGAACAAATAAATCTATTCTGGACCAGCTTCGCATACGAATCAGGCTTTCAACAATCTGTTACCAGAAGATCCTTAGTTACTTTGGTCACATTGTCCGCCGACAGCCGGATAACTTGGATAAGTTGATCGTGACGGGCAAGGTGGAAGGATAGAGACCCCGCGGCCGATCACCTAGTCGCTGGTGTGATCAAGTGACCACTCTCATTGGCCTACCAGTTGTAAGCGCCATATGAGAAGCCGAGGACCGGACGAAGTGGAAACAGCTCATGCAGCGGGCTACGGTCGAATTTCAAGGACGCGACCTTCAGTAATGAAGAACACGACTAAGAAGAAGAAGAGAAGAGAGAAGATATTCAGATTCTTCAACCCAGTTATTTCACTAGCTACAGTGCACAGTGCCCTCCTATCTAAGCACAGTAATTATTTTTAAATCTCTGCTCGGGCGTTAGAATAACATGCACTGTTGACTGTTGGAGTGCCCACCTAGTCGACCTCTTGCAAAAGAAATATGCCCCCGGTTGGTAATAATAAAGTCAAGTAAAATAGAAAACCATCGACATTTCCATAACGTACTTGGCATTCTCACTCTTCGATTTGACAGGTTTGTTCTGTTCTTTGCCGATCTGATGGATTCAGCAACTGTAATGCCGGTAAGGATTTTTCATTAACTACAACTTTGAAGTAGTAAATCGTTTTGTTTATCGCGACGAGTGCGTTAATGTCACTGTCAGTCAGTATTTTGGTTTTGGTCTGGTTTATTATAATGAGACCAATCTTCTTCTTCACTAGAAAGCAGAGCACCGAGTTCTCCTTCAGACTTCGCAAGATACTGTAAATTGCAAGTGGTTGCTATCGAGATATTTTTTCCACTTCTCTAGAGCTCTCCTCATAAAATATTCCCCATATATTATTAATGCGGAAAACTAAAAAATCACTTCTCTTGAGTATGTATTTCGTTTTGTTCTCGGGTCTTTCCATCTTTTTCTTTTATTTCTTCATTTTTTGACTTTTATGACTTTGTTCATATTATTATGGTCAGTAAAATCTAGTAGATTTTCGGATAAAAAGAGCTTAATCTCATGTTTCTAGTATTTAAAGTCATTTAATAGATTTCAATTTACAAAATTAAGCAGTATTTTATTTAAAAAATCGATAAAGTAATGAATTTATAACTAAAGCATCAAAAGTATCGAAAGTATCGATTCCCGGGAAATTTCAAAAAAGTATCGGTACCGAAATATCATAAAATTTTCGAGAATTCCCGGGAATTTCGATACCGGGATTTCCCGGGAGCATGCCCTAGTGTATAGGTACACACAGGGCTTTAAGGCGATTTTCACACTGCCCCGCATGATGCAGCGTAGCGCGTGGATGCATTTTCTGTGTGTTAGACTGTGCGTGTTTTCCATACAAACGGAGATACTTACAAGCAACGGAAGAACACGCATCCACGCGCTACGCTGCATCATGCGGGGCAGTGTGAGAATCGCCTTAACGTATCTCGTAGTTTTGAATACCGAAAAGATAAACATTTTTAAATTACATGTATTAGTTGATCAAAATGTTCTTGATGTCAATAGGGACAACCTGCACTTGAAGAATGGTAAAACTTTACTCATAATAAAAAGAGAATAGAATATGATAAAAGCACGACTTCAACGTAACGTTGTACATTCTAGACAATGTTCAAAGGATGACACAAATAATACGATCAAAGTAATTAGTAATGAAACATCCCTTACCGAGGGTATAATTAGGGTAATCACGGTGAAGGACCGAGGGTCTATAATAGGCTGTAATAGTTCTTATAGCCGAGGGTGTGGAGGTGACCCGCGACCACAACACCAGGTGGATGGCTTCCCAGGAGTCGAGGAGTTGGAGCTGACTTTACACTGATGAATGTAATAATGATGGATTTCATACTAGTTCTACTTACTCGTATAAGTGCGAAAGTATAGATGTGTGTGTGTGTGTGTGTGTGTGTATGTATGTTTGTTACCTCTTCATACCTAAAAAATTGAGCCGATTGAGATGAAATTTGTTATAAAAGTGGTGGTAGCTTTAACTCCTGAGTAACACATTGGTTACGCGATGTTCTACGAGTACAGCTCATTCTCTGGGTACAGAAATTTGCATTATTTAGTAACATGCATTTGCCATTAACTCGGAAATTCATTTAATTATTTTTTAGTAGAACCACGTCAACTTTCGTCTTCCATTCTGAAAAGTCGTTACAATGGTTCATATTAAAGAAAGAGTTTTTGATATGACAGAATTATAAAACTCTAGATTGCGCAAACAGAGTCAGATATAGATAACGTAGAAGAAAAACCCAAGTTTTTATATTATTTAGGTACAAATGAAACTCCCAATAAAAACTCTCCAACTATTCCTAAACCCAACTGCCCCCACTAATAAAATATGGACGCGATTAACCGTCCGTCAGTCGTCAACCAACCATCAAATGGTTCCGTAATTCCACGACAAACTACAATAAACTGTTATTTAGCCTTGTTGGGGACTCTGCCGCTTCATTATTCATTAGTGTAGCTTTCAATATTTTACCTGTTCGTATGAACCCCCTTTAATTTGTAGGCGTGGGGCGATCGTTGTGACGGTGGGGCAATTTCGCGTTTGACGTCTGCTAAGATTTTGTCTTTTGTCTGTCTGTAATCAAATCTTGCAGTCTTAATTTGGTCCACTTCTTGGTTTCGGATTGAACTGAAATTTTGCATGCATGTATAAATCGATTGACAATGCAATATTATTATGACATCGAGCTGATCTTATGATGGAGCTGGAAGGTGGCCATAGGAACTCCGTATTTAAACAACGCCATCCCATCGAGTTTAGACTCATTTGGTTCGTCTTGACGAGTACTTTGGTGCTAGATGGTAAAAATAATAAAGGTGTTTTTAAAAAGTTTTTTCAAATGTCACTTGTTATGACTAGACTTGATCAAGGGGATATATTATGTAGCGAATCATGAATTGACTTGCGCTTATCGGACTAAAGGGCAAAGTTACCAGCAATATTACAAGTTACAAGGCATGACGAGACCCGACAACTAAGAATAAGAAAACGTCAACTTTTTGAATAGAATGTATTAAAAAACGTTAAATACACATACATTCTTTGTTTTTTTAATACTTTTTATAAGAAATTGGGACTTGAACATAGTGCAATCAAACGTAAACTTACAAAACTGTTACGACATTAATTCTCACCAAATCCCCAAAGTTTACAATAAGAATGTTTTCAATAATTCATGAGAAGCACTCGTCAGTGTAGCCAGTCGTCATCGAGTGGTAAATGGTTACCGTCCTAAAGTTTCTGCGACTTGACCACCCTCTGCGTCAATACCCAATTGATTCTTTAAGCAAGTGGAAATTGATTTTGTGAGAAGTCTCGACATCGCAATGCTACATTAATGACGATGTTGAGAAATGTTACATTTTTTTTACAAAATTTTTTAAATGTGAATTTTCGAAGATAAATCATGGGCTTTTTGGAGGGTTGAACAATTTTTACATTAATGTAACATGTTACTAATACACTTTTTGAAGTGAAACTTCTTTATCGGCGTTGGAAAAAATTTACCGTCACATTTTTTCGGTTACGCGTCACATTTTTCAGTTAGGCGCCATCTTTTGTTTCTTGCCCCTACCACGGTTGGTTCAGACGAAGAGTACTTTCACTTTCTCCAATGAACATGAATTTAAAAAATTTATAAATTTAAAATTTAAATTTAATTTAATTAAAGAAGTTTCACTTCTTACGTGTGTAAACTAGTACACGCACACATTTTTTTTGGGCTTAGGGCCTATTGGCTATCGCCAAACAACATGTAAAACACTAGAATCCATAGACAATTTTGCGTACATTACTTGCTTAAACCTTCTCATTAATATGAGAGAACAAACGCAGCAATGTACATCGAAGTTGTCATCAATCATCATCAAAAAGGTGAGGATTAGCCAATAGGCCCTCTGACGTCTCATCCAGCTTCAGTTCTGTATTAGTTTTATTTATTTTTTATTTAGGACAATATTGTAACATTTTGCAATTTACAATAGTCAATAATTAATTTTCAATTTGAATCACATTTCGTCAACGCAAAATGTTGCGTAAATGTTACACAAAACTTTAATTATCACACGATAAGTACAGCCATAAAGTTACAATTAAATACGAATGTGTACCATTGTTCGCCGTGTAATTAAATATTACGGCATTTTCCAAACAATTTGTGTTTGAAATACTGTGTTTAGACAATGATGGTGCCGAGGGGAACAGGTGGCAGTTCTCATGGTGTGGCCACTCCATAGCCAGGAACTAAGGACTGTGGGGCCAGGTTAACTTGGTGCTGTGGCGCCACTGAGCCTGCAAACAATTTATAATAATTAGCAACATTATTTAATATTTAGTGTTAATTCCGCTCTAAATTTGTGAGTCAAACTAAGTAACAATTTAATATTATTAACAACAAACAACTACAATTTAATATTAACAACAACAACAATCAAATGCAAACAATTTATTATTTTTTTTAAAAGACAGAATCCAAATTAATCGTAGTTACATTTGATCTGGGTCGTTCCTGAGTGCAAATAATGTCCATCGCTATACAAGTACGTAAATGTTTTTAATTGAGTCTATATAGAAAGATAAATAACACTTATATTGCACACAAAAAATATACAAACAAACAATATATAGGATTAAATACATTTGAAATTGATCAGTCAGTCATTGAACAGTCTATCCTGTTATTTTATCAACCCCATCGGATATTTACAAGCTTAGTTCCAAAAAATGCCACCACCAGTTTAAAATTGTGGTATTATACCAAGTACCACGCCAGTCGTACCATCTCACTCAATTATTCAGTAGCGATCAACCGCTGTATCGCCTCAAACCCAACATTTATCATTTAAAGGAAAAAACCTATTTCTTCCAGTCATTTGGTAATTGGTAAGAATTTTAAATTGATAACTACATTGTAAGTACGGGTAATCATAAATTTAAGTTAAAATAAGTGGATAAAAATGAAACTTAAAGCTTGGTTTTAATAAGCGATGGCGAAACGCACGATTTAATAAATTAAGAAAGTCCACTACTTTTGATAAAAAAAAATACTGCTTGTAATTTTCCATGTCGCTTCAAAAGGCATTAGACAAGAGCTCGAGACTAAGGCTAAAGAGACTTAGGGTAAGGCACGAGCCGCCGTCTTGACGCGGTGGACGGAGGACCTGGCCCCACCGATATCAGGGCAAAGGACTGTAGAAGCCATCTGCCCAGTCCTGCAAAGGTGGGTTGGGCGGCGGTTTGGCTCCTTAACGTTCCGACTGGTGCAGATGCTTTCCGGGCACGGATGCTTTGGGAAGTATCTGTACCAGATCCAGAGGGAGCCGACTCCAGTCTGCCACGAGTGCGGGGAGCAACAAGACACAGCGCTCCACACGTTAGAAGAGTGTGCCACCTTCTCACAGCAGCGGCACACGCTCACTGCATACATAGGAATCAATCTCTCGCTGTCGAGTGTGGTGAAGGCTATGCTTGACAGTGAGAGATCTTGGCAGGCTGTGGTCACCTTCTGTGAAAATGTAATGATACAGAAGGAAGCTGCGGAGCGACTCAGGGAAGAACATACCCTGGCTGACCCGCTCCGGCGCCGACGAACAGGGGCGAGGAGGAGGAGGTTTGCCCACCTCCTCCCGTCTACACAGATGGGTCACCGGTAGAGTCGGGGGACTCTGCCGGATAACATGACCCACACGTCTAAGGGATGATCTTAGTGAACGGGATCATCCCTCAAGGGTACTAAGGCCTAGCAAATAGGGCCTACCGCTGGGGCGAGATGGTGAATGCTTTAGCGACCCCATCTCGCCTCGATTGAGCGGAGGACTGTTCACGGGGGGTTTTTAGTGGGTGCAAGTCCCACACTCCCCCTTCCGTTACCCCCGTGGCGGAAGGGTAGTGCGAAGGCATTTTCCCCGCCTCAAAAAAAAAAAAAAAAAAAAAAGGTATTTGCTCAGCTGAGATAGCATAGACTAAATTAAAAAAAGCTACCAGCGATTGACGTGTCTATGGCCCCAGGATAGGAAAGGGAGGTCTTTGCTTAGCGCGATATATCAGAAGCGAAAAGCGCAGGGAGCGTGTTCACGTGATGAGTATTTTCAAAAATTCTATCTCAGAATCTCCAACTCTATGAAAAGGAATGCCAAAGTTGGTAGGAAAATTTGAAATTGTGAGTTCAAGTCCTAAAAATTTGATTGTATAAATATAATGAAGAATTTGCCGCTTTATCACTTAACTAGCTGCACTCAGCGGTTTTACCCGCTGTACTACCGCCGCTATGTGTTATTCCAGGGTTAAAGCTATCTCTATACCAAATTTCAGTTCAATCGGTCTGCACGTTTAGGCGTGAAGAAGTAGCAAACATACACACTTACTCACAAACTATCGCATTTATAAAATATTATGATTACCTACTATATAATATTTACTACTGACTCCTAACTCCTGCCATGAAGATGGCTTGGTTGTCTGGAAGAGATCGCTATTAGCGATAAGACCGCCAATTGTAACACTTCTTTCTGTGTAATCTTAGTTCTAAGTTTATATTGTTGTATTTGTGTGAACAATAAAGAGTTTTCTATTCTATTCTATTCTATGGCTTCTTAGTCAAGAAAAAGCCTTTTATTATATCGGTGTGATAGAATTCGTGCATCTAGTAGCACAGAGCGTGACAGAAGTCACAGTATCACAGATGTACGTCCATCTTCAATTCACTGTAATCAACAGTGACCATCGGTGACTTACCACCAGGAATGCTCACAGGTTACTTACGAATAGATCGGTTTTAAAATTGACATACTTAGTAAGCACTGCTAATTTCTAGAAAATCCAAAAAATTAAAATCTAAATATATAAAAGGAAAGAGTGACTGACTGACTGATCTGTCAACACATAGCCCAAACCGCTGGACGGATTAAGTTGAAATTTGGCATACAGGTAGGTATTAAGGCGTAGACATTCGCTAAGAAACGAGTTTGCCATTCGGGCAAAGCCGCGAGCATAAGCTGGTAATAAATAAAATAATTGAGGTTTATACTCCAACAGAACATACCCTACTTACACTGTCAGAGTCAAATCACAATTTAAAGGTTTTGTGGCTAACCTAAATGTTGCAGTTTCAGGTCGCTGAGATTACTACAGGGTCTGCAATATGACCTAACGACTGCCTCCTACATATCTTATAGGAAACAGCCGGGACCCACGCGCCGAAGCACGACATAAATATTACAATAAATATAGGAAGATAGGGTAATGTAATCAACAGTAAAGATCTTGGGATGGGTCAAAAATTACTACACGTTCGTTATGCAATAAAATATATATTTGTAGAATTAAGTTTTTGAAAATGTCTCTCAGTAAAGCTGTAGATATACATATTTTTTTATATTTTAAAGAGTTTGCCAATTTGCTGTAGCTTTTAAAAACAGAAAATTGATACATTCGTATTTTGGATACACATGCCCCCTTACGAAATGTGTCCACATGCTCACGTGATCGAAATTCTCATGCATTTGTGCATTTTCTATGGCCATACCGGTCTTATTTATTCTGTGGGCATTCCTGTACAACTTTTATAACGCGTGTCATGTGATTTCCATACTGATTTACATCTGATTCTATTTTAATTTGATCTTTATGGCCAATAAGATAGAGGTCATAATGATACACTTTGTGCCGATACTGCGATCAAATTGATAGGTAAAATGTTTGGTCTTTTTAGATGAAAGCATGAATAAATAAAGAGCCAAAGTTATACCTACTAAAATTAATACAATAACTATGTTAGTTAATTAGCTTCACATGTTTCACTATACCTAATTCTAGCTTAATCGGTTTGGCCGTTTAGATGTATACGAAATACGATGTAATAGATGGTCCTATTAGTAGAACAAAGTTACATCCGTAAAATCCCTGCTTTACAGAATTGAGATTTAATACTTGGCACAACTTTTTTTACATAATTTTTCTTAATACTTAATTCAAGGCCAAAAGGCAAAAAACTAAGGGCAAAGTTTATGCAAACTTAAAATGGCTCTCATGTAATCCTGTAACTATTTAAAAAAAATCAAATGTAACTTTGCTCTACAGATAGGTCGACACATCCATACTTACGCATTTGTTAATATTAGCAGGATGTTCCTATTAAATCAGCAATATTCGAATGTTTTTATTTAATTCATCGTATCTCAGTGAGAATATATCCATTTAAATGTCTTTTACACCTAGAAACAGAATTTACGCAAGCTTATTAAACTTCTTGTAAAAAACTGCACAGAAGTTCAATTAACCTATCTCATAAAATGACAAACGAACAATTGCGCACGCCTCCGCTAAACGAATTTATACCACTGTTTTATTGTTTACATAATATTATACTTAATTGCCTTTACTACAAAGCTCAATATCGTCTAGCAATATCTTTTCGTAATGTGTTGAAGTTAGGTCCCTTAACAGGGGATATAAAAACCACAATCTTAGCAACTTAGTTAAGTATTCACTCAGCTTAAATGTTGTGACTTTTTGCCACATAGTTTCATCCTTGTTTCGTAATTGTTACTAACAACATATTATCTGAATACTATTGCTGATTTTTATACGAATACGATCTCAATTTCGTTAAAATATATATTTGTAAATTAGTAATATAAATACATATAGATACGAGTACATATACAGATTATAAATTGTCAAAAAGGCTACCTTGGGCCGTTCCTGTTAAAAGGTGCTTAGAATTATACCAGCAGCGTTTTAGCTTTGTTATTGCACCAGGAGGCAGGAACTACCCAGAGCGAGCGCTCTAGGTCGTTATACACTACATTTTTAATTACAATAAACTGGATGTCCCATCTTTCAGATAACTAATGAATGAATGTGTTAAAGTTAGGTGTCCCTTGACAATTTTAATTTGTTTTCTTGGCCGCGGTAAAAATGGGATGTCACACGAGTAAAACATGGCCGCATATAATATTGTAATCGTTATGCAGTTAAGCGTAAAGTTTGCTGTCTCAACGCAAATTTTATCGCGTTTTATTGGTGAATACAGGAGATGATATAATTGTGAGAAGAAAGTATAGAATAGATAAGCCTCTATAGCAGAGGCCACCTGGGAAGGATCACAACTTTGACAGTTATTCAGTCAGTAAGTCGGCCAGTTCGGTCAGTCTTAATCAGTAAGTAAAATTACTGGGCTAAAGCGTCTTAACATCTTATGACTCTTAAGTAAGAAGCGTTGGTGTAGTGCAGCTCGAATTTCACATCATTGTGAAATCCTGGGTAGCACGGTACAGATTATGGGCAGCATTATCTCTTACCATCAGGAGAGCGTCTTGCTCGTCATCTTACTTCTTCACATAAAAAAATCATTCGCCTAACAGTGATAAATATGCAGGCGTTATTGTATTCCGGACGAAAGGGTAATATAACCAATGAAATTACGGGGCCTGACGAGATTCTCAGGGTTACAGGCTCAGAGAAATGCCGAGCAGGACTTTGGAATTTAAAACATTGGGTCTGATATGGCAAATCATAAAAAAAAATATATTGGGGTTTACACTCCAACAAAACAGGTTACCCTACTTACACTGTCTGAATCAAATTACGATGTATAGGTTGTGTGGCTAACCTAAATGTTGCAGTGTCAGGTCGCCGAGATTACTACCGGGCCTGCAACATGAACTAACGACCGCCTCCTTTTTTTTTTTTTTTTTTTTTTTTTGACCCAGGAAAAATGCGTTACGCATCATCACCCACGCCGGGGGGCGCGGGGTGGTATGTGGGACTCCCCCGCCAGAGATGGGAGCGGCGGGGATACCCACTAAAAAACCTGGGGTGTTCCTGCGGGACGCCATAATGCCGGGGCAACGGGTACGCCGAAGCACTCATCCGCGGCCCCGACGGCGTTTGGTCCTCACTGACAGGAGGACCCCTCCGCGGTGGGGTAAAGAGGAGTTTCACCCCACACTCTCAAGGGGCGCGCGGAAACACCGCGCGCGCCACCTCGTGGGTCTGTTCTTGCGGCGACGAATACCCCCGTACTCGCCGCCTAGACCCAGGTTATGGGGGCTGGAGAAGGGCGTGGAAGATACGCCACCACCATGGCTCCATGGCTCTTACCATGGTTGCCAGCGAGAGTTCGCCCCCCATAACAGCGACGAGGGTACAGCGCTCACTGACCCAAGCTGGGCACTCCTCCAGTGTATGCTGCGCCGTATCCACGTCGCTACCACAGTGGTGGCAAGCAGGGGTCGGTTCCCTGCCGGCTACGTGGTGCAGGTACTTTCCGAAGCATCCGTGCCCGGAAAGCACCTGCACGAGCCGGAAGGTCAAGGACCCGTGCTCTCTGTCCGTCCACTGCTGGAGTAGTGGACGGACTGCCACCACTGTCCAGCTGCCTGCTCGAGGGTGGGCCAGACGCGTACTCCACCTCTCGAGCAGTGCCTCCTTGGCTTCCTCCTTCCACCTCTCTACCTCCCTGGGAGACGCGGTGAGCCCGCGGAGGCGAAGCGCGGCGCGCCACTCGTAGCGCGCCGCATACAGCTCCGCCTCCAGGTCCCAGGGGGGAGATCCTGCCAAGAGGCACGCCGCCTCGTAGGAGACCGTGCGGTAACCCCGTATTACCCCGACGGCCATCACCCTCTGAGGACGTCTCAGATGGGCGATGGTTTGCTCCGTCAGGGCATCCACCCATACGGGGGCTCCATACAGAGCCATGGACCGCACGACTCCCACGTACAGGCGACGGCAGCTGGTCCGAGGTCCGCCTAGGTTCGGCAGCAGCCGCTTGAGAGCGGCCGCCGCACCCATCAGGCGGGGAGCCAACCGGGCAAAGTGCTCCCGGAAGTTCCACCGCCCGTCGAGGACGAGTCCAAGATATCTCATCGAGGGCTCGACCCCGATGCAGACCTCCCCGATAGGGATAGTGGAACCCCTACTCGGGGCCCTCCGAGGCCCGTGAAAACACAGGGCCTCGGTTTTGTTGAGGCCCACCCGGAGTCCCAACCTCCCTATCCGTGCCACCACCTCCCCCACCGCCACGGTGGCAAGGCGGGCAGCCTCCTGGAATGTCCCCCCCGGGGCCATGACGAGCGTGTCGTCCGCGTAACACGTCACGCTGGCCCCCGGGGGAAGATCCCCGCGCAGCACCCAGTCGTATCCGATGTTCCACAGGAGCGGTCCTAAGACCGAGCCCTGTGGAACACCGCACGACATCTCTCTCCGCAGCGTCCGTCCATCGTCGCCCGGAAAGGTGATGCACCTATCCGAGAGGTAGGCCCCGACAATCCGGCTCAGGTAGGGAGGCACATCATGGTACTTCAGTGCCTCCCTGATGACGGCCCACGGCATGGAGTTGAACGCGTTGGCGATGTCCAGGGACACCGCCAACAGAACACCGCCGCGGGCGACCACCATGTCCGAGTGGGCCTTGACGCGCTTGATCGCGTCAATCGTCGATCGGCCCACCCGGAAGCCGAATTGTCGATCGGACAAATCCGGGCCTACCTCGGCGAGATGCTTGACGAGGCGGCAAGCCACCACCCGTTCAAACAACTTGTCCGCCTCGTCAAGCAAGACGATGGGACGGTACGCTGCGGGAGAGTCTGCTGCGCGCCCCTCCTTTCGGAGGAGCACAAGGCTGCCCGCCTTCCACCGCGAGGGGAACCGCCCCGACTCCAGACAGGCATCCATGAGCCTTCGGAAGCGGTCCCCGAGGGCGTCCAACGCCAGGACCCAGGCGACGCCGGGAATGCCATCCGGCCCCGGAGCCTTGCGCTTACCGCGCATCCGGGACACGGCATATCCCAGCTCGCCCGCCGACACTGGTGGCACCGCAGTGTCCTCCTGGCGCGCCCTCTCGGGAGGCGCCATCTCCGGGGGCTCGTACTCCACCCCGGAGGGAAAGAGCGAGCTAACCACCTTCTCCAGAAGGCGGGGCTCCAGAGTCTCCGTCAGTGGGTGGGCCCATGGTCGGAGTTTCCCCCTGACCATTTTGTAGGGCCGCCCCCACGGATCGCGGTTCAGAGACTCCAGGAGCTCCGCCTTAGCCCGCTCTTTGGAGTCGCCAATCAGCCGCTGCAGAGCCTTCTTGCGCTCCGTATACGCGTCATGCAGCTGCTGACTGGCGAGTCTGCGCCTCACCCGAAAACGTCGTGTGGCCTGGCGTCTCGCTTCCACGCAGCGGGAGCGCTCGGCTGCGATCTCCTGAGACCACCAGTACACACACGTTTTCTGAGGATAAGGTCTGGCCCGGGACATGCCAGCGTCGCATATTAGCGACATCGCTTCCCGGAACCACTCGGCCTCATCCTCCACATCCACTGGCCCCTCTGGGGGGGCCAGCCACGCCTGGACAATGGAGGCCTCTATGATAGCCTCCCTGTCCAGGCTCCTTATGGCCCACCTCGGCGACGACGGCGCCGTCCTCGGGCGACGGGGACTGGAATTTGTGGAGACACTGAATCGGATATAGAGATGATCCGACAGTGTCTCCACATCCTCCACCACCTTCCAGTCCCGAACACGGCGTGCGATGGCTGGGGCGGCAAATGAGAGGTCCACGATGGACCCCCCGTTCCGCCGCACGCACGTGTTCACCGACCCGCGATTGAGTATCGACAGGCCGGCTATCGTCGCCCACTCCTCCAGAGTCTCGCCGCGCGCGTCAGTCCTGGGGGATCCCCACGCCAAGGATTTGGCGTTGAAATCCCCCAGAACGAGCGCGGGACGAGGCAGGGTCTGCCCAATGAGGGTCCCTACCCCGTCCAGGAGCGATTCAAACTCGGCGAGACTCCTGTTGGGCGAGAAGTACACTCCGATGAGGAGGTACTCTCGCCAGAGGACCGCAGCGTACCCACTCCCCCTCGCAACAACCGAAGGGGGTGGGGCGCCGGACGCCGTCGAGGCGACGATGGCCACCGAACCACCAACATCTCCTACCCAGTTATCCCGGGGAGGGATGAAGTATGGTTCGGAGACCACCGCGACCTCTATCGACCACTGTGCCATGCTCTGCAGGAGTAAATCCTGCGCTGCTGCACAGTGGTTGATATTCGCCTGTAAGATTTGGTGGGCCATATTAATCCCCCGCGGTCTCCATATCCTCCACTACCCGCGGGGGAGACCGGGCGGCCGGGATGTGAGCGGCCGCTCCGGTGCTCCTCTTTGGTTTGGGTGGGTGGCATTGCTTGCCACCCATCCGATGCGCCGATGGTTTTCCCGCCGCCGCGCACAGGGAGCACTTGGGCGCGGGGGCGGGACACTTGGCCGCGATGTGGCCCTTCTGACCGCAGCGGTAACACTCGTCGCTGCGGTCCGCTGTACAAGTGCACTGCACACGGACGTGACCCGTGTGCAGGCACCTGTAGCACCTCATCGGCCGGGACTCGAGCACAGTGACCTGTGCCGAGACCCAGCCGACAAGGAGCCTCCCTCCTGAGGCCAACTGTTTGGCCGCGACTACCGGGCACCGCACAAAGGCCGAGCCCGTGCCCCGGATGCCGCGCCGTACCTCACCGACTTGCACCGACTGCTCAGAGCAGCCGGTGCGCTTCGCCACTGCCGCCGCCACGTCCGCTGAGGTAACGGAATCATCCAGACCCGATATCCGCATCTCTGCGGTCTTTACGGGTCTGGAGATCTTTACTTGCTCCGGATCCAGGGCTTCCCTCAGTTTCGCAGCCAGGGAGTCCGCCTTCTCACCGCTGGTGGTGCCCGCCACTTCCAGTATACGGGCCCCGGTGACCGCTTTGCGGATTCGGAGCCCCTGGTCGATGCCGATGCTGGCTAGGTCGACTGCTCTCCTCGCTTGGCCCAGCACATCAGCGTATGTTACGCCACTCTCCACGGCCGCCGGCTGCAGCGAGATAACTACAGCCGAAGACCGCGGAGCTTGCAGCTTCACCTGGCGCTGCTTGATCGGCACCGGCGCAGCAGTACGTTTTTTACCTCGCCTGCCAACGACCGTCCACCCGTCGGCCGCAGCGGGCGTCTGCGCAGGCTGCGGGGCAGCCTTGCGAGCTCCCCGTCCAGCCGCCGCCGTTGACGACACGGTCAAGGCCCGCGGGGCCGGCGCCGGAAGACGCGGCGTCGGGTTGGGAACAGCGGCAGGTGCCTTCCTCTTACCTTTTCCCTTCCCCTTCCCCTTTCCTTTCTGCTCTTTAAGCGCAGCCACCGGCGGAGAAGCAGAGGTGGATGGACCCGGCACCGGGTTAGGAACAACGGCAGCAGCCGCAGCCCTCTGCCGAGCTGCGAGCGGCGGTGCCAGCCTCTTTTCTGGGAGAAGGCGACTCTCCACCTCCTCAAGCCGGGCATTCACCATGGTCCCCACCTGGACCATGATGCCCCTCGCAAACTCCTCCTGCGATAGGGCAGGAGGAGGCTCGACCGTCAACGATGTCCTACGTGGAGGAGGCGTGGACGAGGGCGGCGAGGGGGCAGGGGGCTCCCTGGTCCGCGCCACCTCAACCCGGAGCATTTCCACTGCGCTCCGAAGTCCAGTCACCTCTGTGCGGAGGCGAGCATTCTCAGCCCTCAGCACAGCTACCTCCGAGGTGGAGCTTCTGCTCGCGAGGGCCTCCACAATTTCGCCGAAGACCCGGGTCGTCAGATTGAGGCCTTTGACGAAGCCTCCCTTCAGACTGCCGGATCTAGCGGCCACCTCTTTGTTAATGTGCAGGCATTTTTTGGCCTGCACAGTCGTCGAGCTCACGGACCATCTGCTCGACGGTCCGCTCGACGCCCGCTTTTTTCGCCTCGGTCTTACGAAACTCCGCCCTACGGTCAATGAAGACCTTGGGGGGCGGAGGTCCCATCAACTCTGCCTCGGCGGATGATACCGAGGGTGACGGTGATAGGTCAGCACGCGACCTGCGAACGACCGCCTCCTACATTAATATATTATAGGAAACAGCCGGGACCCACAGTTTTACAGCGAAAATCTTTGCCACACTGAGATTTGAACCCAGGACCTCCGGCTTACAAGCCGGACAACGATCACTGGACCATGGACGCTACAAATGATGGTCAATCATGATGCTTCCCATCACGCACTTGATTTGCTCATCTCGTGAATCATTGTCACTTAAAATAAAGTTTCTTTTGTATTTCATTATAGGCTAAACTTTGACAACGATATCACTTGATGACTGACCAACGCTGCGGCCGCAGATGGCAGCAGACTAAACCTATAAGGCGGTATAAATCCCTTCCTGGCTTCACTGAACATCATGCCGGAATACGGCCACAATGACCGTTTGGCGATACGGTTGTTTTAAATTAAGTAATAGAGATCACTAAACTACATGCAATTTAAAATTAACATAATCAAGAAATTCAGGAAATGGCAATAAAATCAAAATACAATTAAAATGTATGATTATAATAAAATGTACGAAGTAAAACAAAGGGAACTATCCCTTAGACAACTAACATAAAATCAATGTGTGACAGTAGCTTATGAAGTTAGTTAATTTAATCCCGACTGCGTCTGCGCAGGATATTTTAAACTGCTTTCTATTTACATGGAGACGTGAGATAGGTGTTGGAATACTAGTACGTTTCTATGGATCTGCCTGCTGCACACTATATCCTATGTAATATAATAAACGTGAAAGTTTATTAGAATGGATGTCTGGATGTATGTTTGTTACACTTTCACGCCTAAACGGGTGGACCGATTGAGCTGAAATTTGTAGAGAGAATTGGTAGAGAGATAGCTTAGACGATGGAATAGCACATAGGGTACAGTACAGCGGGTAAAACCGCCGGGCGCAGCATACTCAAGAGTCGTAAGATGTTAGGGTATTTGGTCAGCTTGAAACCACTGCTTAATTAATAAGTTTGAAATCTAAAACACTTTAGACTTCTAGACTTGTCTTTAGACTTGTAGACTTCCATTACAGGAGGTCGATTAGATGGCTGCCCCAACAGTGCCAGTTATTCTACCGCCTGAGCAGTGATGTGCAAACATTACTGTCTTTCGGTTGAGGGCACTGTAGCTAATGAAATTACTGACCTGAAGAGTCACATCTGACTATTGGGTTTGAAGCGTTGGTACACTGCACCTAGAATTTTACTTCGTTGTGAAATCCTGTGTGGACCTGTACTAATTATGAGCATCGTTATCTTTAACCATCAAGGGGACGTCTTGCTCGTCTTATTACTTAGTTGCACAAAAAAGCACTGCCCTATATTTTTTTATTCATTTTTGGTTAGCTTTTGACCACGATCTCGCCTGATCTTAAGCGATGATGCGTCGAAGATGGCCGCAGACTTAACCTAGAAGGCAGGATATTGGTGGTCGCACATATATCAACATCCGCGCCGAAAGAATTGTTATATAGGAAATCTTCTTCCAATTCGGACGATTCGACTCCGGCAAGTGTGCGAGGTTTCATAAGATTTCATATAAAGAATTTATAATTCAATTCGGTCGGCGCGTCGATGCGGATTGACGTTTCACCACAAATCCTTTACTGAACATCGTGCCGCATTACGGTCATAATAACCGCTTGGCGATACGGTACGAATTTACTCCCTTTTCACACCTTCACAGACAGACGAAATAACACATTTATAATATTAATATGCAATGTAAATGGATACAAGTTTTCTTGTAACATGTTAATTGCTACCGATGGCGGAACCCTCACTGCGCGTGTAATCATATTTGTAATGAACTATGTCACAGTTTCACACTGATCCCACATAAAAACATCATTTTGAACCTTACACCCTTCGAAATAAAGGCCATTTTAAATATATAAAGTAAAACCCTTTGCTGTCAAACAATTTTAAGCCTCATGACTTTAAAAATAAGGATGATTGTAAAGGTTTGAGGTCAGATAATGAGATTCAACCCAAGACCCTGTTTATGGTGTTAAGCGTACATTGATGGGTTTATTAAAAAGGTATTTTTTTAATTAGAAACTTGTCCAGGTGATATAATTCCATACGCTAGTTTTACCTACTGGGGTTATGCTTACTAAATCTGAAAACTCAGGAACCAAGTGACTGGAGGTAGAAGAAAAGATAATCAGAGATTTAATAAGATGATATCTGCTAGGGGGATAATGGTAAAATCAGAATGCCATCTATGTGTGCCAAATTTCAACTAAATACGTTTAAGCTATTAGGGCTATGCCTAGCTCATATTATGACGAACTGGCGAAAGGTATGATCTTCCCCCAGGCGTCCTCTACAATAAATGGTGCGGGGACCATTGCATAAAAATGAGTTCAAGTTCAACTTATGTGCCCGTGTAACTTGCGGGCACTAAGGTACAAATTAAATCAAATTTATTCAAGTCATGAAGGTTCGCAGGTGGACGTGATCTATACAGACTTCGAAAAAGCTTTCGATCGTGTGGATCTCCATACTGTTACGTTAGCTCCAAGAACTTGGTATATGTGGAGATTTTTTCAAGTGGTCATCATTTTATTCGAACATTTTCTTTAAGACTCTACCGCTCGTTCGCAATGCACCTCTATGAGAAGAACAAGCAAGAAACTCATAGGGACTGTTATTTTTAATACGTGTTTTAATGGTTTTATCTTAGTCATCAAGGCTGCAATGTACCTACTGCGAGCATGCCTCAGCTAATGATATCTGGAGGAAATAATGTTATGCATGGAGTGTCACACCTCCGGACGGGTCCAACCGACACGGGGATATATCGCCGCTTGTTATTGCACTCGTACGGAACGGAGGTGTGAAACGGGTACAAACATGACTGCGGTTCGATGTGGCTGCAACTTAATTAGTACGATGCTGTGAATCATCGTAATTTATATCTTCTGATGGAAAACAATATAAGCCGATAAAAAAAAAATGTTATCAATAAATATATAAAATGTTCTAAGTAAAAATAATAATAATTGGGGTTTATACTCCAACAGAACAGGTCACTACCCTACTTACACTGTCAGATTCAAATCACAATTAGCTAAGTACCTATAGGTTGTGCGGGCAACCTATATGTTGCAGTTTCAGGTCGCCAAGATTACTACAGACTACAGGGTCTGCAATATGGGCCTGTAGTAATCTCGGCGACCTGCTCCTACATATCTTATAGGAAACAGTCGAGACTCGAGACCCACAGTTTTATATGCCGACAAATGTTGCCAAATACTGAGAACCAGGGCCTCCTTTATGAATTACAAGCTGGACGTATGACCACTGGGCAACAAAAAGATTGGTGACATAACCTATAAATTGTGATTTGACTCTGACAATGTAACTAGGGTAACCTGTTCTGTTAGATTATGAACCCTAATTATTATTATATATTATGTTCTTCCAATCAATTCAACCTCCAAGGGGGAAAAGGGATGAAAATGGAAAAGTTCTAATATTTTTAGGTTAGTGTTCCCCTACCTCTAGGTAGATACCAGGTACCTATCCAATTTCACTGTCATTAGATCGGAATATAAAGTGTGTACCAAGACGGGGAAACCTGTTAATTCCTCCAATTATGGCAATCAGGATATGAATAATGCGCACACATCTCCGCTCTGTGATGCCTCTGAGAGGGGGGTACTACAGGTTCCTCATATTTTTATACCAATAGAAAATTTAGGCTTTCTAATTTTGTTGCTTTACTTAAGAGCTTGACAAAAATACTACTCGTTTTCTGGTAACCCTCTTACTAGCACAATAGGAAAAAACCTAGTAACTAAGTAACCTAGGTATGACAACTAAGAAAGACTTCAATTTAAAAAAAATATATTGTGCTTACTCTAACGATGTATTTTTTTACATTCAAAATTTTATATAAAAGCCATTTTTTATCTACGAAACAAATTGATGAAGGCCATTGTTTTAGTTCGTACTTTATCTAATAATAGGTATTAATAGCCGTGATTGGATTTTTTTTTTAATTATTTTTATTTATTATAGGTAAGCCTTTGACCTCGCGTTTAGCATTTTTTTAACTTTTAAGACTTATACAGAAAGTCTTAAACAGAGATAAAGGTCGGGCGACCTTAGTAAAACATTAAAGAAAAAAGCGAGTTGAATGGAATTAGGAACAGAGAATGTCGAACCTAGACCCATAGTAGCCCCCTTCTCATACACAAGTGACATCGCCCACGCGCCCCGACCCGCCCGCTTATAATTCAATCCCATACACATCGTTCACTAGTGATGGGACTTGTTTCCATACAACACATACACACATTTTTAGAAATTAAGACTAATACATTTGAAAACTATATTTTATTCTTATTTCCGATTTAATCTTTGCAAGTTGTTAAAAGTATGTAATTTTTTTATATGATTTAATAGTAATAAAAAAGTAATTAATGGTTATATCGATACCAAAATGGTATAATAAAAATAGCAAGCTATACCGTTGGTAAAAATTGTATATTTTCCCGTACATGAGGTAATAAGTTTGTAGCAAGTCATTATGACAATATTATTGTTTAAACAGAAAATAATAACAGATTAGTGACGTTAAACATGATAAACTTTTAGCGTAAATAAAAGGTGTGTCACATGGATATGGATACTAACCGGACCGAAATAGCGCTTCCGCACTACCTCTACTCTTTACATCCACTCTGAATCCGCGAAATGAAGGATCGTAGCGATCCGGCGTAGTCCAACCAATCTGTATTCTAAATTTGAACTCAATCCGTTCAGTGGTTTAAGCTGTGCGTTGATAGATCAGTCAGTCACTCTCTCCTTTTATATGTTTAGATTCATAGAACAAACTTTTTGAAAATTCCTCAAGAGGGTCGATGCACAATATTATTGCACACATTTTAAAAGTGTTTTCAGTTTGATATGTTAAAATATGGCAATATGAGGTGTTTAAAAAAATTTTTTGAAGTGAAAACTTCTTTAGCGGCGCTGAGCACTTTTTTGTATGGGTAAAAACTTTAAAACTCGCGTCAGGGTCACGTGATGCTGATCGAAAAAGCGTAAGATCGAGGGGAAGGGAGAGGAACTAGTATCTCCCACTCTTTCTACCGTGCCTGAGTGTGCTGCTCTGTTGATGGTGTAAAAGTCGTCGAAATTAGGGATGGAAGTTGATTTTTCTGAGAGATAAAATTTAATGTAATATATAAATAACGATATAATATTATAAATAACAACATATAAATTGTCATATTTGTGTACGATAGCGCAATAAATAAACATTGTATTCTACCTCATAAATGATAGTACTTTTATACTTATAATTAAACACAACGTTAATATTGAAGTTTTTTTTTCTACATTGCTTCTTATGCCATTTTTCGTTTAAAATGTGTGCAATAATATTGAGAAGCGACCCTCTTGAGGAATTTTCAAAAAGTTGATTCCATGAATTTAAATTTCAAAATGTGTCAAATAGTGCGAGCTAGAGAGCGTCCCGCGGACCAAGCAGGGCATAAATTCTGCACAAAAAAGAAACGGCGGCGCAGCAAAACGTAAGCAAAAAAAACCTATAAAAACACATTTTAATTTTCAAAAACGCCACTTTGAGGCGTCCAAAAGATGCTAAATTAATAAAAAGTTGCATATTTGAGTTTGTACTGGCATCTTAAGCAAATTTTGTTAAAATTTGACAGTGGGCGCCAGCAAAACGAGAAGCGATTTTGGACCGGAATAATCCCGCTGCCTTACTTAAACTTTATTATGATAGCTGACGTATGTACATCCGATGTCTGTCCGTCTTCCAACTGTTTTTGATGAACCAATGATAGACCTCAGGAACCATAGTATTTTTATGAAAACTACTATGGCTGTTTCTTACTATTATCGGTCCATTTTTTGTCGGATTCGATGCACTATGCTTGCGCTTTATAGCAAAAGTAGTAATTACATAGAGATATATTAATAGGTGCATAGTTTATAAAATCATCATCAACTACCTTAGATGGTTATACACTATTGAATCGACTGGCAAATTTCAACTTTTTTTTAAACTTTGAAAAACCTTGCTTTGTTAATCATATTATGCAATTAAATTTATTTGATTATTCAAATATAAAAAGATATTTATTTGTAACCTACAAACGTTATCGTCTCACCAAGCTCAGCACTATCTTAGTATATGTCTGTGGTCATCAATTACTTAACCTTACTTAAGGTGCGGGTCACAAACATCGCGTCGATTGACCACAATTGGAGGTGGGGCAGCGGGTCGACTACTGAATCATGCCACTCGGGATGTCAAGTGCCTGGTATCTATAACATACTTTATAATACACTACAAAAAAAACATGTTAGAAAAAGAACGCTGCGAAGATCTCGATTGCAAACGTGACGAGCTCAAGGCCCGCCCACCAGTGGTCATCACTTATGAATATGCCAATGGGAACCTTCACCAATAAGGTTGGGTACGCAAGCCACCAAAGAGCGCATCAACGGGCAGACCACCTGCTCCCTGTACACTGAAGATTCGTCTCAGTTAAATATCCCTATCCAGTCATAGCAGTCGCCGAGGCCGAAATCGGCCAGAATTGCGTCATCATTATCATCAAAGGTAAAATATCACGTTAGAAGAATTGTTTGCGTGTTCAGAATAAATGTGTTCCTTAAGCCGCGTCTCCGGCGCATGTTTTGGTTAAAACATTCAACAAAAGCATCACAATTTTTTTTACCAAAAAATGTCAAACAAAAAGTTTTGTTTGCTCTTACAATGTTTTTGCTTTCCATACCCGATGGAAAACACGTACAACAAAACATAAAAATATAAATATCCATCAAAATCGCCAAGCTTTTTGTTGAATGTTGTCATGTTTATAATGTTGAATGGTTGAACCAAAACAGGCGCTGGAGACGCGGCTTTCAATGTCACGTAGTGGCTGAAGAAATAGGTACTTTTTGCTGTATTTTATTAAAATGCAAATAATACAAAACATCAATCAAACATAAAATAATTTTATTGGCATATTGTCTACAATGTATTTGAATATCTTAAAAATTAAATAAAACTAAAACTTACAAATACTAAAAACTAAATCTAATTAGATAACACTATTGTAGAGTGTAGAGGAATATATGGCCAGAATGCTGACGGCATTGCCCTGTTGAATACAACTGCAAATTTTTGAGCAAACTTAAAACTACTAAATCTATTAAAGAAAAGGGGCTCGGCTTAGTTTATAATTCCCACAAAATCAATATACCACAACATCTAAATATCAATATCAGATGACATGATCTAATTGCTCCAGTTAGACAATAAAATAATACTTATATCGACGGAAAAAACAAAACTGCAATAAACCACACCCCTCACAAAAAAATATCACAAAAAATATTCGTCTCCTTGCGACAACAAGGTGACATCCTAAAACCGTTATTGTACAGAATCTTAGACTTAAAAATTAATAGTTTTTTCAATTTACGCTTTTTTAAGATATCACACTGTTGATGAAAATGAATGATATAGAAAAGATAATAAAATATATGAGCATTAACAGTTTAACAGCATAGGTGAGGGGCACAGAATAGAGTTGGATAGTTCTTCAGGTACCACTGAGACTGTAAGAGGCCGCTGAAATTTCAAGTTTTAATTAATTAAGCTGTATCATCATGTCAATACACAAAAAATATGATTTCACTTGAAAAATCACATTATCTTATGCGTCATAAGGAAAGATATTTCGTGAAAACAAAATTATAAATATAAAATATTGCTGAGTTCATCATAGCTGTGCATATAATAATAATTATAATACATATTTGTAATATCACATTTATTTGTATTATTTGTGGTATACCTGTACAGTTATTTAACGGTGATTATTCAATTGGAAAACAAAAAACAAATTACTGGACTTTTGGGATTACTGTGCTTCGGTAGGAGGCCCCTGTACAAATAGCTAGTAAAATTACTGGGCTAAAGAGTCTTAACATCTTATGACTCTTGAGTAAGAAGCGTTGGTGCAGTGCACCTAGAATTGCACATCATTGTGAAATTCTGGGTAGCACTGTACTGATTATGGGCAGCGTTATCTATTAACATCAGGAGAGCGTCTTGCTCGTCTTCTTACTTCTCCACATAAAAAAATATATTTTTTTTCATGAATATTTTAGATAGTTATTCAATTAGATAACCCGGACGACGATCCCAACAAAACATAATAATATCTATGTTTTGTTGGGATCGTCATTAGTTATAAAAGGTGTAAAACTAACACACTGTATACCTCTATTTTATATAGGACGCATATAAATCAATACCAATACATGCCCACAATAAAATTATTTATTTATTACCTACGTCTATTGTTCATAGTTAAACTGACAAACAGAAACATCTAAAAAAAAACAGACTATAAATAAACGTATAAATTTTATGAAAACAATAGTTCGTTATTTGTACAGATTGATATTATTTGTCCATTTTATAATGTTGTATTGTATTGTTAATGATACATTTGATCAAACACATTACTTTGCAAAGATGTAAATATTATCGTGTGTTACACGCATTTTGTAATGTCCACGTGTAAATTATTACCTATTTTAACAATTTATTACGCAGATACGATAATAATTATAATATTTTCGTAATACGTCCTACATCCTACGTTTTACATAAGGGGTCACCCATAACAATAATTTCGTGATTTTGACTCAATAAATAAATAATTGGATTTTATACTCCAACAGAACAGGTTATCGTACTAACACTGTCAGAGTCAAATCACAATTACAGATGTTCGTCTATATCTTGAAAAAAAACTTATACTACAACCTCACCTACCATGATAAATTCCATAAAAAATGGTCAAACGTTTGTGTTAGGTATAAATTAACACATTTCGCACGTTCAATAATAAACCGGAATAACTCAAAAAATCAGGATTCCTACTTTTGTTAATAAAACGCACTAAATCCGATTAAAGAATCAGTAGGCACTTTCACACCCAGCAAAATATACCAAAATGGCTGGTTTTTAGACCACCCCTCTCTTTTCTACAAAAGCGCGCGACAATTCATTCGTGCGATTCAGTTTTGTAACGACCGCGATTTGAAATAAATGTCGTTGTTTTTCTACTACATTGGCGTAATGTAAAATAATTCGGTTTATTTACAAACGCAGGTGAGACTTAAAATGTTTATTTATTTCTAAACTAGCATGTTTTGGTATTATTTCACTTTAGGAGAAAATGCAGCATGACCTATTAAGACTTGTTGCAGTTTATTTTTAATTTGTAATTGCATAGACAAGATAGATTGCGTATTAGTGCGTTTTAGTATTAAATTATCTATTTTCTTTCAGAAGCAATTAATTTTACATCACTTTAATACTAAAACTGTTGGTATAAATGAATCGTATATGCGTTTATTTCAGTTTACGTTCTAAATTCTCTTTAAGTCTAAAAGTGCTTTAGCAATTGATACAGTTTATTACGAAATTTCAAGTCAACTTAATTATGTTTCTAATAAAAAAGTATTGTATTAATTTCGAGTTCCATAGTTTTAATCCAAGATGACGTCTGCAAATAGGAAGCAGCAGTGCCTAAAACTTCTTTAGATGAGTTAAATGTAATGCTGATGTACTGATACGGATAATTGTAAGCCAGACGAAATAAAAGTAAGTAAATAAAGTCGTGTTTACGTAGTTATAGACCTTTTTACTTTTTCTCTAATTTTCTTGTAATGTTCTCAAAATTAATTATTGAGGGCTTTAATTTTTATTTAATGTATATTAATTATTAAAGAGATTTTTAAATGAAACTGAAGATAAAATCCAGCACAGCGTACAGGGAGATAAGGCTTCCAGCTCGTCATGCAGGAAATCAAGGTACCACCACCATCACCACCATACAGTATATTGAAATTCCTAGAAATTTACACTATTCTGTCATTTTCCAGGATCAAATTATAATCTCTGTATCAGGTTTTAGCTCAATAGCGTCAGCCGTTATTGATTGTCCTTCCAAACTCCCACCCCCTTTTATCCCCTTTTAAGGTTGATTTCAGGAATAAAACTATCCTCTCTCCACCTCAAACTCAAATTACATAAAAAATAGTTAAACGGTTACCGGATTTCTTGCATAAATTTCGCACCCTTTAAATACTGGTTTCTGGAACCAGAACTGTTTTATGTCCTATCCCGGGAAAAACCGGGAGCCGGAGCTGGTTTACGGATGGCTCTAAAATGGGAGGTAATGTAGGCTGTGGAGTGTATGGAGAGCAACCCAGGTGTAGCAAAAGCGTAAATCTTGGAAGGTTCGCCTCCATTTTCCAGGCAGAGATTTTCACCATTCTTGAATGCGCGCACATCAACCTGCAAAAGCATTACAGCAACCAAACCATTTACATTAACTCTGATAGCCAGGCTGCCCTCCTAGCGTTGGATTCGCAAGTTTTTACGTCCAGGCTAGTCGAAGACTGTATGCTGGCTGAATGATTAAAGTGGTTATTACACTTGGCTGAATTTAGTCACTAAATTTAGAATCTAATTTAGGATGAACAATACTTTCTTCTAAATTTAGGATGCTAAATGTGATTACACTTGACTTAATTCAGTGGCGACTGGAATTAGGCTTCTAAATTTAGCCAGGTGTAATAAGCCTTTTAGGCTCAAGGAACAATGTTGTCCTCAGATGGGTCCCGGGGCACGCGGGAATAAACGGCAATGAACGTGCCGATGGGCTCACGTACGCTGGGGCAGAGGGCACTCAATTCGGCTTTGAGCCTTTTTGTGGCATACCTAAAAGCTGAGCGCAGAAAACCTTAGTAAACTTATGCTTTGAGGAGTCAATCAAACTGTGGAAAGACTCTCAGGGCATGAGGCACTTAAAGCTACTCATAAAAGCCTATGATACCAGGTTCAACAACCAAATCATAGCGCTAAGTAGGGGAATCTGCGTATCGTAACCAGAGCCCTGACTGGACACTGTCGCCTTAACATGCATGTGTCCAAACTAGGACTATGCGACACTCAAACCTGCAGATTCTGCAATGAGGTTCATAAAACGCCTCTTCATCTGCTAGGGGAGTGTGGAGCACTGATGCGTAAACGTAACTCTATTTTGGGACAGCACCTGCTCAGCCCGAATGAGCTTAGAGAGATGACCCCCTACGAAAATCTTGCAGTTTCTAGAAACTGCTATGGTCTGTGGTGAACTCTGGCGCCGCGCCTAGGGGTCATTCTCACTATAATAAGCGGCGATTACAATAGGCCAATCATGGCCGCAGTGATATCATGGCCGCACTACATAAATAAAAAAACTAAAAAATATATCCCGGGAAATTCTGTGCCCAAATAGTAGCCAAGCAGTTATTGGTCTTCCATACAATAAGGGGGAGGCTTAAAGGCTGATTTCTGAGATATTCTCTCTCATATAATACCCTTTCGCGAAACTCAGCTATATTTATACCAAATTTCAGCTAAATGAAGAGTAGTTACTAATTTCCCACAAAAACTTTAATCCTCATTTCCCCCCTCCCTTTTAAAGGTAGATTTCTGGAATGAAAACTATCCCATGTCCTTTCTCGAGATTTAATCTACCTCTGTATTAAATTTTTGCTTAATAGAATCAGCGTTTCCACAAGAATTACGTAAAGCGATCTCGACAGCATTTTGTGATGACTATAGAATTTTTGGTTACTAAGTTATAATAAGTTCCTATTACAACTGATTGTTATTCTTTTGTATAATTATTCAGACGTACATAATTAGGTAAAGAAAGCAGTTACCTATTATAAAACTTTATATAAATAGTTATTATATAAAGGACTTTCTGTTTTTTTATTTATGTTTTACTATTAAAGTGTAATAAATATTATACATCTAATAAAATTATTTTATTATTTAATACTAAACTGAATGATTCAATATTAGTTTGCAAAAAAAAATATGATTGATTTCAATTTTTTTTACAAAACCGACATTAAGTCAAAACTTTGAAAACAAAGCTTCATTACTCATTTGATTTTAATAATATAATTTATTTATTACGAAAATTATGTCCTCTATATATCTGTTTACAATTTAAGAAGAAGAAAATAAACATAACACCGTACACTCATGAAAAATATCAAAAAGTTATCAACAAGGTAGAGACCCAAAACTTTAACTGCGATTTCCCAAAAAAGTGAATTTTTGACTTATTCCGGTTTATTATTTAACGTGCGATTTATTATTTTATAATAATTTTATTATTGTAATCTAGCTACGATGTTGTTCAAAATTGTATTTAGTAGGTATTGTTTCAGCACAGGAAATGATGTTTTGAACTTGAACCTAGGACTATGACTGAATGTTATTGTGAGTCATTACATTCATTTAGTTATTTAAATATTAGTTTATTTTTAACAACAAGTTATGTAGGTACCTACCGCTATAGGTACGAGTAGGTGTATGCTGGTAGTGCTTTTAAATTCATGTTCTTTTGTTCTTTAAAGGCTTATTACACTTGGCTGAATTTAGTTCTTAAATTCAGAACCTAAATTTAGATTTAGTCACTCAGCAACTATACTTGCTTCTGAATTTAGGATGCTAACTTGCTAAATGTGTTTACACTTGACTTAATTCAGTAACGACTGAATTTAGGCTTCTGAATTTAGCCAAGTGTAATAAGCCTATAAATGTTTTTAGTTTAAAAGAGTCATAATTTTAAGTTTCCAGTATTCTTTGTGGAGTTTCAATAAACAGTTATAATTATTTATTCATTCATTCTTCTTTCAATTCTAAATGCATTTATTTAAATAGGCTACAATTAACATTTTTAGTAGTAGTAGTTTTGTAGTAGTAGGCCTCTATTGATCTATTGCATAGGGCGTCTTAGAGAACACCTTTGCCAGTTACCTATTCATACGCCAAGCAGAAATGTGCACACATTACTATAGCATACCTTTTTGTAGGACATCGTAAACCATCACTTTATATCATACTAAGCACTTGTTTTCTATTAAGCATAGCGCAGAAGTTTGCACATGATTTGATTAAAAACAGAAATGTTGATAAACAACATCTCTCTCTTCTTTGTTCCGGACTGAATGTTACCAGCGAAATTACTGGGCTAAACAAGATTCAAAAACTTATATCTCAGCAGTGCAGTGCCGCGCAGCATTTTGTATTGCAAAACAATGGGTAGAACTGCGTCTGACATGGGGGCCATGGGGGCAATCATGACGTTTACCATCAGACATCTGCGGGGTTATTCCGATCAAAAATCGCTTCTCGTTTTGCTAGCGCCCACTGTCAAATTTTAACAAATTTTGAAAAACATCTTGAAATTTTTTACGATGCCAGTACAAACTCAAATGCAACTTAAATTTTTTTTTATTTAGCATCTTTTGGTCGCCTCAAAGTGGCATTTTTGAAAATAAAAATGTGTTTATAGGTTTTTTTTTGCTTACGTTTTGCTGCGCCGCCGTCTCTTTTTACATTACAAGCTTTATATTACTTTCACCTGTCTGTTGTCTGTCTGTCTGTCTGTCTGTAATCAAATCTTGCAAGTTTAATTTGACCCACTTCCCGGTTTCCAATTGAGCTGAAAATTTGCATGCGGTTGTAAATCGGATGACAATGCAATATTTTTATGACATCGAGCTGATCTGATGATGGAGTTGGAAGGTGGCCATAGGAACTCCTTCATAAAACAACGCAACCCCATCGAGTTTGGGCTCATTTGATTCGTCTTGACGAGTACTTTATGATACAAGACGACAATAATAAATAAAGCTTGTTTTTAAAAAGTATTTTTAAATTTCACTTGTTATTTGTTTTTTCTGACTCTACCATCAGTCTACACAGATTTCGCAAAAACGCTGGAATCAATTGGGCAAGACTCGGTGTCGATCATTCCAGCTTTTATTAATGAATAATTTAAAATATTTTTTTTATTTTTTTGCAGAAAAATAATACCTACATAAAGGACAATAAAGAAATACATTATTTTGCTAGGTATTTACTTGAACTATGTGTGACTGATGATTATCTACGATTATCATTTATTGTATTGTAATTTTTTTTTAAATTGTGTTAGTTTTATATACCCTTTATGTATCTAAATATATAAAAGAAAATAGCGACTCGCACAGCTCAAACCGCTAAACAGAATGTGTTGAAATTTGGAATAAAAGTAGTAGGTTTTATGACGTGGACCCTCGTTAAGAACGTATTTCCCCACGCGGACAAAATACCTAGCTGCGAGTATAAGCTCTATGTCTAGATAAGAAAGTGATAATAGCAGATTAGAATCATTTAGGAAATAATAAGAACGCTAAGATATTGTAATCACGACGGAGATTTCATTTATTTTTCTTTCGTTTTTTTATTTTGTAGAAAGTATACCTACCTATTAATTATTTTTTTGTATTTTTTTATAAACTAATAAAAATACCAAAATAATTAATACTGTCATGTAAACTAAGCACAGTTTTATTTTATTATAATAGAATTAGAAGCTGGGAAGGTAAAGCATGCAATACCTAAGCTAAGTACCTAGGTTGTAGGGTAGGGTACCTACATTTATTATACGTCAAGGAATGTTTTTGTCGTCGCTCGCAGAAATCAAATAGATGTTAGATTAGTAATAATAATAAATAAATATATCGCACGTACGTATCTACATTTTATAATCTAATATTTAATCATTTGATAGCAGACTGTTTCTTGCTCTAGGAAGTAGATAAGGACAACACCCGAGCTGTGACGGCGCGGCGCTTGAATTTGTGCAATGTATTAATTACTTAGTTACGTATAAGAAAATAAAAAAGTTTTATTTCCAAAAAAACATACCTAGGTATTATTAACTACAGTTTCAAATAACACAAATTAACTAATATAAATAGGCAAAAGGCATAATAGTTAAATATTACATTATGTGTTAAATGATCAATGCAAACTTAATATAAAGTTAAAAGATTTAATAATTTTCATCTGATTTAAAATAGCTTTACAACGCCATTAATCACATTACGAACCGTAATCGATTTATAATCGCGGCCGACATCGGACACACACCAATAAACTATAGACAAATAAGGTTCCGTCGCAGTGTCCGTCGGGAGTCGGGAGCGACGAGTGACGAGCGAGCGAGCGAGCCCAGCGAGTCGAGCGAGCGGGTGGGGGGCGGGCGTGCCACTATGTACGGAAAGCTCGCGCCACCATTGGCCCACCGCCTCGACAAAGCGTCCTAG
This sequence comes from Hemithea aestivaria, assembly GCA_947507615.1. Classification (NCBI taxonomy): domain Eukaryota; kingdom Metazoa; phylum Arthropoda; class Insecta; order Lepidoptera; family Geometridae; genus Hemithea; species Hemithea aestivaria. The sequence continues at coordinate 18,223,727 of OX382330.1, forward strand.
GCGGAGCCTCACCACGCTCGTATAAATGCCGGCGCCCGCCTCCGCGCCCTCAGTTCGCTCTCCGCTCGCAGTGACTTCGCACGCGTAACGTCCGCAACTTACATTCATACTAGTGCACACAAGTGATCAAGATGGTGAAGTTCGAAGGAGATTTCAGTATCAACTCGATACTGATGAACCACGCGGCGTCCAAGCCTCCACCGTCCCCGTCGGCCTCGTCCGCGGGCGCTTCGCCCTCCGAGGCCGACCTCAGCGACTCCGAGCTGGACGTGACCGGCACCGAGCCCGTCGACTGCACCAAGCCCAAAGACGACGACGACAAGAAGGACAAGAAACACGAGAAGCCCGCCTACAGCTACAACGCGCTCATCATGATGGCGATCCGCAACAGCCCCGAGAAGAGACTGACTCTCAACGGAATCTACGAGTACATCATGACCAACTTCCCGTACTACAGGGAGAACAGGCAGGGCTGGCAGAACTCGATCCGCCACAACCTCAGTCTGAACAAGTGTTTCGTGAAAGTGCCGCGACACTACGACGATCCCGGCAAGGGGAACTACTGGATGTTGGACGCGTCGGCCGAGGACGTGTTCATCGGCGGCACGACGGGCAAGCTGCGACGGCGCTCGGCGCTCAACGGGCGCTCGCGGCTGGCCTGCTTCAAGCGGCCGCTGTTCCCGGGCGCGCCGCTCGTGCCCGGCGCCTACCCGCCCGCCGCCTACTCGCAGCTGGTGGGGCTCTACTCGCAGCTGCTGTACCAGAGGTACGCGCCGATGCAGATGAAGACGCACCCGGTGGCGCCGAGCGCGGTGCACCCCGCCTTCCGTGGGGCCGAGTCGATGCCGTACGGGAGCTTGCCGTACTCCCCGAGCATGTACGAGCGGCTGCCGTCGGGGCCGTTCCTGGGTCAGCCGGCGATGCTGCAGACGCCGCCGCTGATGCCCCCGTCGCCGCCGATGCTTCACTCGCCCCCCACATCGGGCGCGTCGAGTCCGGAGCTGCCCTCGCCCTCGCACCACCCTCTCTCGCCGCACATCTACAAGCCGGTGACGGTGCTCACGCGGCAGTGACTACCATCTCGAACAATCTCGTAGAGGCTCCACCGAATACTCAGGTTCCCTTGAGAGTTTCGTTTCATCTGTGATTTAGTTTTAGTTAGTGGTGGTAAGGACCAGTGACGTCGCGAGAGGCAATCTCCGTGTGTGTTGTACCCGCGTGTATCTTGTACCCGCGTATGTTTTGTACCCGCGTGTATATTGTACCCGTGTATGTAGTCGCACTCAGCAATATTAGCACATTCGTTATCCTCCATGTATCCCATTCCTGTTGTCTATTGTATAAATATTTCCAAAGTTTGTATATTTATTGAATAGATTTAAGAATAAGATAAAAGTATTATAATAAAACAAAGTACTGTTAACCTTAATGCTCTCTTTCATTTCCTCGATCAACGAGCTCCCGAAGCTTCGAAGAATCATGTAATGCCACAGGTACCTTAGTATCTTAGACATTGGATAATCCCTGATTATTAAAAATAATCGCTGACGCCACTAACCCTTAAGAAATGCTCTTTCGAGACATAACAAGGGCTTAAATTTAATTAATAGAACAAAAAATAAATTAATTAAAAATAAAACTTACAACATATCAAGAAAAAGAAATCAAGAATATATCAATGGCTACGAATATTCCATATTCATAGATCAATAGGTATTAAAAAAGCCATCATTTTCCTCAACAAAGTTTATCATTTAGGCCTAAAGTGATGCGCCATAGCAGCTGAGTTGTTTTGACATACATTATCAACAGAATCCGATAAAAATGTATAAATCGGTTTAGTGGTTACGTGATAGATAATAATGCTTTATTATATCACCACTCAACTATTTTTGATAAACGTGTGCAAATGTAATTACTGATGGCATACACATGCTGGATAAATAAATATTGATAAATATTGTTATATTGATACAATAAAAATAAATTACATTGATAACACGAGGAAAACAAAACAAAGTATACCTACCTATATAGACATACATTATACATAATGGTATATTATTTTGATATTAAGTACCAAACTCTGATAGTGGCATTTTTTAATTTTATGCAAACATGCAAAAGTAGAAACAAAAAGGTTGGACAAAGAGATGGACACCCAAGAATTTTGTTACTGATGTAGGAATTTCCAAAAAAAAATCTATAGGAGTTTCTGAACCGATTTAAAAATTCGATTAATTTAAATCTTTTAAAATAAATATGAAATACAGTAATACCCTGACTTACGCTACCCCATTTTACGCGAATTCAGAGATATGCGGTTTTCTTTTTGATCAACACGCGCATCGGCGTGTTCTAGTTTCGACAATCTCACAGGACCTAACAAAGTATAGTTTCTATTAAAATTTAATCTAAAGCCTTAAAGTTTTGCTATAAGATACTATATATTATTATCTACCGCGGTTACAACATTTTATATCTTTTCTATTAGGTGTACAAATAAGTTTCCGCCGTTTTATTGTAGATGGCACGGCACTGAGTTTCGGTTAGCTTTCGCAGATGTTAACCGGCTTAAAAAATAGTTTGGACATTCAAAAACAACATAACCTATTAATATTATTGATTTTATATTGGTAAAATATAATTTTTATAAGTTGAAAATGTCAAAATTTGAGCCAAGTAAGCGTCATTTGCGGGAAATTATTAGTTTAATTTTTTAATTTAAAGAAATCTGCTGCTGAGGCGCATCAATTGCTCGTAGAAGCATATGGTGAGGGTGCTTTGAGTGAGAGAACGTGTCGAGAGTGGTTTCAAAAGTTTAAAAACGGTGATTTCGACGTAGAAGACAAAGATCACAGTGGAAGACCAAAAATTTACGAGGATGCAGAATTGGAGGAATTATTGGAGGAAGATTCATCACAAACACAAAAAGAACTTGCTAATAATTGAAATAAATTTATATTACCGTTCTTCTATAATAAATATTTAATTTGTGTTAAAAAACGGCGGAAACTTATTTGTACTCCAATAATAATATTCATCCGCGGCTTTTGTTAAATCACAAAAGATTTGAGATTAAACAACAGATTAAGATTTATTTGGATTATATTATATTATACCGGGATATTAATAATCTTATTTTGTCAATTTGCTTTGAAAACAAGACATTTTTGAGAACTGAGTAATGAGCTTGGCTTGTAGGATCGAAATTTGGATTAACTGACGATGAGCATAAGACCTAAGTGCTTAGCTAAACTCTACTATAGAGTTTTAAAATAGTATTTCTTCCGATCCTATTATCGTCTTCAATCGTTCTTTTTTATTTTGTAGCGTCCGTGGCCCAGTGGTCATACCTCCGACTTGTAAGCCGGAGGTCCTGGGTTCAAATCTCAGTGTGGCAAAGATTTTCGCCTGGACGCTACCGTGTTTCGGATGGCACGTAAAACTGTGGGTCCCGGCTGTTTTCTATAAGATATGTAGGAGGCAGTCGTTAGGTCATGTTGCTGGCCTTGTAGGAATCTTGGCGACCTGTGCGATTTTGGAAATATATAAATTGTGATTTAACTCTAACAGTGTAAGTGGGTAACCTGTTCGTTTTGAAAATTATGTTTTTTGAGATGTCCCACTATCGTCGTAGTTCATGATTGAAACTATATTCGTGACTTTTTTCAGTGTTTGAAAGCCAGTAGTTTAGATTTTAGAGGGGGAGAGGGGGGGGGGGGGGGGGCACAGACGCCAAAAAATGACTTGAATATCTTTCACACTTATATAATTATCTTAACAACCTGCCAATTATTTTGAAATACCTATTCAATGATACCAAATAATGGGATCAGCCAGAAAAAAAACATCTCAATCTTACATGTATGGAAGGTACCCTAAATTAATTAATTTTGAATTATTTTTTTATCGTTCTCTTACGCTTACAATTGCCCTTATCTGTACAAAATTAATATAGAACTTATAGTTTCTCCGTAAAGCCGCGGACGGACAGATGGACAGACAGACAAAGGAAAACTGTAAGGCTTCCTTGTTTACTACGAAAACCTAAAAAAAACATACTTTTAATATAAAAATACATGTACAGTAAACCATCAGATCAGACACAAATATTTGTAGATAAAACATTTATATACATACCTAATATAGTTAATGGAGTTGGGCGTTACTTTGCGGAAATCCATTATAATAATTACTAGTTATTAATTAATATTTAGTTTTAACCAAACACAAATCACAAAAAACAAAACAGCGCACACAAATTTACAGCGGAATTAACACTAAATATTAATTAATAACTAATAATTACTTACATTTTACTTTATTACCAATATTATAAACGTGAAAGTTTGTAAGAATGGATGTCAGGATGTCTGAATGTATGTTTGTTACTCTTTCACGCCTAAACGGGTGAACCGATTGAGCTGAAATTTTGTGTAGAGATAGCTTAGACCCTGGAATAACACATAGACTACATAAGTACTGCGGGTAAAACCGCTGGGCGCTGCTAGTAACTAATAAGGCCTCTGATATGAAATACTTGTTTATCATATGCTATTTTCGTGTTGTTCTGCAAAATTTAGCAAAAATAGTCTGTTATTTATGGCCAGGTGTGTGCAGAATAATTTAATATTAATTATATGGTAATGAGCTCCATTATTTGCAAACTCCTTTTATTTCAGTTTACACGTGCAAGATTTTACACCTGATAGTAATAAGTAGGTACCTACATAATATAATATAGATTATCACACTAACACTATAAAGACGAAAGTTTGTGAGTGTGTGAGTGTGGATGTTTGTTATTTCTTCACGCCAAAACCGGTGGACCGATTGAGCTGAAATTTGGTATAGAGATATAGCTTAGACAGATACACATATAAAACAGCGGGCAAAACCACTGGGCGCACCTAGTATTATATACTGTCTGCATGAGAATTTGATTATGTAGTCAACTACAAAGAGATGTATCCATGTTAGGCTTACAAAATGAAGTAAATTTTCATTTGCCACAATGAACTACCCTTGGTTCGTGACATTTCTAGAGCAATCAAACTTTATATTATCATCGACTCGTTTAATATGCAACAATGATATATCCTACTACTTTTCCTTATGTGATACATAATAATAGCATTTAAAATGAATCGAATATATAGTATAAGATTTGGTGGATACTGAAAATGTCACGAAGTAAGGGTAAATAATTTTTGCATACTAAAAGTTCCTTCATTTTGTAAGACTAACATGGATACATCTCTTTGTAGTTGACTGTATGTCCCTTTACATAATAGAGGTAATATTATGACTATTCCTTATCTTTTTTGATCACCCTCTAGTTTATGTTTTTTTCTCACGTAAATATACTGGTACCTACTGGTATTTTATCCTGGTGGGAGGCACCATAGATTAAAAAATATGTAATAGCAGGATGCGGTACTGACGTTTCTGCTATGGTCCGCTTCAATTGGGCCCAGGGCACAATTTTACTTCGACGCGGTTACCTAAACTTTCCCATTTTCTTTTAATCTATGGTTTAATCTAAAGAGGACAATTAGGCTGAAGAGTCTTAACATCTTATGAATCTTGAGTAGGAAGCGTTGGTGCTGTGCGCCTAGAATTTTACACAAAATTTTTGTGAAATCCTGGGTAGCACTGTACTGATTATGGGAAGCGTTATCTTTTTTTATACAATGAAGTAAGAAGGAGAGCATCTTGCTCGACTTCTTGCTCGCTCTCTTTTTCCTGATGGCAAGAGATAACGCTGCCTATATTTAGTACAGTGCTACCCAGGATTTTACAAAGGTAAAATTCTGGGTGTACTGCGCCAACGCTTCTTACTTGAGAGTCATAAGATGTTAACAGACTCTTCAGCCCAGTAATTTCACTAGCTACAGTGCCCTTCTACCTGAGCACAGTAATGTTTGCACATTACTGCTCAGGCGGTAGAATAACTGGCACTTTTGGGGTACCCATCTAGTCGACCTCCTACAAAGGAAGTCTACCCCCGGTAAAATCTCTTACCAACATGAGAGCGTCTTGCTCGTTTTCTTACTTCTTTCCATAAAACCGGTGTAAGTTAAACAGTGGATAACAACTGTCAATCAAACAACACTATTACTAAACCTATTCTTAGGAGTTCGGCTTACGAGTAGCAATCGGATTAGCAACGTGCTAACGTACTGTCTGTCACTATCTACTTGGTGGTTGGTACAAGTTATAAACTGACGAATGGGTAAAAAAATCAGAATACTAATTAATTTGTTATTTGTGTAGTCATCTTGAGTAACTTTAAATCTTGGTCTAACTTTGTTAAGTAATTTATTACCTGGACGGATTGTTAAAGTATTTAGAAAATATTTTAAGGATCCGTTATACGCAGATTTTTTTTATTAATACACCTATAATATGTCTCCGTGCAATAAATTAGTAAAGCAATTAAAACAACCTTGTTCAAAGTTCGACCAAAAAGTTCGAAGTTACCCAAAATGACTGTACCTATCATTTTCTACGTTGTTGTTAATACGTTGGGCATTAGATATCACCATCACGGCAAATTGGACACTCGTCTCGAATTTATGGATATGCAATTTGATTTAAGTTTGTAATTAAGTGGGCAAATCATGCAATAGAGATGTTGACAAGGTTAATACATTTACATACTTATTAGTCCGTTTAATGTATAATAAAAAAATAATATGTATTTTTTTGTTTGTGAATAAGTTAAAAAGTTGCGCCCCGCAGTTTTACCCGCTGCTTGCTGTACTGTAGCCCATTCCAGGGTCTAAGCTATCTCTATACCAAATTTTAACACAATCGGTCCACTCGCTTAGGCGTGAAGATGTAACACACATACACACTTACAAACTTACGCCGTTATAATTTTAATGTGAAGTGTGATAGTGTGTTAACACCACCAAAAGATGCAAAATAAATTGAAGTTGCATTTGATTTTTGTAAAGGTAGGGTCCTTCAAAGTTTTTTTCAAAATTTTATTAAAATTTAAGTGTCGGCATTGACAAAAACAGAGTCGAATTTGGTTGAGAAATCAAGCCCAGTGTAATAAATTCACCGCTTATCACTTGCACCCCGTCCCCGATACTGTTACCTGCATACACCATTTGAATACAGACAGACAAACAGACAATCAGACGCGGCTGTCACGAGGAGCCCATCGTTAATCATCCATCATACACCTACATACACACACTCTAAGGACTTCATGATTTCTTACATGATACTTGTCCATTGTCATGTCTTTACGTATTGAATTGACTGATGATTACACAGATTGTTGAAATATAAACATATATCGCATACTAAAAGGACAAGCTTAGTGAAATTTTTAGTTCGGTACTTAATTTTTTGTTAAGTATTGTATGCTGTGTTTTGGTTGGGATTTGGCAATAAATGGTCATTTATTTTTATTTTTAAATTGTTCAGTGAAGCCAGGGAGGGATTTATCCCGCCTTCTAGGTTTAGTCTGCTACCCTCTTAACATCACGTAAGATCATGGTCAAAACCTCACCCTTAAATGAAGGGGCTTAAATGAACATCTTATATGACTTACAAGCTTATGCTCGCGGTTTTACCCGCGTGGCTAAAAAAATGTTTCTTACTACGTCATAAAATCTGAGTTCCAAATTTTAACCCGATCCGTGCAGTGGTTTGGGCTGTCCGTTGATAAATCAGTCAGTCAATCTTTGCCTTTTATAGAATTAGATGATGCATTCTAAGGATACCTACTTGTTTTCTTATATTATACTTGCCTATTGTCATGACTTTACCGTCTTTACTTATCTGGGGGCACGGCAGTGCCCCCGCCAAGTCGAGCGCGAAGCAAGCACTGCCGTACCATCCTTTACAGGAACCATTTCGCCGCATTTTCAGGCCCCTATTTGAGAACCTCTGGATAAGACCAGAACACAGAAATTTTCGTCATCCAGTAAGCTATAACTACATACTTAAAATCCAAAATTTCAAGTCTGTAGGTCATTAAGTTCTGAAGTTAAGCGAAAGCAAAGTTTCGCATTTTCGACACTCACTCACTCACTCATGATCATCAAAATAGAACTAGTACTTCCCATAAACTCAGAGAGCTGAAATTTGGTATATACTTAGAATTTATTGTATAAGCCATAGGAAAACTAAAAAAACATGCAATTTCGGTCTCGTTTTTCGAGATAATTCATCTGCATAAATAACTTTGTAATCTCATATAAATGTATGGGATTACAAAGTTACATTTGCAGTCAATGGTTAAAATTGTATAAAGCTTTTATTTACTTTCGCCTGTCTGCCTGTCGGCCTTATAGTAACCTTATAATATAGCGTTTCTACAAAAAGAAGTGAAATCCCACCAAAAACATTCTGTAAAAAACTAGCCAAGTCTCGATGGAGCTGCTTGTTTATCTCTAAAAAATAATGAAATCTAGACAAAGTCGTGCCAAGTCTAAGATTTCTTACTGCGATTTCTTTATTATTATAGTTAATGTTGTGTGACTTGGCCGTTGAAGGGTACACAAGGGTACAAAACCAGATGCTTCATGACACTTGGATTGCCTAAACATAAGTATTATTGAAATACGCAGCTTTATCAAGCCTACAATTGACAGGTTATTCAACGTTTTCCAAGTGGCAATTTTCTATCATGAATGGTTAGCGGACAGATTGGTGCAATGGTGTCATGGAGCACCTGGTACAATACCCTTGTCTACCTTTCAACGGCCAAGTCACACTGTAACAAAATTACCTTTAGCACATAGCCCCTTCATTTAGAATCATAATGTCACTTAGTACTTTCCATGGAAGATGATAATAATCTGCCATTTAGTTGGTTTTCACATAATATTATGTAAATTCATAAAAATAGTAATTTTGTTAGAACCTGATTTCAAAACATTTTATCAGATGACATTGACGTTCATTGATGGTTGCTATTTGAAGTTGACATATGCAAAACATGGTGCCAAGTGTCACCAAAAAACCATAAAGAAATTATCGATTTTATCGGTTTTTATCATTTTTGACGGCTCGCTCGTGTGTAATGGAACTTATTTAAAAAGTTAACTATTTGGTGTGACCAGGTAATAAACTTTATGACATTTTAGAAGATGATTAGGAAAATGAAAGTAATTACTGTTTTGGTATATTTTCTAATTAGATTCAATTTCACGTTGATATTCGGAGGGAAATGTCCTCCAAAATAAACGTTGACTTCGTATTAGCTCTTCGAAGGTGGGGTCATTCGTTGTAGGTCAATTTCTCTCAAGGTGTCTTCGGGTTTCTGCTGTTTTGATATACAGAGTATTTTGATTGTTGGACTTAATAATATTTGGCTTTAGGAAACTCAGTTTTTCTCATATTTGGTGAATTCTAACATCTCGTTTTTTATACTTTTGGTAGAATTTTTATTCGATGGTAATGCTGGTCACACTGACCGCGGCCATTTCTTGGTTTTTCTTTTTTGTGAGAGAGGTTGGAAGGCGTCCTTCGAAAAAAAATTGGGATAGTGGCGTGGAGGCAGGCCTTCGGGCCTTGCCTCGCGCCACACTTGCAGATAGTCGTGCCCGGGAGCCTCTCCTCCATTTGTATTGGACTTATTTCAAGTTTATACCGAAATATTTCATCGGCCTGGGAGTCGAGCAGCAGCTTTGTCGCGTCGCTCCACCTCCTATTTATGGAAATAACACCCACGCTGGAAACGTGGGTTTTTACCCTACGCTGGAAACGTGTTTGTTTACCCTACGCTGGAAATAGTGTCTACCCCACGCGGGAAAGGTGTCTATCCACGCTGGAAACGGTGTTTGTCCCACGCGGGAATGGTGTTTGTATTACGCTGGTTTTTTTATGGACCTGTTTAACTATAGCGTTTTTCTGGACGGTGTTTTTGCCCCGGTTTTATGGACGGTGCTTTTTGCCACCGGTTTACCTACAGTGTCTACCTACGCTGGTTTAGTAACGGCGTTCAACTACAGTGTTTAACTATGGCGCTTGAGATGCCCTTTAGGTCGGCGGTGCCATAGGCCCCTTTTTTTACTTAACCCTTTCAGGACCATAAGACTAGGAGAGGTAATGTTATGGTTATTTCTGTATAATATGATCTTTTTGATGTCTATAAAACATATTTTAAAGTCAAAAAGTAAAAACCTTTTTTAGTTTTTTTGGAATTTAATGGTACATGGATGTCCCTATGGTCGTTAACGGTAAATTTTATTCGAAATTATTTTCGGTTTTGTTTCAAGGCTAGAGGAATATCTAGGATCTAAACACTTATTAAAAACGCAAATTTACTACCTATAATTATTAATTTATAAGAAATGAGTCAAGGTACATAATAAAACAATATAATCGGTCGTATATTATAGGTGAACTTTGCATATACAGGTGTTGTTAGTGAGATTATCTTTTGGAACGTGCACAATACGCGCATCGTTTTCTGTTTATCTTTTTTTCGATGGGTTGTAATAGGGTAGATCGTTTTATAGCTTTGCATAATATGGTAGGTACTTACTCATTTTTTCAGAAAGCCACAGAGACTTGCTTGATCTACAAACAACCAATCAATCTATTCTGACCGTGCTTCTCTGTGTACATGGTATATGCGTTGTTCAGTGTTGTATCAAAAAGGTCGAAGAATAGTCTTAGATAATATATCTTATCTTCTTATTCTTATTTTAACTTTGACCTGCGATTAAGCTCGTGTGTTATTATTTCGTTGATCCGTTAGACCAATGCCACCCATATTTTGATTGTAGTGTGATACGAAACATATTTAGTAAAAAATCGTACCTAATCGAGCGTTACGACTTTACCATGGTAATCAGCTGGAAGCTTGACTGGTAGCCAGCTTCAATTATTGGAATGACATGATTGACCATCACTTGGTGCACTTTTATGCAACCAATCTTACCCTCTAGTCTGGCTAAACAGTAACCCATGCGTCCTATCCTAACGGGACAGTAAGAGAAGCTTTGCATAATACGGCTCTAACGGTGTAGGTACCGTTAATTACCCAGGTAGAAAGTTTACCCGAATTCACACGGATTTTTTATATGATACAAGAATGCATTTTATGACGACTACTATTATCTTAAGGCTATCCTAAGAATCTATATCGTTTTACAGTTGGCTGTTTCTATTCATTACACGATATTTTTAAAGGTTTATGACTTTATTGAAATCAGTTATTTTTCTTTTATTGATATTGCTTGGTAACTATTCGGTTTTTGAATAACAATCATAATATTTTGTTCATATCGTCGTCTGAAAAAAGTATCCCTTCGCGACCATAGGGACAGTACTGTCCCATTTTATTTATGACTTTATAGCTTTATTAGGATCAGATTATCATATAGTGTAGTAATTTATATAAATATAACATTAACCAGGCTATAGTTTTTTCATGAAATTAATTTATGATTCTCACTTTAACATCTTGTGAATCTTGTGTAAACTTTTTCATTTTGGCACCAGATGATATGTCATCTTTTATAGATTATAGACACAATATAGTTCTACTTTTATGGGGCTGCTAGCTATGAATGGTTAAAGTGGACATTTAAATATTAGAAAAGAAAAAAATATTTAAAATTGGCCTAGTATTTATTTAGATTTTTACACTTTTGTGCTTGGGACACGGGTGTACCCGTGGTCGTCAAAGGGTTAACTACGAAACTTATCGAGACACATATGTATGCACGGTGTTGTAAGTCACCAGTGTTTGTAAACTGCCAGTTATATTATTATTTTTAGATAACCTATTGTGACGACCACTGTTTCTGGTCTATTTTGTGGCTATGTTTATGTAACGTTGTAACTACCCTATTGATATTTTGTTTTTGTAAGGGCCGCTAGCCGCCCAAGGTTTTAATAACTTTAACTCTTGTGATTACTAGAGATAATCGAACTTAGATTATAACCTAAAGGACTAAGAAGTTAATATTTGGCAGATAATATACATTTTATTAGAAAACTTTTGTTTGAATTCATGGAACACCTTTGTTGGCGGAGCGAGTGTCTGGCGCTCTTCTTTATATAAATTCTTGACACTTTCTCTCCCCAAGCCTCGGTAACTCAACCCACGGAAACCCGACCCTCTCATGCTCTACCCCTTAAATAGGAGTCGGCCGGCACCTAACTACTCAGGCGTGAAAGCTGACAGACCACCACTGGTCCGAGGCGGACACGTCTGATGAGTTACAGTGGCGCCCAACGTGGGGCTTGGAAAAGGTTTTCTTTGAATTTTCTTTGTTTAGAAATTTATATTAATTATTTTTGCTTGAAAAATTGTACTTTGAAAACTTAATTTTAATTTTCTACACTTAACCTCCGGCCTTAGCCGTGTAATATCATTTTAATCTTAAAGCCTAGGATCTACCAGGCCTATAACATTTTATTTTATACTTGGATTTGACAATTTGGAATTTTTAGGATTTTTTGAATCCTGGTTGTAGAACATTTACTAGGGAACTTAGATTTCATTTTATAGTTCCTATCAATGGTAATAGCAATGTTTTAGTGCTTTTAGCAGGAAGCACAAGGGATTCTTACTGGAAATATTTAATTTGAATTTTGACTTTGGATTCTTTTTATAGGTGATTGGTGATTTTGGTCTTGGAACTTTTGAACTTTGAACTTTAGTTACTTCAGATGAATACTATGATATTTTTTACAACTGGATTGGATTTAGGTGGATTTGCTAGTGGAATATAATTTCGAACTTGGGTGTAATTTAAATTTTAACCTTTTGTTGATTAGGATTGTTCTTAACCTTTTGTCGATTAGGTTGGTGTTGAGTTTGTAGTAGTGAACTATAGTATTACTTAATTTTGAGCATTTTAATAGAAGACAATCAAGTATTAACTTTTTAAATTTGACTTATTAGTACTCGTAGACTTAAAAAATTTAAATTAATAAAATCTTTTGTTGATAACTCGTGTTTAGACGAGAATATTAAATTTAAATATTTCTAAACTTGGAACTTTGCTTATTTTCTTTCTTTTCACTTTATTTGTTGAAATATGGACTTTATCAGTGCTGGCGGGAAGATTTCTCACCTTTTGAAGGATGAGATTACTCATGAATTATTTATTAGACATTTAGATATTGACCCCGAGTCACGACGAGACAGTTTAAGGAAAATTCTTACTGATACATCTAAATTTGCTCGACGAGGTAGTATCAAACTGTCCGAGTTGAAACCAGTTAAAGCTGAACAGGAATTGTCTGTTTGTACTCAAAAGGTAGATGACATAGAGAAGGAGATAGGATCTGATGCTGATAGGTTATCGGCCACCACGAAGGCCCGACTTAGTAGTAGGCTTCGTTATCTTCGGTGCCGCGTTTCACGTTTACCAGACTCGACTGAAGTGACTGCTATGAAGCAACACATTTCTTTACTATTGAGTAGCTTGTTAGAAGAAGAATGTACTTCCTTATCTGATTCTGACTCTCCGGGAGATAATACTGATGTTGAAGTTAGGACGGTCACCAAAGAGATTTTTGTTAAAAATGAACGTCACTTGAACTTAAATTCATTAAATTTAAAATACAATGGATCTACCTGTGTTCGTAGTTTCTCTATGCGGCTTGAAGAACTTCGGAAGGCGCGGAAGTTGTCTGAAGACGCCATCTATAATGGATTTCCGGAACTTTTGGAAGGACCTGTTTTGGATTGGTTCCGTGTCCGCAGATCTACTCTGAAATCTTATTCAGATGTTATTCGAGCTCTCCGAGAAGATTTTGATGTCCCTGACTTGGACCATAAGTTGATGCAAGAGATAAGAGCGCGGACCCAAGCTAAGGATGAGACTATTGTAATGTTTCTCTCCTCCATCTTAGGAATGTTTGGACGTCTTGATAAGCCTGTTCACGATGAACAAAAACTTGACATCCTTATGAGAAACATCCGACCCGAGTACAGCAATAATTTAGCTCTTCAGGAAGTTACCTCCATCGAACAGCTTCAATCACTTTGTAAACGTATTGAGTTGGCTAAGATTAAAGCTAATGATTTTAAAGAACCGGCTAGGCCGTCGACTTCGCGGAACTTTAACCGTAATAATAATAATTCCTCTAGGAATTATCGCTCCTACCCGCGGAAAGAGACAAAACCATGGACGCCTCAAGTAGCAGCAGTCACGCCATCTACTTCTGCGATGAAGTCTTGCTTTCGGTGTGGTCAATCGGGTCACTCCACTAGGTATTGTCGGAACTCTACAGACATTGTTTGTTTCAAATGCGGTGAGAAAGGTGTACGCACTCCGGATTGTTCTAAGTGTAGTGTAAAGCCAAAAAACTAATTAACCATGTCTCCCCTTTAGCAAATACTCCCCCTGGGCCTGAGACATGTTTTATTCCACCTCCGGGAGACTCTCGAATATACTTACCTGTCAGTATACTAGGACTTAAGGTACAAGGATTATTAGACTGTGGAGCAACTTGTTCCATCATAGGAAATGGTTGTCACAAAATTCTAGAAAGCTGGGGTATTCCTCTCCAGACGCACACCGAACCTTTTCTACTGCGTGTCGCGAATGGTCAGTCTCTCGTTTGTACCCAGTACATGTCCTTACCTATTGAATATCAAAACCAGATTCGTATGGTAGAGTTTGACGTACAACCGGATATTACTACTTCTCTTTTATTTGGACTGAATTTTTGGCGAATCTTTGAATTGGCACCTGGAATTATCTCTAGCTTGACTACTGAAGATCTGGTGGCAGATCTTGCTAGCGTCACTACTTCCGCAACGGGACTTCTGGATTTTGATGCCCTTACCGTCGACCAAAAACTCGAACTAGACAAGGTTAAGACGCTTTTCGATCAAGTCAACACTGTTAAAGTAGGACTTGGTAAAACTACTCTTATCGAACACGAGATTAATACAGGAGATAGTCCTCCAATTAAACAGCGTTATTTTCGTTTGAGCCCTATCAAACAAGCGGCTCTCGAAAAGGAGTTAGACCGAATGTTAGAAGAAGGAATAGTGGAACCATCCTATTCCCCATGGAATTCACCTGTGGTCATGGTGGAAAAAGCTAACGGATCCCTTCGTCTCTGTCTAGACAGTCGAAAGGTCAATTCTGTATCTAAAACAGATGCTTACCCTCTGCCTTACGTTAACTACATCTTGGATAACCTAAGAGATGCAAAATATTTAACTTCGCTTGATCTAAGTGCTGCGTACCATCAAATCCCTTTAAAGGACGATTCTAAAGAGAAGACTGCGTTTACTGTCCCTGGACGAGGACTTTTTCACTACAATCGTATGTGTTTCGGCCTTGTAGGTGCCTCGGCGACTATGCAACGTTTAATGGATCAGTTATTTACCGCCGAATTTGACAATAAAGTTTTCTGTTATATTGACGACATCATAATTTCCACCACCAACTTTGAAGAACATGTACAGCTGCTTCATGCTGTTCTAGAGAAGCTAAAGCTAGCTAACTTAACCATCAACATGGAGAAATCTTTATTCTGCCGGTCAGAATTAAAGTATCTTGGATACGTAGTGGATAGATATGGTCTACGAACTGACCCGGCTAAGGTTGACGTTATCTTGAACTTTCCTGCTCCTAAGGACCCTAAAGAAGTCAAACGCTTTCTTGGAATGGCTGGATGGTATCGACGTTTTATAGAAAATTTTTCCAAGGTAGCTCGTCCCTTGACTAGGCTCACGAGTAAGAAAACTAATTTTCATTGGACTGAAGAAGCTGAAACGGCTTTCAACCAGCTTAAGACTGCATTAGTCTCCGCACCCATCTTGAAGTGCCCTGATTTCTCTCTGCCGTTTTACATCCACACTGACGCTTCTTCTTTTGCTATTGGCGCAGTTCTAACACAACGGATTGACGGGGTAGATCACCCAATCGCGTACTGTAGCCGTACCCTTAATAATCAGGAGGTAAATTATTCTGCGACTGAACGCGAACTTCTTGCAGTAATTTATGCGTTGGAACAGTATCGTGCATACGTAGAAGGGAGGAAATGCTTCATAATCTCAGACCACGCATCCCTACAGTGGTTCACTAAACTGAAGAATCCAACCGGACGTCTGAATCGATGGGCGTGTCGTCTCAGCCAATTTGAGTTCGAACTAATCCATCGGAAAGGCAAAGAACATGTGATACCCGATACGTTGTCCCGTATACAGATAGATTCTGTTGTTGATGTAAACTGTACCAAAGATCCTTGGTATATTGATCTATGGAAGAATGTTTCCGAGCAACCTACCCAATATATAAATTATAAAATTGAAAACGGTAGACTGTTGCGTTTTT
This sequence comes from Hemithea aestivaria, assembly GCA_947507615.1. NCBI lineage: Eukaryota > Metazoa > Arthropoda > Insecta > Lepidoptera > Geometridae > Hemithea > Hemithea aestivaria. The sequence goes on from OX382330.1 coordinate 18,240,013, forward strand.
CTAAAAATAAGTTTCAAGACTCTTCCCAATTTGATTGGAAACTAGTTGTTCCCTATGAGAACAGGACTGAAATTTTACAGTCTTGTCATGATGACCCTAAGTCTGGACACTTTGGCGTGTTTAAAACATATAAGAAAATTGCCATGGCTTATTACTGGCCTACTTTGTATCAGGACGTGAAAGATTATGTGGAAGCTTGCGGGATATGTAAGATGTATAAACCTGTGAATGTCGCTCCTGGAGGAATGATGGGTAATCCTCGGCGCATTACACGACCCGCAGAAGCTGTATCCTGTGATATACTTGGTCCTTTTCCGCCGTCATATGGTAGGAACCAATATTTATTCGTATGTTCTGACTACTTTAGTAAATACGTAACCTTATTTCCTCTTAGGAATGTTACGACCAAGTCTATATTGAAGTGCTTAGAGAAGGGAATTTTCCTAGTCCATGGTACTCCTAAATATCTGTATATTGACAATGGTCCTCAATTTACTTCGAAGGAATTCAGAGACTGTGTGCTAAAATATAACATCCCTCATGTCTTTTACAACCCCCGTTATCATCCACAAACGAACCAGACCGAGCGTGTAAACCGCGAATTAGTACGAGCCATTGCATCATATGTGAGTGCCGATCATAGAACTTGGGATCTTCACTTGGCTGAGATACAATGTGCCTTGAACACGGCGGTACACGAAGGCACGAGATATACTCCGTATTATCTCATGCACGGAAGGGAAATGATAATAGACGGGACTCTTTACAACTCGCCGAATCCTCAGGATCGGGATATACTTCAAGACATTGATTACGGATTCTCTGATTCGCTGAAGAATTTAAAAACTACATTCGACAAGGTGCGGGCAAGTTTGCTGAAAGCCCATACTCGCAATGCTAAATATTATAATTTGCGACGAAGGCCAATGGAACTGCAAGAGGGTCAGATAATATATAAGAAATGTTTTCCGCTATCAAACGCGTCAAAGTACTTCTCTGCCAAGCTTGCTCCTAAATATGAGCGGTGTGTCATACATAAGAAATTAGGTCCCTTGGTGTTTAATTTGAAATCCCTGGATGGAAAGAATTTAGGAGACTTCCATCTGAGGGATCTGGTTCGTCCAGGGGATGTTACCTCTACAACCGACTAAATTATTACTTTTGGTTTTGTTCGACTAGGCTTTATCGTACCTAGGTTGAACTCTGTTACCTTTTGTTTTGAATGTAGGGGTATTTATAAAACTCTGACTTGGATTAATATATAACCTCCTCTTTTGGTTAGGAAGGTTTATTAGTTTCCTCTTTTATAGGAACTTTGTTACTACATATGGGACTTTGTACCCGCGGCAGTGCCGCCTCCTCTTTTTGGATTTGATATGAACTTTTTAGTTCTTAGGGTCTGCTACCCTTGATCGTGATTAGCTTATCAAGCTGTCAGGGTTTGTGTTATCACTATGACGCTGCAGCGCCTTATTAGAAGCTAATCGCTAGATCGCCTTTGAGTACCTGTATATGGTATTCCTTCGACTGTGTCCGGTATTTATAGCTGTCATAGTCTATGTTAGTACTACGACTCTGCAGCGCCTTGTAGGCCAGACACAAAGTCGCCTAAAGTCTTGCCACTTAGTGGGAAGCATTTCGACAGTGCTGGTCAGATCTGACTGTCCAGTCACTTAGTCGCCTTAGTGTGTTTTCAATGTCGCACAGGGCACCGTAGCTCCTTTGTTGTTCACGGTGTATCCCTGGCCATCGCTCTGCTATAATGGTGGTTAACGCATTGAAGCCCGTGTATAGGTCCTTACCTCACTCGTTAAATGGTATAGGTACCTCTCTGATTTGCTTTTAGCAATCCTTTCGACAGTGTTTGGTGTGTCAAGCTGTTAGAGTCTGCCTTCGCTACGACTCTGCAGCGCCTGTTATACACATTCAAACACTTAGTCGCCTCTTTGAGACTTTGATAAGGGCGTGTGTCACCCCTTTCTTATGTTAAGACTTCCTAGCTTTATTTTAGGTAGGAGTAAACTTTCTTTGACTGGTTTGGTCAAGCTGTTAGAGTCAAGTGGCCTCTACGACTCTGCAGCGCCTTTTTGGTACCAGTCACTAGATCTTCTGTTGGCTTAGATTATGTATGCTGATTGTAGATTTATGAGGGCGTGTGTCACCTCTTTTTATTGATAAGACTGTATAGTTGGAGTAAGTTTTTTTAATAACCCTGGTAATTTTAAAGCCAGTTTGTTGCATGCAGGATTTTATTTGTATAGTTGTCTGTAGTTAGTTTAGAGTGGAGTTAGGTTTTAGTCACTTGGACAGTCAGCTGGGTAGGTTCTGATACGATTCTTGATGGTATGTTTGACGGTATGAATGTAGTGATGGTCTGCATGTTGGGAAAGAAGTAAGTTTGCGGGATTGTGGTGAAGTATGTGTGTGAGAGAGATAGGATTCATTTTATTGGGGTATTATAAGTTTTTAGGTGCGGAAGGGGAAGATAGTATTAGTACTTGGTTGGATGATTGTTTAGGGGTCTAGGCCTAACGAAGCATCTATGTTTTGTTGAGTTCTTAGAAGTAACTTTTGGAATACTAGTTTTTGTGGTCCTAGAGAATAAAATTTAGACCGAAGATTTTTTAGATAGAGATTGTTTAAGACTTTAGTAAACTCAGTAGTTTTTTTTTTTTGGGAATTTGCTAAGATTAGGCGAAAATTTTTATTTGAAGCAAATAAAAATTTTCTTATCCAACTTGAGGGGAACTGTAACAAAATTACCTTTAGCACATAGCCCCTTCATTTAGAATCATAATGTCACTTAGTACTTTCCATGGAAGATGATAATAATCTGCCATTTAGTTGGTTTTCACATAATATTATGTAAATTCATAAAAATAGTAATTTTGTTAGAACCTGATTTCAAAACATTTTATCAGATGACATTGACGTTCATTGATGGTTGCCATTTGAAGTTGACATATGCAAAACATGGTGCCAAGTGTCACCAAAAAACCATAAAGAAATTATCGATTTTATCGGTTTTTATCATTTTTGACGGCTCGCTCGTGTGTAATGGAACTTATTTAAAAAGTTAACTATTTGGTGTGACCAGGTAATAAACTTTATGACATTTTAGAAGATGATTAGGAAAATGAAAGTAATTACTGTTTTGGTATATTTTCTAATTAGATTCAATTTCACGTTGATATTCGGAGGGAAATGTCCTCCAAAATAAACGTTGACTTCGTATCAGCTCTTCGAAGGTGGGGTCATTCGTTGTAGGTCAATTTCTCTCAGGGTGTCTTCGGGTTTCTGCTGTTTTGATATACAGAGTATTTTGATTGTTGGACTTAATAATATTTGGCTTTAGGAAACTCAGTTTTTCTCATATTTGGTGAATTCTAACATCTCGTTTTTTATACTTTTGGTAGAATTTTTATTCGATGGTAATGCTGGTCACACTGACCGCGGCCATTTCTTGGTTTTTCTTTTTTGTGAGAGAGGTTGGAAGGCGTCCTTCGAAAAAAAATTGGGATAGTGGCGTGGAGGCAGGCCTTCGGGCCTTGCCTCGCGCCACACTTGCAGATAGTCGTGCCCGCGAGCCTCTCCTCCATTTGTATTGGACTTATTTCAAGTTTATACCGAAATATTTCATCGGCCTGGGAGTCGAGCAGCAGCTTTGTCGCGTCGCTCCACCTCCTATTTATGGAAATAACACCCACGCTGGAAACGTGGGTTTTTACCCTACGCTGGAAACGTGTTTGTTTACCCTACGCTGGAAATAGTGTCTACCCCACGCGGGAAAGGTGTCTATCCACGCTGGAAACGGTGTTTGTCCCACGCGGGAATGGTGTTTGTATTACGCTGGTTTTTTTATGGACCTGTTTAACTATAGCGTTTTTCTGGACGGTGTTTTTGCCCCGGTTTTATGGACGGTGCTTTTTGCCACCGGTTTACCTACAGTGTCTACCTACGCTGGTTTAGTAACGGCGTTCAACTACAGTGTTTAACTATGGCGCTTTAGATGCCCTTTAGGTCGGCGGTGCCATAGGCCCCTTTTTTTACTTAACTACGAAACTTATCGAGACACATATGTATGCACGGTGTTGTAAGTCACCAGTGTTTGTAAACTGCCAGTTATATTATTATTTTTAGATAACCTATTGTGACGACCACTGTTTCTGGTCTATTTTGTGGCTATGTTTATGTAACGTTGTAACTACCCTATTGATATTTTGTTTTTGTAAGGGCCGCTAGCCGCCCAAGGTTTTAATAACTTTAACTCTTGTGATTACTAGAGATAATCGAACTTAGATTATAACCTAAAGGACTAAGAAGTTAATATTTGGCAGATAATATACATTTTATTAGAAAACTTTTGTTTGAATTCATGGAACACCTTTGTTGGCGGAGCGAGTGTCTGGCGCTCTTCTTTATATAAATTCTTGACACTTTCTCTCCCCAAGCCTCGGTAACTCAACCCACGGAAACCCGACCCTCTCATGCTCTACCCCTTAAATAGGAGTCGGCCGGCACCTAACTACTCAGGCGTGAAAGCTGACAGACCACCACTGGTCCGAGGCGGACACGTCTGATGAGTTACAACACAACATTAACTATAATAATAAAGAAATCGCAGTAAGAAATCTTAGACTTGGCACGACTTTGTCTAGATTTCATTATTTTTTAGAGATAAACAAGCAGCTCCATCGAGACTTGGCTAGTTTTTTACAGAATGTTTTTGGTGGGATCAAATTGACTGATTATTGCACATATTATTGTAATAGCATATATTATACACATACTAAAAGCATCATGTAGCAGGCTTCTATTGCAGAGGAAGCACACCTGAGCTAGTTATTCATCCACCAAGCAGAAATGTGTAGGCATTACTGTGTTCCGTTGAGATGATATTATATTATATTATTATACCATCACGCACTTGTATCACCAAATTCTTTTATACTTTTGTGTAAAATATTCCAAGGCTTAAAAACTATTTTTTGCTATACATATAGTTAGAAACTATCAGTATATTTGACTACAGGAGGCATTAGTAATTATACTATTACAAGAATAATAAATAATTAAGTTTTGCATATATTGGAAAAACGTATTATTTTATTCTAAGGGCATTGCGTCAGTTTAGTCTACGCGCGTGGTATCTGTATTTATTATTATAGTCTGTGGATGATGAGGTTTCGGTAAAGTTCCTTATAAGACATGTTTTTATAAAATAACTGTAACAATATAATGTAAGGTTAAATCAAATTAACCTGCAATAAAAGTTGTATTCAGAAAATAATGCGGACAATGAAACCAATTTCAGTCGAAAATATAAGTAGGAAATTTTTAGCCAATAAACATAGGTACAGACAAATGATATTGTTATTGTGAAAGAATAATATACGTAAGTATACTTTAATGTGTTTTTTTTCTGTTATGTATATTGTTGAAATTAATTCATCACTAATTTAGGTTTTTACTACTTAACCAAAGGGTTATGTGGTGCAAATGTGATTCTGGATCATCCAATCCTAATGACTATATAATAATATTCTGGTGGTAGGCTTCGGCCATTCAGAGGTGTAGCATTGATGGTGGGCTTCGCTAGAAAAAGGTTTGGATGAACTGTGTGAAAGAGGATATGCGTGCTAGGGGAGTGGATGAAGATATGACGGATGAAAGAGTAGAATGGAGGAGAAAATGTATTGTGCCGACCCTACCTAGTGTGGGATAAGGGCAGGAAGGTGATGATAGGCTTCGGCCATGGCTAGTTACTGCACGATGTTCCGGCATGATGTTGAGTGAAGGCAGGTAGGGAAAGACACTGGCTACTTGATGATGACTCGCCTTTGATCGGAGGTACTAAATAGGTACAAAGTATTGGTATACGTTTCATGCAAATCCTAGACATGGTCGCGCCGCGCCATCTTGACGGTCCCTGGTACGGTAAAAAGTGTTTTACCTAGCCTCTGGTACTGTAGATAGGCGATGCTAACCGCTCACTGCTCACCATCAGGCGAGCCGTCTAGTCAGCTTGATCGATGCATATTATGTAGCACGCGAATAGTATAATTTTCCTTTTCATAAACGGCCTACGGCGGTTTACAAGCGTGAGCCAAATCATAAAATTGTTATTGTGCGATGACTATCATGCCGCGGATGAGTGCTTCGGCGTACCCGTTGCCCCGGCATTATGGCGTCCCGCAGGAACACCCCCAGGTTTTTTAGTGGGTATCCCCGCCGCGCCCATCTTCGGCGAGGGAGTCCCACATACCGCACCGCGCCCCCGGCGTGGGGTGATAATGCGTAACGCATTTTTCCTGGCTCAAAAAATTATCAAAATATTTTTTTTATATGATGTTATTAAAAAATTTCAGTTTTCTCAATTTTTCTTTAATCTGTGCTCTAAGACGTTGCTTCGTACCAATTTTCAAGATTCTGAGTTCACGGAAAGTACCTCGTAGGTTTTGATTCCTTGCGAATGTTGAAAATTTGCTGAAGTTTGCGGCATATTCGGCTACCTATATCTTTTGATTGCGTTGGCCTAGAAGCTTGATTTTTTTCACAGGTCTAAGAGGCAGTAGACCTAAGTATTTCCGTTAAATTTCAGCTTGATACCACCACGCGTTGCTGAGAAAAAGGGTTTTGACAATAAAAAAACGGATTCCTTTGGAGGTACGGAATCCTAAAAATGTATTAGCCCACAAATAATATTGATATATAAACAAAATAATCGATGTAACTTGCAAATTCAGTACCTTTGCCTAACATATTCATTAAAATATTGTTATTTTGACCCGTAATGTCAATAATTGTCCTCGTGCCTTGTAAAAGTCTGAATATTTATACAATGACGCAATTTTACACACGAGCAGCTTCAAAACAAACTACTTACTTTGTACTTGCATATCTAATTTGTTTCAAAACAAGTATTAAAACGCAAATGAGAAGAGATAAACGTATTAAAAAGCAATTTCCTAACTTCAGTTTATTTTGGGAAATGGCAGATAAGAAATGAAAACAAGTGATATTTCAAAAACTTTTTAAAAACAAGCTTTTTTATTATTATTACCATTAGCTGCAAGAAGTTTTCCACCGTGAATAGGACCTCTTTTGACATGTATATTAGTATATATAGGTTGTGGTCATTGTCTATGGAGAGAGAGAATTTGATTTGTATAATGGCGGGTTGTCGTTTTGTAAAATATTTCTGTTAATAGTCCAGTCAATTTAGACATTCGAAGTTACATAAAGTCCCAACAAGCTGAATTTCTATGAAGTTGTTCAAAACATAATTATAAACAATGTCTAGAAGTTCCCCATCATTCCCCTGTAAGGAAAAAATTTAATTCAAGGTCAAAGGTCAAAAAAATGAGTTTTTCGCGATTTTCAGCAAAACGGTAAGTTTTATCATAAAAGTACCTCAGACAAAATTGTAGATCATAAAATTATCTATAAAAAATGTATTAATACTTTTTTTCTTACGAGCCACCGTTTCTGAGATATAACGATTCAAAAAGTTATAAAAGTTGTTATCGTCATAATATGCACACGTTTCCACGCCACCTATGAGGTAGTGTACTTAGCGCGTTTTTTTTTAACGTGGTTTCCCCAGTAGGCCTACTCCACGGGTCAGTTGTGATCCTGTTTAATGTAAAACTATTGCAAAATAACGGAAATTTTCAAAGATTGGGAAAGATAAAAGCGATGTAAATGAAAAAAAAGTGTTGAAGTTTCTTCGTCTTATTCGTAAGTTTCAAATTCTTGTTCTTCTTCTCCTGCTTCTTCTTCATCTTCATTTTGGATGCAAGTAAATTGCGTCAATAGCGATGTATCGTATGATACTTCGTCGGAGTCAAACGAATCCTCCATTGTTTGTGATTTGCTTGATAAAATGTATGAATGAGGATAAGAATATTATTAATTTGACCATATCATACCTACATTATTTATAATTACCCGTTTTTGTCCCACTGCCGGGCAAAGGCCTCCCTTCCATGGCTACATAGTTAATATAAATTTAGTCCAACTAAGAGAACAGTTTGTGCATTATTACAAAACGTGGACTGACGATAGTTCTGGGATTAACTAATGTCATTTGTTCCCTTAGTACGTGGATTAGTTCTGGTACAATGGTTTAAGTTTGATCAAAATTGGTTCAGTAGTTTTTAATATATGCATCAAAACGTGAATGTTGTTCTTGAGATTTCAAAAAAACCTAGCAAGATCATGCGCGCGTTTCGTGTTCGCTCTACAGGCTCTTGGAGTCAGATTTTTTTATTTTATTTTTGAAGTATAAACACAAATATCCGTCCATATCCATAGGGATAGTAAATACCTGCGGAATTTCATAATTCCATGGAGCATCGCTTATCGGGGACAGATAATAATTTAAAATTGATACGTTTGAAGCTTATAATAGTAATTACTAATCATGACTTAGTCATACGTGACCAGAATGTGATATAAGTACTTAGGCCGGATACGACCAACGGTCAAAGTCACAGAGGACATTTAAATATGGGGTTTATACTACAACAGGACATAGGTTAGGTACCCTAATTACACTGTAAAACTTTAATCACAATTGTCACAACATCTACCCATCTAAAGTGTCAGCTTTTGGAGTTGTTAAGCGTCAAAGTTGACTGCGTGAATCCTTTTCGTACACCTGTAGCTGTGAATATATTTTTCAAACCATAAGTACATCATACCTACAAGGGCATTATTGTTGGAAATTTGATAGGTCCATAATAACATATATAACAAATAATCCATATATAACAGATACTTTTATTTGGGCAATTCGTTTTTTGAGAAAAATAAGGAAAACTATAATTTTTGAAGCAAAAATTCGTGACGCTAAAATATTTTATTTAGGCATTAAATATTTAGAAAAACTTTTTAAAGTTATATTTTGTTTAATTTACATATAGGCTATATGATAATATTTTTGAATTAAAAAAAATACTACCAGTTTCAAATATACAATCATTTGAAACACAAAAAATTGGTTATTTGTTTATATTTACGTTGTTTCATATCAGAAATGAAATCTACATCATGGGTTTATCCGAAATTGACACCGAAATTTACCTCGTAGTACATGGTCTCCCAGAGTTAATTAAATGAAGCAGGGTGGAGTGGCCCCTTTTGCCCCCCCCCCCCCCCCTCCTTGCTGCCAGAGGGGGTAATAGGGGGGGTTTTCGATCTTAATCAGTTTATTGAGTATGAGATAAGGAATCATTGTGCTAAGTTTCAAACCTCTGCATTAAAATGACGTGTTTTGCGCCCAGAGTCTTGTCAGTTATATGGCATTTTGGAATTTATTGAAAAAATAAATAAATCATATTTTTGAAACTATGAGTCCTGGCAATATTCTTTAAAGGACAATATTCTAGAAAATTTTATGGAGAATAAACTTCTCTTTTACATTTTTATTCTATACTTCGTTTTAAAAACATAGATAATTTTTGCAGGGTTCGAAGGTTATATTATCTATGAAAATATCATTGATATATTCACAAAAACCGTTATATCCGATATATATATCTAATATATAAAATTCTCGTGTCACAGTTTTCGTTGCCATACTCCTCCGAAACGGCTTAACCGATTTTGATGAAATTTTTTGTGCTTATTCGGTATCTATGAGAATCGACCAACATCTATTTTTCATCCCCCTAAATGTTAGGGGTAGTCCACCCCTAAATTTTTTTTATTTATTTTTTAGACAAAATTTTTAATTTCTATTTTTTTATGATACAACATACAAAAATACATACAATCCACAATTTTCACCCTTCTACGATCAACTCTTATTTTTTAATAGCCATTTTAGTAATTTAATCATTTTTCCTCTCCGGTCGAAAACTGATCAATCGTCATTTAATTAGTTATCCCCGCCAGATGTCTACAGGTGTCACTTCTGACCCAGTAAACAGCACGGAGTAGGGATGAGAACGAAGCCGGTCTCCTTTCTTTCTCACTCCCTACACAGTTGTCGGCCATCATTATTGTTTATGCATCAAGTGTAGTAGTAACGTTGACAATTATTATTTTGCTATCTCAGTGTAACTCTCATATTAACTTTTAATCATTCATATTTTATCAATAATAATTAAATTATAAATTTTGAGTGTATTTTGCACGATTAGTTAATCAAGTGATTTTATAACCTCAAAAGTACTCGACACGTGACACGAGCTTTCAATAACAACGGATTTTGTGTTGTAAGTATACTTTTTTTTATTTATATCGAAAATGTTGTTGATCTTATAAAAATGTAATTTTAATTTAATTTTATTAAAAAAATGTAATTGAACAATTAAGATTTTCATAGTTTCCAAAAAATCAATCATTATGAATCTTTATTTTGAAATGTCAATGGAAATATTGGTTGTATGAAAAAATTATAAGAGACAATGTTTTCATAAAATTTAATATTTTACTTTTGCTTGAAAAATTTTTCCATAAAATAATGCTTATTTCACGCATATACCACATACATACATCATACAATATACACATTCTAAAATACATACATACTTCCAATAAGTCAGCTATTTTTTGTCTACACTAGAAATTACTAGGAAATTATTTATATGGCAAAACAACGTTTGCCGGGTAAGCTAGTTATGATATTATATATCTGATATATTATGATAAATATCCGATATTTATCGAATTTATTAAGATATTGATCCTTTGAACCCTGAAAAAATTATCTTTCTTTTTGAAACGAAGTATAGCTCTCATAGTTATATATAGAGCCGCACTACTATTTATTTTCAATAAAGGAAGAATTAGCACTTACGAGTAAATTTACATAATTCGGTCCAAGATGGCCGCCGCTTAAAAAATGGCGGATAACTTTTTTCTTCCACGACCCCATCAATATGGGTATCAAATGAAAGGTCTTGACTACTAGTAGAATACAACGCACTATAACAAATTTAAAATCCAAGATGGCCGCCACCACAAAACCGCGAATTACATATTTTGAAAGCGTTGCGTTGGGGTTTTTTTTTATTTTTAATTTAATTCACTTGTTACCATAGAATTAGGTAATCATCTATATATAGGTATAATACTACTATGTATATGTCGCAGTAAGATAGAAATGGCCGTTTCATAATTATGTTGCTAGGGATATAGTAATGAGCCGGAACTTAGTTATTAGGCATCAATTACGATTTTTAGGAATCAATTCTTTTCATACTAGGAACATAATTATTAATTATCATATGTCACGGCTAAAGCCCATAGTCACTAGTCAGTCACTGTTGGTTAACCAAGTTGGTAGGTAAGTAAGTGAACAAAATGTGTCTAAGGAAAACTTGATTTTATTGGACGAAGTTTAGGGCAGTTCGACATCAGTAGGCTAGGTTAGGTTTAACAGTGATTACAATGCCAAGTATTACTTGTTCGTATTACATGGTTCACAATAAGCATATAAGAATACCTATTCCGGTAGTAGCCGCACATCGGACTTTAGCTGCAACCATATTACTAAGTTCCGGCTCGTAATTATATCCCTAGTAACATTATTATGATACGGCTATTTCTATCTTACTGCTAGACTCTAGACGAGGCAATTATAAAATATTTATGTATAACATAATATTATGTAGGTTTATTTTATATACGAGACATGCTACGGCCTAGTGTGGGGTCCAATAGTTAATAGTCATCAATTGTAAAATACTTTTTTTAGGGTTTCGTTTTTTTTTATAGCAGACTAAACAAGCGTTTGACCGCAATCTCACCTGTTGGTAAGTGACGATGCAGTCGAAGTTGTAGCACGCTTGTTCAGTAGGAACCTATTCACTCTTGATTTCAACAAACCCACGTTATAGCATACGGGAAACACTGACGACGGTAACGAGTTCCTTAGCTTCGCCGTTCTCATAATAAAAGACGAAATAAATCGCTTCGCATTATTGATGCTTGGCATTCTCGCACTGTGCGATTCACTCGCTCCTTCTTGCCGTACACCTGCAAATTGTGGAATGAGCTTCCGCCCGCGGTATTTCCGATGAGCTTTAACATGGAACTCTTCAAAAGGCAAGTGAACAGAGTCTTGAAAGGTAGGCAACGTACCAGCGGTACCCCTGGTATTACAGGTATCCATAGGCGATGGTAGCCACTCACCATCAGGTGGGCCGTCTGCTTGTTTGTCACCTATTAAATTAAAAAAAAAAAGAAAAAAAAAAGCTTAGACCAGAATACATAGCCTACTTTTCAGCGGGTAAAACCTCTGGCCGCAGCTAATTAAAATAAATGTAAATAGCAAATTGTCCCTGTTATCTACATTTGGTAAAATGTTGTTCAATTAAACGATAATAACGTGTTTACAATACGATTGTATTTAGTGCCTAATTATTGTAATTGTCATTTGAATATTCCGAAATTCGGTTGATTGACGTCAATGTATATTAGCGGAATATATAATACTGTGATAGGTTGAACTACTGTTCATGCATAATGTGTTAATTCACATAATGCGCCACAATATCTTACTGACTACGTAGATACCTATATATTAATGGGAATATTTGAATGTGTGTATTTGTTACCTCTCTGTTGATTGTGTAGACCAAAACACGACCTGGAGACGACTTTAGACAAGTGCCAATCTCTTGTGGCTAATGCAACAAATGTACTGGGACCACAGTCGTTGGGGACAAACGAACGATATCATGCCAGTGGCTAAGTAGTACATTCAGCGTTGGCTAAGCTTAGTCATTAGCTATTGGAGATTGTATAAAACTCCCCTGTACCGACCCTGTACGAAACGGAGCGAATATTGCGCTTAGATGGCGGATTTGGCGATTGTTCGGATCACTCAATAAGTTTCGAGGGCGTTGTCAAAGGGAGAAAGGCAGCATCAAGCTTCTTTATTACACCTAAAATGTGCTTAAAATAGATCTTAAACGGGCATAACCGCTAAGCCTAACTAGTGTTTTATATCTCTCTTCTTCTTTTTCTTCATCTTAGTCGTTATCTTCACGAAGTGAAGGTCGTGTCTAGTCTGCAGGATTTGCCATCACTCTTCGAATTACACACCTGAGATCAGCGACGGATAGAAAAACCTGTTCTATCCGTCGCTGATCTCATGGCCTGAGCCACTGGCATGCCGGTAAGAGATTTTATTTGGTCCGTCCATCGCATCGGAGACCGTCCGCGAGGTCTCTTTCCCTCAACCTTACCGACTACCAACTACTTTTTGAGGTTGTCTGGATCCCTCCGAGCAATGTGGTCAAAGTAACTACGTAAGTGGATACGTTGGGAACAGATACTAGAGAGCCTTGTGGTGATTCTAAGCTGGGCGAGAACTGATACGTCGGTTTTACAGGCTATCCATGGTATACGCAACATGCGCCGCCAACACCACTTCTTAAACGCGTCAATCCTCTTCCTGCCACTTGTTCTAATCGTCCAGGACTCCACACCGTAGAAGAATATAGAGAAGACCAATGCCCGCACCAGTCTCACCTTCGTTGTATTAGATATGTTACGGCTAGGTTTAGCCAGTTAAACCTAGGTGTAGCCGACCGCCGTCGGTTAAAGTTAGGTGTAGAAGATTTATTTTCGACCTCACGCGTTTAAAACGTGAGACAAGTTGTTATCAACATATTTAATTGTTGTTGTACAGTGATCGTCATAAAATAAGCATAAAGTAATCATTAATCATGAATTGAGAACTCTGGAATAAATACAAGTCGGATTTGGTGGTCCGAAGTGGCTGGTCCGAAGTGCGGCTACACCTAGGTTTAGCCGCACTTCGGACATTAGCCGTGACAGATATATTTCGATCTTTCCATATGCGGGTGAGTTTTGTCATAGCTGCTTTGGACATTTGGATTCTTCTTCTGATTTCTTTATTACTTCCTCCTTCATTAGTGACAACTGAGCCGAGATATTGGAACTGATCTACAAATTCGCGGTCGTTAAGTTCGTTTGAACGCGTGAGAGTGCCTGACTATCGTTATTTTTCTTAGCCTTGTTTATACTGAGGCCGACGGAATCTTTCTCGACTCTAAAGAGCAGAGCAGCATATTCTCCCTCGGACGCCACGAACAAGGTTATGTCATCTGCGTATCTCAAGTTGGATATCATCTTGCCCCCTATCAAGACGCCTCCTTCCCACCCTTCTAAAGCTTTCCTTATGATATACTCCCCGTAAATATTAAAAAGGATCGAAGATAAAATACAACCCTGTCTAACCCCTTAAACTTCCGCAATCTGAACTCATGTTAATTTTATTAATCGGGACTATCGCGTAATTATATTTATGTTAGTTTTACAAAACATAAGGTATTATAAAACCCTCGAAGTTTCGGATCTAATGCAAAATCCGTGGTCACGAGAAAACTCAACGCGCGAATACAACTCGCGTTTTCTGGTTTCATAATAATGTTTTTGTAAAACTAAAAAAAATATAATTACGCGATAAGTCCTGATTAATAAAATTAACATCTGTCTAATCCCTTTCTGTGGTTTAAAAGGTCGAGATAGCACATCATTGACCCTCACTACTGTGTTGCCCATCAGATAGAGGTCGCTATCAGAATCGTCAGATGTCTGGGCACTCCTATATCAGATAGAATGTTCCATAGACAATCCCACTTAACACAGTCGAAAGCTTTTGAATAGTCCACAAAGCACAACAACACTGGAACGTTAAAAAGTAGTGTTTTGTATATACCTACATCTTACTAATATTATAGGTATAAACGTGAAAGTTTGTAAGAATGGATGTCTGGATGTTTGTTTGTTACTCTTTCACGCCTAAACGGGTTGACCGATTGTGCTGAAATGTTGTATAGAGATAGCTTAGACCCTGGAATAACACATAGGCTACATAAGTACTGCGGATAAAACCGCTGGGCGCAGCTAGTGCTTATTAATTTAATTATTTATTGATAATTGTAAATGCATTCGCTAAATGTTAGGTAATGCTCAAATTCTGTACCTTTTAGTTAAATTACTCTTTTAATTATTCAGGTCAAATAAATAACGTACGACGTGTGACGAATTTCCTGGTTTTATAAATAAACTAGCTTATGCTCGCGGCTTTACCCACGTGGTAAAATCCTTTCTTATCGGAAGTTTACATTATAAAAACTGTGTTCAAATTTCAACCCAATCTTTTCAGCGGTTTGAGCTGTGCGTTGATAGATCAGTCAGTCAGTCAATCAATCAGTCACTCTTTCCTTTTATATATTTAGGTGAATTCGCATTAATTAGGAAATGCACAAATACAGTAATTATTTAGGTCAAGTTAAGTGTCCCTAGTCCCTACCTAGCAATTTATAAATTCCCTGGTTTTATTTACTTGCATAATTTTAGGTATCATTAAGTTTATGAAACATAATATAGTATATATGTATACCTAAGCTTTAGCTCGAGCCTTTATCAATTCACCATCTGGCCACGTTCGTTCACTGCTGGACATAGGCCCCCTCTCCCCTCAGGCAGATCACTCGACTCGGTACTCCTGTTTTTCCTCCACGAACCATTCCCTGATACCCTCCGTATATCCCGCCCAAGGACGCCTTACGCCATCGCCACTCTACCTAGAACACGTCTAGGTATCTCCCAGTTACCGGTTCTACGGCAAATGTATATTATGCATTGCCACCATGGAACAGTTGAACCATTCGCCAATGTCGATCTCTTTGGTTCATGATGATCATCTATCTCTTGACCATTTCTAATCATTTCATGTCTGATGAGATCTTATATTAGGGAGACGCCAAGCAAAGAGCACGCTGTAAGCTATAAATAAGTTTTAAAAAATAGATAAATAAATAAATATTTCAGGACATTTCACACAGCGCCACCTAACCCCAAACTAAGCAACTTAATGCTTGTATTATGGCTCACTTTGGTGGCCCAAGAAATACGGCCTGTCAGCAAACCATCTAAAAACTTCAAATATAGCACATTTAACTGACCACCCATTATCACGCCACATACATCATACAACTCCCATAAGAGCTATCAAGGTGACATTAATCATTCTCGGTCCAGCACGGACTTACGGACAGGTATGTCCGATATTTGTTAATTCCTGTCCCCCTGGTAGGGAGCGATGGATGGGACCCTAGGGATCTCTGTCAATCTTTGTTTGATATTACC
The DNA here is from genome assembly GCA_947507615.1 of Hemithea aestivaria. Lineage (NCBI taxonomy): Eukaryota > Metazoa > Arthropoda > Insecta > Lepidoptera > Geometridae > Hemithea > Hemithea aestivaria. Next base: position 18,256,150 of record OX382330.1, read on the forward strand.
TACTGGCTTCAATAGCTTCTTAAGGACGATTGGCAATTGTTTGTATTGTTTTGTATTTCCAGTTTGGTATCATAAATAAATAACATTAAAGTTATTTTTAACCCCCGACGCAAAAACGTCGGGGTGTTATAAGTTTGACGTGTCTGTCTGTCTGTCTGTCTGTCTGTCTGTCTGTGTGTGTGTGTGTGTGTGTGTGTGTGTGTGTGTGTATGTGTCTGTCTGTGGCATCGTAGCACCCAAACGGATGAACGGATTTTGATTTAGTTTTTTTTGTTTGAAAGTAGAGTTAGTCGAGAGTGTTCTTAGCCATGTTTGGTGAAAATCGGTCCAAGATGGCCGCCGCTACAAAATGGCGGATTACTTTTTTCTTCCACGACCCCCTCAATATGGGTATCAAATGAAAGGGCTTAACGAGTAGAATACAGCCCACTATATAAAATTTAAAATCCAAGATGGCCGCTATCAAAAAATGGTGAATTACGTATTGCGTTGGGGGTTTTTTTAAATTTTTAATTTAATTCACTTGTTAAAACAGGAAATATATCATAAGAGATCGCACTAAGCGATACGGCCGCCTATTGTGGACCTTAACATAGTAGTTATATTTAGCTTTAAGTCTATTCTGTAAATGTAGGCCTCAAAAATGAGTGAAAATTTTTCAAAAATATAAAAAATATATTATCAACAGATTGAAAGACTTGTTGAAAAAGTAAATTCTACGAATAGATGTCTGTAACTTTAACCAATAGGTAGGTTTTTTTTTATTTAATTTTTTTTATTTCATGCGAGCATGGCGAAATTAATATAACCATCTGCTTTGACGATTATAAAATAGATTGTGCTTGAGGAAATCCGATGAAATGATTTTTTACATCTCACACCAACGATAATATGACGAAGCCACGTTATCACTACACTTGAGTTTTTCTCCAACAATTACAAGATATAGTCTAAATATTTATATAAAATAAAAAAATAATTATAATTCATTGACGTCATTCTTGCGTATTTGGAACCGTAGACAACAATGCTGCATTTTATTCGTTTGTTAATTCAACACATTAAAATGTATACCTGTATCTAATTTTCGCAAAAAAGGTTTAGGTATGTTTGGAGTTGATTAAACACTTCTTATATTATGGAAGACTTTACACTGTTATCTGCTAACTTTAAACAAACATCTAAAACCGAAAGAATGATGGACTGATTTATTAACGCAGAGCTCCAACCGCTGAACGGATTAGTTTGAAATTTGGATTCCGCTTAGGTAGAATGGCACGAAAAGCTGCGAGCATAAGCTTGTTAATTTATTTTACACGTGGTAAGGCTCGTAACATGATGTTTAGTGAAGCCAGCCCCTTTAGCATATTAAGACATTGACATAGGAGTAGCAACTCCCGTTCCACTGTCAAGAGTAATCTGACATATATCAAAACGCTACTCTTGCTACTCTAGCTGTCATTGCATACAAGGCAGACGTTTCGTAGACTTGTCTTGCTGTTAAGTCAAACTGTCATCCCATACATTGTACTTTTGTGAATGTATGAGATGACAGTTCTACTTTTGAAGTTTTGTCGGGATTCCGTGTGGCATGCTAGGGGCCACTAACAGCTACTCCCAATGTCATTAGTGCTTGTGCTCTTACAAACTTCAATTACTGTTGACGTAAGTTGCTAGTCTTATGTCAATGTCGAAATGTGCTACGGGGGCTGTGGTGTTGTAGACGTCTATTAGGCGACGGTAACCGCTCACGATCAGCAGGGCTACCAAACCAAAGACCGTAGGACCATATTAAGTCGTATCGACTTGACGTGACATTTCATGTAATTTCAAACATTTTTGACAATTCGGTCTTCGGTTCGGTTTCCTGACGGATAAGTGAATAGCCCTGCAGACAAGCAAAAGTTATGTAAGGACTCAGGAACTTGTGGCCACCAAGTTTGTGTTCAGCTTGCCCGCTGCCCCGGCATTATGGCGTCCCGCAGGAACACCCCCAAGTTTTAGTCCGCCGCATCCATCTTCGGCGGGGGAGTACCTTATACCGCCCTGCACCCCCGGGCGCCAGGTGACGATGCGTAATGCATTTTTCCTGGGTAAAAAAAGAGACTTAGGAACTCACTAAATTGGATTTTTGTCACCATTAAATCTGTCGTGGGGTAGAGCGATGCAATGTTATTTTACCCTTATTTATTATATCTTTAAAACCGTGTGAAAATCCCCACAAAAAGGTCAAGTCGATATCGATTAATTCGGAATTTGTTCCAAAATAACAAATTATAAGTTAATTGGTATATAATAGCTCTATCTAATAAGTAAATAGTTTGTTTTGGCCGTGTGTCTATCCGTGCAGGCAGTCACGTACGCAGGCTCTAATGGCAACACTAAGCTGATATTAATTAGGTTTAATTGATTTATAATGTGGCAACACGGCGAAATGATAAGGCTCTTTGAGAACCTGAAGGAAAATATAACTATGGAAAAGCCTAACAACCAGGAATATTATATTCAACTAGCTTTCCCGGCAAACGTTGTTTTGCCATATAAATAATTTCCTAGTAATTTCTAGTGTAGACAAAAAATAGCTCACTTATTGGAAGTATGTATGTATGTTAGAATTTGTATATTGTATGTATGTAAGAATGTGGTATATGCGTGAAATAAGCATTATTTTATAGAAATTTTTTTCATACAACCAATATTTCCATTGACATTTCAAAATAAAGATTCATAATGATTGATTTTTTGGAAACTATGAAAATCTTAATTGTTCAATTACATTTTTTTAATAAAATTAAATTAAAATTACATTTTTATAAGATCAACAACATTTTCGATATAAATAAAAAAAAGTATACTTACAACACAAAATCCGTTGTTATTGGAAGCTCGTGTCACGTGTTGAGTACTTTTGAGGTTATAAAATCACTTGATTAACTAATCGTGCAAAATACACTCAAAATTTATAATTTAATTATTATTGATAAAATAGGAATGATTAAAAGTTAATATGAGAGTTACACTGCGATAGCAAAATAATAATTGTCAACGTTACTACTACACTTGATGCATAAACAATAATGATGGCCGACAACTGTGTAGGGAGTGAGAAAGAAAGGAGACCGGCTTCGTTCTCATCCCTACTCCGTGCTGTTTACTGGGTCAGAAGTGACACCTGTAGACCTCTGGCGGGGATAACTAATTAAATGACGATTGATCAGTTTTCGACCGGAGAGGAAAAATGATTAAATTACTAAAATGGCTATTAAAAAATAAGGGTTGATCGTAGAAGGGTGAAAATTGAGGATTGTATGTATTTTTGTATGTTGTATCATAAAAAAATAGAAATTAAAAATTTTGTCTAAAAAATAAAAAAAAAAATTTAGGGGTGGACTACCCCTAACATTTAGGTGGATGAAAAATAGATGTTGGCCGATTCTCATAGATACCGGATAAGCACAAAAAATTTCATCAAAATCGGTCAAGCCGTTTCGGAGGAGTATGGCAACAAAAACTGTGACACGAGAATTTTATATTAGATAGAGTTTGCGCGGTAAACACAAAATCTTTTCCCAAACAGTAAAGAGTGCGTCACAGTTTACTTACAGTTCAACATAACTATTCCTTCAGTTGTTGTGAAGCACTGGTTTTCATTGCTAGAATCAATAACTGGCTAGTTCTGTGCACACATAACTACTGAATTCCACCTAGTCACCCTCCTGCAAAAGAAGCCCCGGTAAAAACTGATAAACGCAGAGGTATAGGGGAGGGATTTATCCCGCCTTCTAGGTATGGTCTGTTGCCATATACGGCTGCATCGTTGCCTAACATCACGCTAGACCATGATCAAAGGTTTACCTATAATGAATATTAAAAAATTTGCCAACACCCCAACAGTAACAATTTTTCCACCGCCTAAGCAGTGATGAGCAAACTATGCCTCCTTGCATAAAAAATATTAGTCTTAATAATAGTAGCGATGTTTTTATCATTATTGCTGTAGGTACAGAGTTAGAGCGGGTTGCAGGCGCAGAGCATTAGACACGTCCCGAGCTGATGAGGATGTGTTCACTTGAACACAATTGTTGGCTGGCACTCTTGTAACAACACCTAAAGACTGACTCTTCTCAAACTTTTCTAAGACGCTCTATGGAGTTGAGTTTATTTATGACATTATTATAAAAACTACTTGCATACATAGCAATATTTTATTAGATAGCATCTGTAGTGGGTCGAATGTCCGGCTTATAATTTCGAGGGATCAAATCTCAACGTGTACCAAGTTTTTCGCCTGGGCGCAACCGTGCTTCGGAAAGCACGTATACACAGTGGACCCCGCCCTGATTGTTTCTTAAAAGATATGTAGGGGGCATGATGGTGGCCTTGTAATATTGACAAGCTGAAACTCCACTGTCTCCTATAACATTAACAAGCAGCAATCTTGGCAACCTGAAACTGCAACATACAGGTATTTTGATTCTGTGAGGCGCTACGAAGTACGCGCGGGTCCACTAGTAAATAAAATTATTCGTAACTAGGACCCAGGTTTGAGCACCACAATCCAAGGATATTAAGGTATGTGACAACAATTGTGTTCCGCCTCGACTCGTGCGTGTGTGTGTGTAACGTCTTGTCATTGGTGATGTGTATGTGTGAGTGATGCAGTATCCTTAAAGGCTAAAACACACTTCTGTGTCTTAGCGCGTCAGAATGATTTAAATCATTTAAACACTGACGCGAACTAAGTAGGGCCGAACAGCAACTCATTTCATAACAAAACTCCTGCATCACTTTTGCACATATTATAATACGAAATATAATGCACACTTTCACAATTTATTTAAAATGTATGATGGTGATGCAGGAGGATTTTTGTTATGAGGTATGAGATGTGATGCGGTGCGACTTGCCTTGGTTTACGACGATGACGAACAAGGGTAGGATTTTTAAAGTCTATATTATGTTAGTGTTAGGCCAAGTACATATTATGCGTTCCGACGCGCCACGACACAGTAGTGTGTTTGCAGCCTATCTCTTAGATGACTGTGAATGTGGGGCAGCTTGTTTGTTATGAGTTGAGGAGGAAGTTGTACTATTCTATTACGTTATTGCTGCTATGAAGGGGGCATCCAATATTACTTGTGAATATTTCATAAGGAAAGAATAACATAGAAGAAATTGTTTACCAGTAAGACGATTATAATAGATACTACTAATATTACCTCTGTAAAGATGAAAACTTGTGTAACATCATCATCAGCCTATGTTCGTCCACTGCTGGCCATAGGCCTCCCCCATGGCACGCCACTCAACTCGGTCCTCCGTCTTTCTTCTCCACCCACCCCCAGCGACCCTCCGGATATCATATATTGTGTGTGTGAACCGAATATTGTGTAATAAGTAATTAATAATATTATGTAACACCTCACAGCACCTCTACGTTACAACTTTCGCTACGTTTTTTCCTGATTTTCCCCATGATTACGAGCCTTGCGGGGGTCAAACCGCGGGTCGCAGCTAGTAACTATAAATATAATAAATAATAAAAGTTTATTTCAGAAAGTACAGCAGTTTTAAGCTTATGAATTAACTTAAGAGACTAGTCTATGTTAGGGATATTTTATAGCAGATAAAAATACATACCTATCTATATAAATACTAATTCAACTTACATAAAAATCAAGAGCAGGTAAGGTACGTAAGAACTGTAAACAATGTTTGACAAGATGCTATTTGTAATCACTTAGATTAAAATTTATTTAGTGAGACTTGAGCTTATTTTCTAGGTCCACTAGGCCCCACACTAGGATTTCCTGTGTTGTGGGACCTAGTCTCTTCCCTATTTTTCAAAAATAAAATGTTACGTATAGTATGCTAAACAATATTCTAAGATTCTATGTACTTAATAATATAACAGATTCAATGCGAGATATAATAATTTTCGCGTAGACTCCGCCCTAACATGGGAGTCGCATATAGACCACTTGTGTGGCAAATTAGGAAGTGCCTGTTTCGCACTGAGCAGAGTAGCCTCAACACTTCCGAGGCGTGAGGTTATCGCGTGCTACTTCGCGAGCGTGCAGTCACTCCTGCAGTACGGGCTGGAGCTGTGGGGGCGCGCCGCCGACTGGCAGCGCGTGTTCCGCATGCAGAAGCGCGCCGTGCGAGTGATTGTACGAATCGAGCCAACTGACTCCGCGAGGCCTCACTTCTCGGAACTTGGCATACTGACCCTGCCGTGTCTCCTCATCCTCCAGGTAGCTATGTATACTCGGGAAAACCTGGAGTTATATAAGCGACGAGGAGACAAGGGACACATGCGTACAAGGTACGCACACAAATTGTCTACCGTTTCTCGAAAACTAGCTAAAACGGCCAATACGATCCATGTGATGGGGCCGGACGTTTACAATAGACTACCTGATGATGTCACAAATGCACCAAACGTTAATAGTTTTAAAAATAAAACTAAAAAATGGCTACTTGCAAGGTCTTTCTACTCATATAAGGAATTTTTAGATTATAAACAGCAGTAGTTGCTTCAATGTTTCATAAATATTTTAATTTATTATTTTTATATGACTTGTAATGAAATTTACCAATAAAGTTATGTCTATGTCTATATCTAATAATATAATAATTAACATGGGTGTGGTGTGAGTTGTGAGTGTGTCTCTGGATAAAGTTAAACTGTTTTGATTTTGTTCAACAATCCTATAATATTATGATGGTATTAATAATTATTAATATGATAGTATTCAGTGTTCGATGTGAAAGCAAGTAATGAGACATGCAATAATAAATATATTACTTAAAATTGTTTGAATTGAGTAGAATTTCGAAAATATTTATTTGCAATTCACAAATGCATTAGAGCTACGCTGCTACGCCATTGGCGTAGCACTTTCGTAGCAAATCAATTGTTTACAAAATTTTAAAAATTCTCAAATAATGCTGCATCGCCTGCACAGATCCTGATTACCCTACTATGTTATCCTCCTACATATCTCATAGGTTACAGAAAGATACAAAAAAGGCCCCCGGCCCCGGTAAAGGTTACCCACTTTCCGAAAAAAATTTACTCTGAATTAAACCGGCCTTTGACTAGCTTAGATAAATTAGATAACTTAAAAAACACGTATAATAAAAAAATGTGTAACAATAGGTCTTAGATAGGTACCTAACTACTTTAGCATATTTTTTACTAGTACCTACCTACTAAAATATCAGTCAGCCCTTAACCATCCCTTGGCTGACCAGTGTTTCCCACACACATCGATCTGATCAATAGCGGTCAAAGCCTATAGTTGGTAGTTTGTAATCAGCGGTCAGCGGTACAATCTACCACCTGGCCCTTCCCACGGTGGTGCAACTTTTATGGCCTGCACTATACACTACACTTACAGGGGATCGGTCGCAGGTTGCACCTCTCATGGTTAGTAATGTAAGGCTGATATAGAGGTAGGTACTAGGTACATAAGCAAGTCAGATAAGTTACTTTTTGAGAAATTATGGCTTTTTTTTTCGATAATAATTATTTTAAAAGTATTTCCAGTTTGACATTTTAAAAAATCCTACCACAGTATATCTACGTAATGCATACCTACCGTTTACAATCAGAAAATTAAACTAAGTATTTGAAGTGTCCGTGGCCCAGTGGTCACACGTCCGGCTTTTAATCCGGAGGCCCTGGGTTCAAATTATTAGCCTGGACTGGCCATGTTTCGGCGCGGCACTAAAAACTGTGGGTCCCGGCTGTTTCCTGTAAGATACATATGTAGGAGGCAGTCGTTAGGTCCTGTAGTAATCTCGGTGACCTGAAACTGCAACATATAGGTTCGCCACACAACCTATAAATTGTGATTTGACTCTGACAGTGTAAGTAGGGTAACCTGTTCTGTTGAAGTATATAAACCACAATTATTATTCTATTTCTTTTTGAAAACGCTCTACCACATACAGTGACTAACACTTTAACAGTTAAAGGACATACCATTCATTCTTAACTTTCAAGACATAATAAACCCTAATAATCGCCTTCAAAAAGATATCTCAATCTCCATCGCACCGCTCCGTCACGGTAAAAAGATATCTTTACTGGCTCCGTCATTTTCATAATAAACAACAAGCGTATCTCTCAATAATTTATCTAACGCTAAAAGATCCCAGACAATATCCTTTTGTTAGGTAATGCATTATCCAAGTCGACACATTAGCACTCCGATATCAACATTAATGTATCCAATAAGATAAAAAAACGTGTCCTATACACATCACACATCTGACAAATTTTAGACAACAATACACACATTGGATGATTTAAGGGTTAAATACCTGACAACATTAAAAATACGATGATAAATTGAAAACACACACGAAAATCAACCTAATAACAATGTAGTTACAATGGTTCAAATATTTTCGTGATGTCATAATTAGGGTGGTTGCACAAGTAAAGGGCTATAGAATCGCGGCGCGTTTGAAGGCATCTCCGATGTCTCAATCGAAGGCTTTGCGTCGCCGCCGATTGTGGGCCCACTCCCACACGCGGCCTATTCTGTGATGTATGAATTGATAGTTTTTTTCGTACCTTTATTAGATTTGTTTACAATGGTAGGATGTAATATGATTTATGATATGAGCAAAAACTTTTGAAACGTAGCGGCTTTTTGGTGCGGATTCAGGTGCAATCAGGGTTTTGTTTAATGTAAATAGCCTTTTATTATGAGCGTATACATAAATACACACATTTAATACACGTAAATATATAGGTATTTGAAAATATTCTATTATCATTAAAATGTTTAGCTCAATTATATAGTTTAGTTTCTTTTAGTACATTGTTTTAAAATGAGCAAGAAGGATTACAATTTTTTTCGTATTATAATTTCACGCTTTCAGAATATACCTCCAAATTCACCTTATGTTGTATAAACATATGTTCAAAAAGTCACAGTTCCTTTAAATAGGCGTAGAGAGTAATTACCCAACATAAATCAAGGATACGCGCTGACAGGGTTAATGTGACGACAACTATAGCCTTTACCCTATTCTACTTTACCAAGCAAAATTATACCTTATTCTAAAGTAGTGAAGTTTATTTTTAAATGAAGTAACACTTATTTTTTTATTTGCAAATATAAATAAAGTTATTGTGTCGTAATACGGATGTCATTATGTTTCTAATGATGTCGTATCTATTGTATTTTGTAAACCTTAGTTTTGTAAAAGAAAATAGAAAAAAATTGGTTTATGTACTCCAACAGGACAGGTCAATCTACAAGAGAGAGAGAGAGAGAGAGAGAGAAAGAGAGAGAGAAACCCTGTTAAAGTCAAATCACACAATCACAATTATTATAGGGCCGCATCATAGCATCAAACAGAAGAATTCTCGTCTTGCACAGAACTCAGATCTCCTAGGCACTCGTTTATCAGAGTCCTATATACGTTACTTTGTGTACACAAACCTTTATATACCTACCTTTACAAACCTGCATGTATAGTCAAAGTAGTGTTCACGTTAAATTAAGCGCTACAAGCGAACACGTCAGCGCTCGCATGGCAGCTTAGTAATCTAATAACCGCGCACTTACTAAATCTCCTCGACACAACCACTAAACCGGAAAACGCAAATTACCAACAAAGACATAAAACATCTGCGCGAATCTTTCACCAAAAAAAAAAGTAATTAAACTACACGATTATGAACCTTATCTCAATACAGTAAAGACGTGTGAAAGGGTAGAGATAAGAAGATTTATTATTGATATAAGATATGTTTAATAAGTGCAAAGGCGCAGTGGTGCGCGAGATTCGGATTGAGTGTCTTAGGGTGACGATGATGACGAAAATTACGGACAAGTCTACCACTAAAAACTGAAGCTGAAACTAAAACCGTACAAAATTCCTGCTTGAAAAACACCTCTATGAGAAGAACGAGCAGTATATAAAACACAAAGGGATTATTTTTTTAAACAAAACGTTGATTCTTAAACTAAATGATGAAGAAGTAAGTAAGCAAGACTAGGAGAATTTTCGATTATAAATTAAAAAAAATCGATAATGACTGATACCACATCAGCATTACGGCTGATATAGGTGATGGTAACCGTTCACCATCAAGCGGGCCATCAGCTTGTGTTTGTCTAACATAAAACTGTATGTAGTCATAGTTATATAATACTGTTTTTCGGACTGAAGGGTTGCTCACTATTTTGATGTTACCAGTGAAATTACTGTGCATTATGAGATTCAAGTGCCGCGCAAAATTTGCTGTAGCAAATCACTGGTTGGCACTGTCTGATATGGGTAATCATGATACTTATCATTGGGCACCTGATGATCATAATTCTTAGGACAGAAGTGTATATTTTTTATCGAATTCAATAATTCAATTCAATTTTATTTTGGTGAATTCCCTATAAATCAAAATTCACAGTGCCCCTACAAAATATTGCAGCCAATATTCTCCATTGGATGGCGCGCCGACATTATGCTACAAAGTATACGTATTAAGATATGCCTCTCCAATCATCACGCACTATACAACCCTTCCAAAAAACCATTCAAACTCTTTCGATCCCACCTTTTTACACCATTTCCTGAGCACTTATCTCCAGCCAGCATCAAAAAAAGTTAAAAAACCTCTATTTATAATCCTTTTTAAAAAATTTCAATTAAAAAATTAATATCGGTTGTTTTCACTACATTAGCTTTGAAAAGATTGCAGTTAATATCAAGTAATCGGATTTTTATAAATGGCTAGAAGTTTTAAGAACGGGGAGCTTTGCAGATTTGATCTTCTAGGAAATATTGTATTGGCTGTGGCTTAAATCGATTTTGAAGAAGGATCAAATTCATCTCAAGCTTTAAAAATGCTCTATGGCTCTACTAATATTATGACTACGAAAGTTTTGTCAGTTACCACTTCAAGCTTCAATACCTGAACCAGTTGAGAGTATATTTGGTATGTAGTACCTATGTAGGTAACCTAAACATAAATAATACATAGGCTACATTTCAGCGTATACCGCTGGATATAGGCATTACGTTTATACAATAGCTTATGAAAAGTAGGCTGTGCGGGTCTGTCACTAGATTTAAGCTGCTTTTATGCCAAATATCAGCACAATCAGCTCAGCCGTTTTGGCTGGAAGAGGTTATAAACACTCATACTTGCACATTCTACAAAATATAATGTGTCAAGTAGTACTTAATATCAGTCTTTAATACTCTCAGAATATTTAATGAAATAATGAACTAAAAATAACAACTCATTAAGTCCACAGAAATTAATGTCAATTTAATTAAACCCGATATAAATATATTTCAAAAATAAAAGTTAACTTAATCGGTTCATAATGATGCCGAGACGATGACGGCCGCATGTTTGTATATCGATTAATTAATAAATCGAGTTCCCAATCGAGATATCGAGATGCAACATCGATACGCCGCGCCGCCTCTCTAATTGAGTCAAGCCGCTGCAGATGATAAATAAAAACAAAAACTGGCCAAGTGCGAGACTCAGACTCGCGCTTGAAAGGTTCCGTAGCATTCTCTATACGAGATTAGACACTATAATATGACCTCTATATTCTCCACCAGTCCAAAAAGCGCGTTTGTTGTATCGGAGTCTCTTATTTTATTTATTTTACAATTATTCTGTAAATATTTCAAGTGTCTACTTATTGCCATTATTAATCTAAAAATAAAAAAACACTTTTGTCGTATGGGAGCCTATTATTTATTAATTATTTATTAGGAAGGTATTTGTTAATTATTTTATTCCGATTTAAGTACTTTTTGCTACAGGGACAATAGAAATACATCTTCTGTAAAAATCTCGACTGTCTAAATATCACGCATAAGATATAAGTCTGGTGACAGACAGACGGACGAACGGACAGTGAAGTCTTAGTAATAAGGGCCATTTAGGTACGGAACCCTAACAAAATCATATCTGACATCCAAAACATTCAAATTTCAAATATAGACTTTATTTCTAAGCATTATGGTTCAAACTAAGTGGTTTGTGTTAATTTTATAAAAGGAAGATCACTAAATGCCAAGCATTTACCTGTCATATTATTAAAAAACTAAATAGAGTTATGGTGCCTGGGAATCGATACGTTTTTGATAAATGGATGTTACGGGAGAGATGTTGTTGACTAGACTGAGAGATTAAGACATTTTTTGCGAATGTTGCATTACTGTATTTTTTGTTTGAGACAGACACAAACGGGATCGCCTAATGCTAAGCGGTTACCGTCAGGACGTCTGCGACATCAGTGGTATTTCTGACGCGGTGGCAATTATTAAGTCAGTCAAGTTGTCATAGGAAATCATACCCTGACTTCTTCAATTATGGCGAGGATGACTGGTTAAATCTGTATAATCATAATAAAGAAAGTGTGCAGTCGCACACTCGCATCCAGGACCAAAAATCACTGAGCTCGTTGGATTGTTAACGGGAATATTATGACGTATCACAAGCTATGAAAGGATTTCATAATGCGAGGGAAGCCGCGATCATAAGCTAGTCCTGTACATAAACAAAAACCACTTACAGACTTAAACGTACAAAAACTTATATAAAGCTAAGGCGCCTTGAAAAAATGAAGCAAAAAAACTATCACACGAGCTTCACTTTATCCGTTTTTTGATAATTCGCGAAAACTATCAAATAAGTAGTAACACTATATCACCCGCATAAATCTAAAAGGCCAATTTTTCTTTTGTCGTGCACAATGGCAACATTAGCCTAAAAAACTTGTAAGGTTCACGCCAGGGTTACCCGTTCGCACCTGTACTCTTTCTCACCGCCGCGGGGGTTGCCAGCGCGGCGCATTTGACATATAAAACGGGGAAACTAGATATTTGGCAACACAATACGTGTACCCGCAAAATGTTGTCTAAAAGAGTTTGGATGCTGAATAATGATAAGTGGGAGTTAAATTACAAAAGATTGCGAATTGTGAGAAAATAAATAATAATTTTATGTTCTTAGTTCTTAGGTAAAAAAAATTGTAATGAATTTGATATTTTGCCAGTCAGGATAAAGGGTGAATAGATGTAAATATATTGTAACATATTTTTTACGAAATGGGTTTTAGATATTTTACCAGAGACAATGAAAAGGACACACTTTTAGAGGTATTATTTTTTAGCTATAACAACACTTTAAAACCTTATAATACACAGATACATATGATATTTGTATTTTATTCGCAGAAACAAGTTTTAGCATGTCTTTAACTTGTGATTGTACATTGTACATAAGTAACTATTACCTATATTATGCACCTACTTAAAAAATCTTTACTTGATTATTTATTTACTACCATATTCCTATTCTTAATGGGTTCCTAAATTTTTGTTGTGCGAAACACGGGTTAATCTTTAAAATAGGATCTTAACATCATAGTAGGTACGGGTAATCTTCTAAGCTACAGGCTTATAACTTGGTAACTTAGTACGGGCTTATATTAAGCTACGGTGCTTAAGGGTCGGGTTACAGGCTCCAGAGCTCGTCCTAATCCAGGTAACCTAACCCCGAGCTGAACAACGCTTCTTTGTACCTAACACGTCATAAAGTACTTGACGATGAAAGTGTTTACCTACTTAATACGCAGGTGGATTATATGTAAAGGAAGATTTTAGTCGTATTTGCAAGCGACTTCGCTCGATAAAACTACATCAGTGCCAAATTAATTTTAAATCTGTTGAGTAAATACAGCCTTTGTCAACGTCATAAAAAATCTATGTAAAAATTGACATGCAAAAGTATTTCAATAGCCTTCAATAGAAGTACTTAAATAGGATACACTACATACTACATACGAGTAAATGAAACGAGAAAAAAATAAAAACGAGTAATTTTTTAAACTTTATTCTACATTCATATTCTGAACTACAAAATGTCCAAGTTTCAAAAAAGTACGTATTGGCTGTATGTTATGTTAAAAATGTTTAAACTTTGTTTAATAAGAGCTGTGGATTTATAAATAAAATAAAATAGAAGAAGCAGGAAGACAATGAGTTTCCGAAAAGTCATTGCTTGCGGATCTAAATGATTTAGTAGATCTAAACTCTATCTGCCTAATGAAAACAGTCATCTTATCGTCGCATCGATATTGCACTGCCGCTAATAATTCAGAAATGAAAGGAACCAAAGGCAGTAGAGTCCATTAGTTGCAATAGGTAGTACCATCTGATCTGTACTTAGACAAATACAGCACGACTCTATCAAATGTCATAGATCTTCGAACATTTTGTAATAGAACAGATTGCGTGCCCAGGATGCTGGCAGCAACTTTCTTTTTTTTAACTGAAATAATTTTCAGCATCATCAGCCTATGTTCGTCCACTGCTGGACATAGGCCTCCCTATATATATACATCCCCCATGGCACGCCACTCAACTCGGTCCTTCGTCAAGAAATCTTTAAAAGAATCTTTTACTTTTACTATATTACTCTACGAAGAAATATGTATCATCGTAGATATTACAAGCTGTATTACTTTATTACTAGTGGTTTTGACCGCTGTACTGTAGCCTATGTATGTGTTATTCCAGGGTTTAAGCTATCTCTATACCAAATTTAAGCTCAATCGGTACACCCGTCTAGGCGTGAAGAAGTAACATACATACACACTCACACACTGTGATAAATGTGAAGTATGATTCACTAGATATGCAAAAGTTAAATGCGTTCATACTAATAGGTTACAATAATAGAGCACTTTTTTACAGATTTTTTTTACAGACAGAGAGAACAAGTAAATTTTTAGGGTTCCGTACCTCAAAAGGAAAAAACGGAACCCTTATAGGATCACTTTGTTGTCCGTCCGTCCGTCCGTCCGTCCGTCTGTCTGTCAAGACCCTTTTTCTCAGGAATGCGTAAAGGTAACAAGCTGAAATTTGTAGGAAATACTAAGGCCCATTGCCTCTTAGAGCTGTGAAAAAATCAAACTTCTAGGTCAACACAATCAAAAGATATAGACGAATATGGCGCAAATTTCAGCAAATTTTCGACATTCCCAAATAAATCAAAACCCAAGGGGTACTTCTCGTGAACTCAGAATCTTGAAATTTGGCACAAAGCAACACCTTAGAGCACAGATAAAGGAAAAATTACGAAAACTATAATTTTTTATTTGCATCATATGAAAAAAATATTTTGAATAATTTTTTACCTACTACCCTTTTTCTCATGAACGCGTAAACGTATTAAATTGAAATTCATATCAAATACTCAAGTCTATAGTACCTTTAAACTGTAATAAAATCAAACCTCTACGTTAACGCATTCAAAAGAAACAGCAATTTTAGCCGCAATTTTAAACGCGCAACTACTCTCAAAAAACCAAAACCTACAGGGTACTTGCCGTGAACGTAGAATCTTGAAATTTTGTAAAAAGCAATTCCTTAGAGCACAAATAAAGGAAAAATTGCGAAAACTGTAATTTTTTTTTTTTACATCATATAAAAAAAATATTTTTAATAATTTCATACTTACTACCCCATTTCTCATGAACGCGTGAAGGTATTAAACTGAAATTCATATCAAATACTAAGGTCTATAATAACTTTAAACTATTTTAAAATTAAACTTCTATGTCAACACATTCAAAAGAAACAGCAATTTTAGCCGCATTTTTAAACTCGCGACTACTCTCAATGAATCAAAACCTACAGGGTACTTTCCGTTAACTGAGAATCTTGAAATTTGGTACTCAGCAGCGTCTTAGATTATAGGCACAGGAAAAATTACGAAACGTAAATTTTTAGTTACATTATATATAAAAAAAATATTTTTAATAATTTTATATTTTACTACCCCATTCCTCAAGAACGCGTACAAGTATTAAATTGAAATTCATATCCAATACTCAGCTCAGCTCAGCTTTAAGCTGTAAAAAAATCAAACCTCCTATGTCAACGCAATCAAAAGAAACAGAAATTTTAGCCCCATATTTTCAAACTCGCAAGTACTCGCAAGGGAATCAAACCTTACCTATATAATATTATACACACTTTTCTTTAGGGTTCCGTACAAACCTGTAGGTTTGTACGGAACCCTCGGTGCTCGAGTCCTACTCGTACTTGACCGGTTTTTTACAGATACACAGTAATATACATATAGTATTATTACAGATAATACAGTAATATTATGTTATTTTAAGGCTCTGCCACTACTCAAAAAGTAGACCTTTACGAGAAGAACGATCGAGATACTCAAGGGGATTTTAAAATTTAATATAATATTTTGTACATTTAATTTGATTAAATGTTTGTTTGACAAGCACCAGTTGGTTGCAGAAGGTTCCAAGCTTGTTTTTAAGTTAGCCAATACTTTGAAAACAAAGATTGTGTACAATTTATTGGCACATTTTTTACCCAGTAAAAATACCTTATTATGTATCAGTGTAATGAGGTATCCAATTTTTAATATCCAATTTTCCCCACTGAATATTCTTATGTGGGGATTTTTAACATCTTTCGTTAAGTTTTACTATTATCACTTATATCTAGATGTATCATATTTCTCTTTTAGTAGAGGATTCTTATGTAAAAGTCTAAAAATCCCCGTCATCGTTTATTTTTGTTTTGTATCTTCGCAGACATTACATATTTGTTTTACATTCGCAATAATTTATGTTTTATTTACAGTAAACAATAATGTACTCTTAAAACATGATAACCAGGAAAACATAATAGATAAAGTTGCTATTTTTAGTGTGTTTGTCACAATAAAAGGCTTGTCAATCTGCCACGTAGCTAGATATTGCGTTGGATAATACATATTAGTATTATAAATATTGTGATATCGCGGAGATAATAATAATTATACCTAACTTATCATATAAAGAACACCCACACACACATGATCTGATAAAATATATAATAGGTATTTGTTTTGTCACACAATTGAGTAAAATATTAGGATTTTTTTTAACCACCTTAAGTGATTTCCATAACAAAACTCACAAGAACATTGCAATTGTCCGAAGCCGTAAGATATTCTTAATAATATTCAAAATAATTAATAAAATATTAATAATGACCGCCTTATGCTTATTTCAAAGTTTTTAAGTGTATATTTTTAACTGCCGATTTAATTTAGAATCTGTATTCCCGTTTTAAAAAAATCTTAAAATACCACTCAACTATTTCTAAAGCTAGATTACGTTATTCACAATAACAGCAAATACTTAACATTGTGAAACCACAAATATCTTTTTTGTTCATTTCATAACCTCGTTGTCTATTGTGTCATTATTTTGCAAACAAATTGATAAATTGGTTTTTTGGCGTCACTTCTAATCCATTTTTAGCTCTGCCTCAGGTAAATTTCAACGATAACCAAACAATAACTGCCGATTATCTTCAGCTAATCTCTGATTAGTTGAACTAACCTTTAAGTTAAAGCAATAGAGTTTAATTTTGTGTATTTTTTTAAAATCAAGGGTCGGATGGTCAACGAAATGTTTCTAATAATTAGTTATCATCGATCATCGGAGCTTGGCCACATTAATAAAGATATTAAATGCCTTCCAATCTCATACTTACAATGAAAAATGGACCTTGATGTAAGACCTTAAAGTAACATTTTCTTTGAGTTTTTTTCAGGTGGGCGGCAAGATCAAAGTCGGCGGCATTTGGGAGACATTACGGGCAAAACCAATCATGTGACAGAAACACGGCGAGCTCTCAACTCGCGGCTCCAAAATAAAAACATCACAATGTTTGGCCATTTTTTAATGCATTTTTATATCGATTTGCACTTTGGCCATAATATGAGTGGGCTTAGGGATGACACTTCTTTAGGGAACTGATTAGATAACAATTGTGCAGCTTTCAACATTATTTGAGTCTTGATGACGTAGCGCGTAGAAACACTTTTCATACATTACTTTTAATTCATCGGTATTTTATACTGGTGGTAGGCTTCGGCCGTGGCTAGTTACCACCCGCCACCCACCATCCACCCACCCACTTACCCACTGGACAAAAGACAAAACCGTGTCGCCAAGCGGTTATTAAATGTATTTAATGTTGAATATTTTGTTTTGCAAATAATGTGGTTTCATATAAAGTGGGTTAAATAATAAATGAAGTTTTGATTGGAACCTAAGTATAATCAAATTTAAATAAAACATTTCTAATGTACATTTTTAATTAGTTGGCAACACATGAATAATGCTAGAAAAATTCGACTGGAACATAAATTATATTGATTTAAATCATAAATTGCGTGATTCAACATTGCCCTAATAGGTCAAATTGTCATTAAAATAATGAGGTGCCTATCTTTATTGCTTACCTAATTGTTAATAACTAGTTAAATTTAAAAAAAAGAACGATTTAAAACGAGCACTAAACGTGCGCGTTCTGCCCCTTTTTACTATTGTATTCTTTTATGTGCCCTTTTGCATAGTAAGACATTGGCATAACACTACCAACTCCCGTCCCAATTAAGAAGCTAAAAATTGTATGCAATGACAGCACGAGTAGCAAGAGTAGCGTCTTGATATTATGTCAGTTTAGTCTTCACAGTGGGACGGGATTTGCTAGACTTATGTCAATGTCTTACTTTGCTAAAAGGGGCTGCTGGCACATTCGCCATTATCAATAAAGAATAGAATATACGCGAACACCAACGTTTTAATTCATATTTTAAAAACTACTTTTAACGAAACTTGCACTGTACCGAAAGTTGGAATAAATTTAAGCCAATAAACCAAAAATTTACAAAATATATTTTCTATTTTTGGAGAACGCATTTCTCGAGGTTTGGAGAAGTGCGAAATACTTACAGACTACAGACATACTTTTATGAAATTTTGTTTATTAGTTTAAACTTCCAAAGTGTCTCTTTCCCAACGAATTAGGGAAATAATAGAAGTCGAACACAGCTCAAAAAGTGATTCAATGCAAAGTACAACTATATGGGCGGGGCGTAAAAAGTACAACTCACCCGCCGCTCAGTCACACAACGCGCTCAGCGACAGATGCACGCATCGTTTGATTTTTTAAAATATCCAAAATAATATAGTTAACGGACAAAAATGACCTCTTGTGTGGTAAATTGGTGTAAAAATGGAAAGAAGGCAGTAAAAAGCAGGAAAAACTTATCACAGCTAACTAATATTATTTAAAACCAAATTATATTATTTCGATTTTAGTTGACATAAAATACATAAAAATATAGGGAAAACTAGGCATAGCTGAAACAATGTTATTTTTGTCGTTCATTGCATTCGCATTCGATTAGGTAACGTTATATTTATTTTGTATACTAGCTAAATCCACGGCTTCACCCCCGCTACAAAAATGTTATTTTTGTAAAATAAATAAAAGCATTTGATTTTGAATTAAATCAATAATGACTTTTATAAAAGTCTGAAGAAAGAAAGAAAAAACCTCTTAAGTGAAGAATTCACCTGACCCGGCCCCCCCGGCTCGGCCTGATTCGACCTGATTCTGGCATCGCACTTTTATCACCGCACGAGCCGACACCGATCGAAAGCCCAGGTTTATACGACTAATGTCTAATTATGAAAAATGACAAATTATTATAGACGTCAAATCATAAAAATGCCCATTCGGAAAATAATCCACTCATAAAAATGTCAAACCGTAAAAAGATCCAATTTGAAATTGGTCCATTCTAAAACGTCCATTCCTAAAAATGTCCAATAAAGTTTTATTTTATCCGTGGTTCTATTAATAGCTAATCCCGTAGTCCTATTAAAAGTGTCACGTACCTAGTGAACAATCTTTATTTCCAATGCAATGACAGCTGTCAAACTTGAAATGTCAATATCTCGGAAAATACTCGTCTTAGGCTGATGCTGTCATAGAAGAAATTAAAGGTCTTGGAGAGATTGTCATTTTTGATGACAGCTGTCAAACTTGAAATGTCAATATCTCGGAAAATACTCGTCTTAGGCTGATGCTTTCATAGAAGAAATTAAAGGTCTTGGAGAGATCTTCATTTCAAATGACAGCTGTCAAACTTGAAACGTCAATATCTCGGACAATATTCGTCTTAGACTGATGCTTTCATAGAAGAAATTAAAGGTCTTGGAGAGATTGTCATTTCAGATGACAGCTGTCAAACTTGAAATGTCAATATCTCGGAAAATACTCGTCTTAGGCTGATGCTGTCATAAAAGAAATTAAAGGTCTTGGAGAGATTGTCATTTCAGATGACAGCTGTCAAACTTGAAACGTCAATATCTCGGAAAAAACTCGTCTTAGGCAGACGCTGTCATAGAAAAAATAAAAAACTTTGAAGATCTTCCAGATTTTGCCATTTCAAGTTTGACAGCTGTCATCTAAAAGGTAGATCTCCCCAAGACCTTTCATTTCTTCTATGACAGCGTCAGAAATAAACCAATTCGTGTTGGACATTATTCTTAACTGGACATATTTCATTTTGGACCAAATTCATGTTGGAAATTATTCGTGTTGGACATTTTTCCTAGTTGGACGTGTAGCCATGTTGGACCAAATTAGTGTTTGACCAAATTAGTATTGGACATTAATACTAGTTGGACATTTTGGATTTTGGACATTTGTCGTACAAACCGATAAAACCATATCCATATTCTTTTTGGGGATTCTAACTACCTATGTACCAAATTTGGCAAATTTGCCATTACCTTGTCGAATGCTTCATTCTATTGTTGTACTCCTCAGGACATCGCGCATGGTTGATGAGATATTCGTTTTGTTTCAAGCATACCAAGGTTACCCTAGTCTGACATAAAAGAATATATTGAGTTACCCGTATGGCAATACCGAATTTAACTATAAACAATTTTGATACTTTAATTATTTAAAAAAAAAATCGCTGCTGCACTTGGTCACTGACCTCTGTTTAATCAGATAAGTAGCTCTGGCGCGAAAAAGTTACACACATGCTTCACATAAAACAGACATGCGTCTAATAATGATACTTTTATAAAATGATAATAAAAGACGATGTGTTATATGACACAAATATAATATTAAAAATACATAAAATAAAATGATAAATCGTTAATTTAAGGTAATCCAATTCTTTATTTTTTGCGGTGGGGTGGTCTTTTCGATGTCTCGTAGGCGGGCATTTTCCTTTATTTTTAATACTTTCAAAAACAAATTTTCTGACTGATGATTTCGATTCGCCTAGAAAATACAAAATAAATAAGATTAATATCATCTTTTAAAAGTAAAAAAGGCGCACCAGTATGGTAACAGTAAAAAAGGTGCCATGAATATAATAATAAAAGAAATTCCCAAATAAAGCAATTGTATTTGTACTTGTACGTAGAGACATCTAATACATTAAAACAAAATAAAAATGCCAAGTGCAAGTCGGACTCTTTTGAATTGAACTCTTTCTTGAAACATCTCATACATATATACAAAAACAAACGGAAAAAAACCGGTCAAGTACGAGTAGGACTCGAGCACCGAGGGTTCCGTACAAACCTACGGGTTTCTACGGAACCCTAAGGAAAAGTGGGTATAATTTTATATACTGTATAGGTTTTGATTCCCTTGCGAGTACTTGCGAGTTTAAAAATATGCGGCTAAAATTGCTGTTTCTTTTGATTGCGTTGACATAGATGTTTTTTTTTTTACAGCTTAAAGTTATTATAAAGCTGAGTATTTGGTATGAATTTCAATTTAATACCTGTACGCGTTCTTGAGAAAAGGGATAGAAAATACAAAATTATTAAAAATATTTTTTTATATGATGTAACTAAAAATTTACAGTTTTCGCAATTTTGCCTGTGCTTGCGATTTAAGACGTTGCTGCGTACCAAATTTCAAGATTCTGAGTTAGCGGCAAGTACCCTGTAGGTTTTGATTTCCTTGAGTAGTCGCGAGTTAAAAAATACGGCTAAAATTGCTGTTTCTTTTGAATGCTTTAAGATATAGGTTTGATTTTTTTACAGTTTAAAGGTATTATAGACCTTAGTAATTGATGTGAATTTCAGTTTAATACCTGCACGCGTTCATGAGAAATAAGGTAGTACGTATGAAATTATTAAAAATATTTTTTTATATGATGTAACTAAAAATTTTCAATTTTCGCAATTTTTCCTTTATCTGTGCTCTAAGGAGTTGCTTCGTGCCAAATTTCAAGATTCTAAGATCACGGGAAGTACCCTGTAGGTTTTGATTTTTTGAGAGTAGTTGCGAGTTTAAAATTGCGTCTAAAATTGCTGTTTCTTTTGAATGCGTTGACATAGAGGTTTGATTTTATTACAGTTTAAAGGTATTATAGATTTGAGTATTTGATATGAATTTCAATTTAATACGTTTACGCGTTCATGAGAAAAGGGGTAGTAGGTATAAAATTATTCAAAATATTTTTTTCACATGATGCAAATTAAAGTTTATAGTTTTCGCAATTTTTCCTTTATCTGTGCTCTAAGGAGTTGCTTCGTGCCAAATTTCAAGATTCTGGGTTCACGGGAAGTGCTCCGTAGGTTTTGATTTATTTGGTAGTGTCGAAAATTTGCTGAAATTTGCGACATATTCGACTATATCTTTTGATTGCGTTGGCCTAGAAGTTTGAAATTTTCACAGCTCTAAGAGGCAATGGACCTTAGTATTTCCTATAAATTTCAGCTTGTTACCTTCACGCGTTCCTGAGAAAAAGGGTCTTGACAGACAGACAGACAGACAGACGGACGGACAACAAAGTGATCCTATAAGGGTTCCGTTTTTTCCTTTTGAGGTACGGAACCCTAAAAAGCACTTTGTTGTTTGGGAGCCCCTTTTTTATTTTATTCTATTTTTAGAATTGCAACAAAAATACATCCGTGAAAATTTCAACCTTCTTACTATCACGGTTCGTGAGATGACAGACAGACAGACGAACGGACAGCGAAGTCTTAGTTATATGGTTTCGTTTTCCCCTATGGGTACGGAACCCTAAAACACAATTTTTCATACACATAATAACATTCCTGTTTATCATTAAACTTGGACAATATGAAAAGTATCAAAAATTTTCAGTCATACTATAATGTATTTTATGACTTTAGTTGTAAACAAATAGATAACACAAAATAGTTATTTATGGATAAAATAACGATTATTTTACGTTTTCAATGATGAGATTCAATGAGCTTGATGATGTACTGTTAATCTAACTTAAACGTACCTGGGATATACGCTGTTCTCTTAGAAACACTTAGTCAAAGCAGCAACCACTTTTCTATTTGCAACTGCTGCATACGCCGTATACCTATATATACATTTTGTAATTCATTTGGCAAGCACCGCCACGGATTATTTTACTCATTTTTATCAATATTATTGTGAAAAATCTTCGAAATAACTTATTAATCATTAAAAATACGAACAACACATGTTGTTTACATTTTTTTTTGTCAAATTTGACGGAAGTAGTTTGAAAGAAATAGGAAGAATGTTGCCATTTTTATTTTAGTTTTTTCTTTTTAAATTTGTACTCCTTCATTTTGTCCATCCCATTTGCGCATGTTGATTGAATATTTCTGTTTCACTCAACACTATCCGACTAAGTAAAATGACACCCCAAATGAATGAATGGGCGAGTTCATGTACAGAAAATAAATTTAGCATGGTTATGCCTTATGTATATCCGCGTGTCGCGTGAGTATTATAATTTAGTGGTGTGAGTTTGGGACCACGTTTTTGCGGAAAAAATAAGGGAGTTACAGGGAGTTGCTCTTTCCATATAATTTTAACGCAGTTTCAACAATATAATATGCAAACAAGTAGAGAAAAGCTTAATAAACTACACTTATAAATCAAGAGTAACAACAAAATGCCAGTATTATAATAATATTAATGATGCACAAAAATGGCGGATACATGGGCTACTTTTCAGCTGGTTAAACTGCTGGCCACGACCATAAAACCAGACAAGTGCAAGTCAGACTTGCCCAACGAGGATTCCGTTCAAAACATTCAGCAAAAAGTTGGGTCATGGACTGGATACCAAGACTTCAGGACCAAGACTCTGCCGATTCCCAGTACTGTTGTTTTAGTAGTAGTGTTTTAGTGGGTACACCGTGCTGTCCCACATAACCTCCCATTCCCTCGATGGGAAGTATGCTTAATGTACTTTTTCTCGGCGTCAACAAAAAAACTCACTGGGTCATACATCCAAATACGTACGCGCAGAACATTTATTGTTTAACTTCGATTGCTTACTTATTACGTAATTTAAATAAAGACATTGATTTATTCCTAGACTTAATATATAATACATAATGTTATGTACTTATAGTCTTCCAAACAACAACACCAACAGCAATATATATGAATTTTTATTGAAGTGAAAACTTCTTTAGCGGCGCTGAACACTTTTTGTATGGGTAAAAACTTTCAAACTCGCGTCAGGGTCACGTGATGCTGATCGAAAAAGCGTAAGATCGAGGGGAAGGGAGAGGAACTAGTATCTCCCACTCTTTCTACCGTGCCTGAGTGTGCTGCTCTGTTTAGGCGGCACAGGGGGCTTAGACAAGCGCGCGCCCGATTTTTCTGAGAGATAAAATTTAATGTAATATATAAATAACGATATAATATTATAAATAACAACATATAATTTTTTTAGAGGGTCGAAATGTACGTTTTTTTAGCTATATCTTTTTTCTACGTTAACTTAGCTATTTTTTCATAGCTTCAAGGGACCGTAGACCTGAGTATTAGGTAGGTATATGGTATACATTTCAACTCGATAACTCCAAAGGTTCCCGAGTAAAAGGGTCTTGACAAAACAGACAGACGGACAAACAAGTGATCCTATCAGGGTTTTCCTTTAGAAGTAAAAAACCCTAAAAACAATAAAATATTGTGATATAATTAAATAACGAGTAAAATGTTTAACAATCGATCAATATATCATTCGGCAAATTGTTAAACGACGGATGACAAAATAATTGCGAGGACGACAAGATATTGATTGAGGTCCCAACGTTGACAGATTTTGGACTTTTTATATTTGATGCGGAGCTTTGATGAGAAAGACGCAAAACTTAAAATTTAATTGCCTTATTTATTTATTTTATTACAGACGCTGCGTAGAATTAATTGTCTTGCTGTCAAGTCAACTGTCATCCCATACATTCACAAAAGTACAAAGTATGGGATGACAGTTCTACTCTTGAAGTTTCGTCGGGATCTCATATAAGTCATCTACGGCCACTATTGCGCTCAGCGGTCTTACAAAAAAAAATGGTCTCTTAATTCCAGTGCCTAAGAACTCAGGTTAGCTGTTATTTGAACTGAAGATCTAAATTTTATAGATAGATAGGTTTTATGACGGCCAAAGCCGCGAGCATAAGCTAGTCCTATATAATATTTTAATGAATGATCAGATCTAATTTAGGTGTAAGAACGTAACATAAGGTCAAGAATCTAAATCTCAAACCCTTTAAAGTCTCCTCTTCCCCCCTAAAACCATCACCCTTTCCCCCGTCCCTTTTAAAATCTCGTATATTTACTTATTACTACATACTACGTTATTCCAGGGTCTAAGCTATATCTTAGCCAAATTTC
Organism: Hemithea aestivaria; assembly: GCA_947507615.1. NCBI lineage: Eukaryota > Metazoa > Arthropoda > Insecta > Lepidoptera > Geometridae > Hemithea > Hemithea aestivaria. The sequence continues at coordinate 18,281,704 of OX382330.1, forward strand.
AGCTCAATTCGTCCACCCGTTAAGGCGTGAAAGAGTAAGAAGCATACATGCGTACAACTATACGTACTTTCACATTAATGATCTTAGTAATAATAGCAATATGAACTTATTAAAGGTGGTTGGTGAGTAAATAATGAACAAGAAGCACACCCGACTCCGCTAGTCTAATGATGCGGCGACTGATTGATTGGGCAGAGGAAGCTGCCAGGGGTGCACACACTTTGGATCATTTCGTGAGATGATATGAAATAGAAAGCCATTTGCATTCATAATTATTTAAGTAGGATTAGTAAGACGCTTTAACTTACCAAAAATTTTATATTTTTTTGTAAAAAGACATTTTTTTTAATGTGGTGAAAACGAGCAAGACGCTCTCCTGATCTAAAGAGATAACGGCTGCCCATAATCAGTACAGTGCTACTTAGGATTTCACAATTATGTGAAATTCTAGGAGCACTGCACCAACGCTTCTTACTCAAGAGTCATGAGATGTTAAGACTCTTTAGCCCAGTAATTTCACTAGCTACAGTGCCCTCCTACCGGAGCACAGTAATGTTTGCACATCACTGCTCAGGCGGTAGAATAACTGGCACTGTTGGGGTACCCACTTAGACGACCTCCTGCAAAGGAAGTCTACCCCTGGTATAGTCATGTTTTTATCCTAGAAGTTAAAAAAACTAATTTATCAATTAAATAAAGATATGACTAGTTTCATTTCTCTCATCTCACGTCTTACTAATCCTAGTAGTAACAAGTGAATTAAATTAAAAATTTAAAAAAACCCCCAACGCAATACGTAATTCACCATTTTTTGATGGCGGCCATCTTGGATTTTAAATTTTATATAGTGGGTTGTAATCTACTCGTTAAGCCCTTTCATTTGATACCCATATTGAGGGGGTCGTGGAAGAAAAAAGTAATCCGCCATTTTGTAGCGGCGGCCATCTTGGACCGATTTTCACCAAACATAGCTATGAACACTCTCGACTAACTCTACTTTCAAACAAAAAAAACTAAATCAAAATCCGTTCATCCGTTTGGGCGCTACGATGCCACAGACAGACACATACACACACACACACACACACACACACACACACACACACACACAGACAGACAGACAGACAGACAGACAGACAGACAGACACGTCCAACTTATAACACCCCGTCGTTTTTGCGTCGGGGGTTAAAAACCCCCAACGCAATACGTAATTTACCATTTTTTGATGGCAGCCATCTTGGATTTTAAATTTTATATAGTGGGATGTATTCTACTCGTTAAGCCCTTTCATTTGATACCCATATTGAGGGGGTCGTGGAAGAAAAAAGTAATCCGCCATTTTGTAGCGGCGGCCATCTTGGACCGATTTCCACCAAACATGGCTAAGAACACTCTCGACTTACTCTACTTTCAAACAAAAAAAACAAAATCAAAATCCGTTCATCCGTTTGGGAGCTACGATGCCACAGACAGACACATACACACACACACAGACAGACAGACAGACAGACAGACAGACAGACAGACAGACAGACAGACAGACAGACACGTCAAACTTATAACACCCCGTCGTTTTTGCGTCGGGGGTTAATAAAAGCGAAAGAATATAATATTATGTTTGTTGTATGGGTGATTCCTGAGAGACAAAATTTTACGTGTCTGGGGGAATAAACTACCCGTAACATAAAAATTCTACCCAAAGGTATTTTTTTCCTGTTAGTCTAAGGTTCAATCTACCTAATGCATTATAGACATCAGGTTATATTTAGCTGCAAGTATCTAAAAAAAAATGTTAAAGCCCTGAAATTTGATTACCGTGGGCTGTCCCTTACACATTTTCGGAACAAAATATATTTTTTACACTAATTTATAAAAGGAATTTAATTAATTCCTGTGATCTAAGCTGTAAAGGGTGAACTGTTATATGATCAAAAAAATACGCGAAGGCTGTACTCAGCGTAGTTTTAGAAAAAATAACAAATTTATGTTTGTCCCCAGACAAAAAGTGATTCCCATGGCGCGCGACATAACTACCCACATTTCACTAACCACAATACTTAGAAGCTTGTAAGCACGCTATTGGCTAACTTCGATTGCGCTCTAAACATAGTGAAGAGAGGCTCCTCCTCTCGTTGTTATAAACTGGATTTACGAAGGTGAGAAATTGATTACCGTGGTTTTGGTTCACTAGATCATTGATTACCTTTTCCATGTTTAAAAATATTTTTTTATCCATTACGGTTTTTTGACTAGGGTGTGCAGTTAGGAAAAGGGTATTGTCTATCATATATTTTATTATTTTTGGTCTATAATTATGGTATTTAAAAATATTGACAAAAAACTATACAATTTTGATTTCCATGGTATTGATTTTCATGGCATTTCACCACGGTGATCAATTTTCCTCTGAGTTTTCTTGCGCATTCTTTCACTTTTTACCCATATACAGCGAAGCCGCAGGTATGGAAGTGATTTTGATAGTTTATATTTGTATATTTCATTATTTCAGATATTTTTTTATATTGTATACATCAGATTTTTTATATTGTACTATAGTAGACAGCCGCTCTGGCTTATGCGGCACCATTATATCCCCACATTAAAAAGTCGCTCAGCGAGCTATGGAGAGGGCTATACTCGGGGTTTCTCTACGTGATCGAATCAGGAATGAGGAGATCCGAAGATGAAACAAAGTCACTGACATATCTCCGCGGATCAGGAAGCTGGAGTGGTAATGGGCAGGCCACATAGCACTGATGGGGTCGAAAAGTGTTCAAGTGGCTACCACAGGCAAGCAAACCCAGTCCACCCACAAGTGTGGCAGACGACCTTATTTAGGTCGCTGAAAGACGCTTGAAGCAGGTCGCTTCCAACACCGGTGTTATATATGGAGGTCTAAAGGGGAGGTTTATGTTCAGCAGTAGACGTCTTATGGCTGAGATGATATATGATGAAAAAATAAAACGAAACTATGGGCTGACTGCAACTTTCAGTCCAGATTAACCTAACTAATGATAAATGTACAATCTGATGACAGCTTCTGGAGTGAATCCTGTTATTAACTGTGACTTCATATTCTAGGATATATATTCTTCTATATATTCAATATTTTTACATTGTTTAAGACTGCAATACGTTGATTTTATTTAGTTTACATGATTATTATATAGAGAGCCAATATAGACCTTTTTTAATACTTTATGTTTGGTGTATATCTGTTTGGATCACCGTTTTAAATCATTTCTATTTTATATGATTAGTATGTAGATGTCAATATTTAAATAATAACATAGAATTCAAACAAAATACTTTTAATTTTGATTACCATGCCACACTTTATTGATTCCCGTGGCACCAAAAATTTAAATTTAAATATCTTCTGAACAAAACAAGTTATAATGATGCCTATTTGATTAATGTGCTTATAATTATGGGAAATTTGATGTTTTACATGTAAAATGCAATAATACTTTGATTTAAAATCTGCCACGGAAATCACTTAAATACGCCCGATCTCAGGATTTACCCGTATACCTTCTCACGCAATTTAAAATTTTATCGAAATCGTCCGAGCTGTTTTCAAGCTACGAATCAAAATGTCTCATCATAAAACAAATCAAGTATATAAACAAGCTTGAAGTCGACTTATCAAATTTTTAAATTTTGTTAATATGTAAAATAAATAAATATTTCAGGACATTTCACACAGCGCCACCTAACCCCAAGCTAAGCAACTTAATGCTCGTGTTATGGTGGTTAGGGTAACGGATATAATACTTGTATACTTAAAAGAATCAAATACACAGGTAGGTATATAATCTGCAACAATTCATCATCTACATAATAAGCAGACTACTTTCCTTAAAATAACCATTAACTTCACGTATTTCCCCATAACATAAGTGACAACTTAATAAACACTTCATACAGCCTTATCGCACAATCAAATAAAAATATATTGTGTGGAGTATAACAATAAAAACTAATATGTAAAAAAAACAAGACACAGCTGGACTGAGTGTGTTTAATAAGAAAATGATGCACTACAATACGCCCACTTTTAATATAAAACTTTTTATATAAAACCGCGTACGTGTTACAGAACTGCTTGCACACTACACCATTATTACAGTATATTTATAAAAAAACCGGTCAAGTACGAGTAGGACTCGAGCACCGAGGGTTCCGTACAAACCTACGGGTTTCTACGGAACCCTAAGGAAAAGTGGGTTTAATATTATATACTGTAGGTTTTGATTCCCTTGCGAGTACTTGCGAGTTTGAAAATATGCGGCTAAAATTGCTGTTTCTTTTGATTGCGTTGACATAGATGTTTGATTTTTTTACAGCTTAAAGTTATTATAAAGCTGAGTATTTGGTATGAATTTCAATTTAATACCTGTACGCGTTCTTGAGGAAAGGGGTAGTTAATATACAAAATTATTAAAAATATTTTTTTATATGATGTAACTAAAAATTTACAGTTTTCGCAATTTTTCCTGTGCCTATGATTTAAGACGTTGCTGCGTACCAAATTTCAAGATTCTGAGTTAACGGCAAGTACCCTGTAGGTTTTGATTCCCTTGAGAGTAGTCGCGAGTTAAAATATACGGCTATAATTGCTGTTTCTTTTGAATGCGTTGAGATAGAGATTTGATTTTATTACAGTTTAAAGGTATTATAGACCTTAGTATTTGATATGAATTTCAGTTTAATACCTGCACGCGTTCATGAGAAATAAGGTAGTAAGTATGAAATTATTAAAAATATTTTTTTATATGATGTAACTAAAAATGTACAGTTTTCGCAATTTTTCCTTTATCTGTGCTCTAAGAAGTTGCTTCGTGCCAATTTTCAAGATTCTAAGTTCACGGGAAGTACCCTGTAGGTTTTGATTTTTTGAGAGTAGTTGCGAGTTTAAAATTACGACTAAAATTGCTGTTTCTTTTGAATGCGTTGACATAGAGGTTTGATTTTATTACAGTTTAAAGGTATTATAGACTTGAGTATTTGATATGAATTTCAATTTAATACGTCCACGCGTTCATGAGAAAAGGGGTAGTAGGTATAAAATTATTCAAAATATTTTTTTCATATGATGCAAATAAAAATTTATGGTTTTTGCAATTTTTCCTTTATCTGTGCTCTAAGGAGTTACTTCGTGCCAAATTTCAAGATTCTGAGTTTACGGGAAGTGCCCCGTAGGTTTTGATTTATTTGGTAATGTCGAAAATTTGCTGCAATTTGCGACATATTCGACTATATCTTTTGATTGCGTTGACCTAGTAGTTTGAAATTTTCACAGCTCTAAGAGGCAATAGACCTTAGTATTTCCTATAAATTTCAGCTTGTTACCTCCACTCGTTCCTGAGAAAAAGGGTCTTGACAGACAGACAGACAGACAGACAGACAGACGGACGGACAACAAAGTGATCCTATAAGGGTTCCGTTTTTTCCTTTTGAGGTACGGAACCCTAAAAAAGGCCAGGTCTCATGTTTTAATCTATACCTACCTTTTAAACTAGTGAACTAATTCTGATTTCTGATGCAACCAACACAGTAATATATCCTTGAAATTAATAAATCAACAGAATAGTCGAAATCGAATTAGTGGAGTTGGAGAAACTCAAAGACAGACATACTATATATGCGGTATAATTATTCTACAAAAAATCAATAAAAGTATGACAAGTAGATCGATGAAACCTACCTACCTATGTTCAAAAAACAAGGAAAGGTTTTTTTTATAGGGACTAGGGCTGCGTTTGACCACAGTCTCACCTGTTGGTAAGTGATGATGCGGTCGAAGATGTTATACACAGACCTAGTAAATATGTTAACCCTCGATTTAAAGACTCCTAGGTTGTAATTTACAGGAAAAATTGATGCTGGCAGAGTTCCAAACCTTCGCCGTCCGGATAACCACAAAATAATGTCAATAGTGAGTTTAGGTGCATGTACCACAAATGAGTGAGCTTACTACGGGTGCTTCATTTCCACTCAAAGGAAACTACTTTAAATATTAGTATAGTTAAAGTATAAAATGTAATATGTATGTAAATGCACAACGGTTGGTCACCCCTGCCGCGGCGCGGGCACAAACGAATTGATCCGTCAGCATTTTGACATCTTTTGATATCCACCGACTAATAACTGAATTATAAAACAAATACTGCTCTAATAGGGATGTTGACAATGGTAAAAAATGTCTGTCACAGTTAATAATATTATATTAATTTAAAAAAAATGGTTTAAATGTATGCTTATTATTATAGGGTAAGGATTCGTTACGTCACGCCTTGCTAAAAAAATTTACGCTACGACATCATGACTGCAAATAATAATTGTTAATGTGATGTGACTGGACTCTGGCAGTGTAAGTAGGGAGTAGGGTAACTTGTTCTGTTTAGAGTATTAACTCCAAAATTATTTTTACAGAGGTAAGTAATTTTAATAGGATCTGTAGCATTTCAATCCCTTAAATAGACCTCTACCTAGAGTCATCTGTTCTTGTTCCAGTATCTCTTCTTAAGTTAAAATTTCCGCTCATTCCTTTTCGTATTTATTCCGTGGTACCCCCTCATCGGTTGAGGGTTAGAGGGATGATGGATGACGTCACGGCGTCACGCCGTCACCCGCCGCATTCCGTCATATCTACCTATCTCAATGAGGACTCCGTTTCCTTTGATAGGGTGCACATCATTTAGTATAAGTGAAATTAATAAAAATGTTAATCAGATTAAAAGCTTGCAACATTCTTTCAACCAAGGCACGATACACGATTTAATTTATTTTAAAAGTCGAATTCCTAATTTCAATGAAATTTAAATAGGTCCTAAAAACAACGTTTTTTAATCGGTTCAGGCGCCCTCGGTGAAAATACTAACATTTGAAAAAAGACGATGAAAAAGCATATTGTGAAATTGTAATTTCTAGTTTTCTGAAGTACCTAAATCGATTTACTTCCTAGATCTTTCCGATTTCTTACTTTTGATATAAAATACATAGGTATAGATCTAAATATAGTTATTTAAAAAATAATAATTATTGGGGTTTATACTCTAACAGAACAAGTTATCCGATTTTAAATATCTGTATCTATCTTCTTCTAAATATATAAAACGAAAGAGTGTCTGACTGACTGATCTATCAACGTACAGCCCAAACCACTGAACGGATTGGTTTGAAATATGGAACACAGATAGGTCTTATGACATAGACATCCGTTAATAAAGGATTTATCCATGCGGGCAAAGCCGTGAGCATAAGCTAGTGTATGTATAAGATAATGGTCTTATTGTCTCATCATCTGTACACATAAAATTAAAGAATAGACTATTTCTATAACTCATTGCCACCCTACAAATTATGAAAAATTATAAATTCAGTAGAACGCAATGTGCAACGGTAGGATCGATGGGCAGAACCTACCTATGACTGATAACCATTATCTTTATTACATCTCACTAATTTTATTACTTAACCATAAAACTAATTAAACCTTAATTTATTCTCGCGGCGGAACAATAAATTGTTGATTATTATGTTTCAAATATTATTAGGTGACGCACACCTGCAAATCTTACTTTAACTTTTTACTATTTTAGTTATTTTAATTAATGTTTTTGTTTAGGGAACAATTAAAAGGTAATTAAGAGTTAGTTGCCTAACTTATGTGCGTGTAATTAGTTGATAACTTAGGATTAAAAAAGTAGTAAAAAAATATAACAATAAGAAAAATTATAATAATAATACTTGCAAATTACTCGCTAATATCTTTGTAAGGCACTGCACCAATCTTACTCAAGAGTCATAAGATGTTAAGTTTAAGACTCTTCAGCTCAGTAATTTCGCTATCTTCAGTGTTCTATGCTACGTAAGCACAGTAATGCTTGTGCATCACTCAGATGATATAGGTACTTATCTGTAGCACTTTTTATCAATTTAATCTAAATTGGAGACTATAAGAGGGGTCCGTGCCACTGGCGTCACCCTTTGTTGAAGACCTCTGCAAAACAAACACTGAGTAAACGAACCAGGATGCATTTGTTTATATCAGCTCATAACTTCACTTAATACAACTGAACCGAGAGATCGTCCGACGCGTGCCCACTGACCCAACAGATGTGGACAACATTTTTAATTAAGAACTTGCTCATTTCATCGCTCGGTGCTGCTCTTGCATATATAAACGTCTTGTAAGAAAGATGAATTGAGGAGCCACTTTTCATACTTTAATGATGTTAATACAGTATTTAGTAATAAAAGAAGGAAAGGCAAGGTTAAAAATTCGGAATAATTTCGGAAACATTTATTTTATGTTCACAGATTTCGAAGACGCTTTTAAACCGATTTGGATTTGTTTTCGTTTCAAAGGTTCTACACTTTTGCACAAGATTTCGAGCCATTTACGATTTTCGGATTAGCAACATTATTTCCGAACATTTCTTACAATTAATTATTAAAATAATATATTATTAAAATAATTAATTAATTATTAATTTATTTCAATTAAGCAAACCAACATGAATAAACAGATATTCTTTCGAAATATTCACAGCGTTTTCACGCTAATCAAGGCTGGTCCAATGCTAGACCTATCGTAAAGACTAGAACCACATAAATACCTATCCCAAAACCTTGGATTTATATATTTCTAACATCCATAACACCACCTTCATTCAAACAGAAATTAAAGTTAAAATCTCAAGTACAACTAAAACCAAATGTTGCCTGCACCACCGCAGTCCGTGTGCCAATTGCATGTGGATTATCCAATCAAGGATGCTTTCTCCGCAGCTGGTGACCCTCAGACCCTCGGCTCGGTGCAAGCCGGCAGCTGACACAGGTCCTTGTTTGCTACTAACTCGCTAATCAACGCACAAAAGGACAACATGATACGATTGGTGCATTGTTGCTGGTCTGGTCAAATGTGGGACAGGAAAATTTAATGGCATTTCAGTTTGGTGTAAATTTTATTTTTATGTTGGTATATTTAGTATATTTCTTATACAAGTAGTAGCTGATATCATTATGGACGTAGGTATATGTATTTTTAGTTTTTAGCTGTTTGTAATAGTACAATTTTTAAACTGCAGTATATTAGATTAATGTATACAGTTTATGATTTAAATAGACTGACGCTGAGTTTACTTCTAGGAGAGAAGGGAGGCACGGGTATCTTAGGGTGACTGCTCTCGATGTACGAGTCTATATCTCTGTCGGAAGTTAATACTCTCTTGGGCAGCTTGGAGGGAGGAGTCTTGCAGCGCGTGGCAGCCCTGGGAGGAACTCGCAACACGAGTCCAGGGCTACCCCCCACCAGTTGTCGCTCTTCCACGTGGCCGTAGTAGACCCTGCTCTCAGGCACCTTGCAGAACTGATGGTATCTCGAGTCAGATCGATGGCTGAAAGGTATGCTCGGCCGCGGAGATTCCTCGTCTGCAACCGACCTCGCTCTAGAAACGTCCGTAGACACTCTGCTGCTGTTTTTCCTCACCGGTGCAGGTACCGCCATGGGCATCAAGGGATACCGATTCGCAATCTTATCGCTGATACCCTCGTTGTAGATCATTTTCCTGTCGTTGATAAAAGAGCCACTGTTTAAGCTGTCGCAAAACTTGGTCGAAGACGATTTCATAGAATTAATTCTATCAAGTTTATGGATCCGTGTGTCCTTCTTGGTTTCTTCCTTAGTTAGCAAATCATAATCGTCGTAATAATTCTCAAAATCAAATCTATTACTGTCGTACAACTCACGCGTAATCGGCTTCACTGTTGATTTTTTCAAAATAGGTGCGGGGAATTTCCTCACGTAGCATGAGTCCGTGTGCATGTTAGCGATGGGATCCCTGGTGACGTAGTCTGAGCCGGGGACGGAGACCTGGGACTCCCGGGTGCGAGGCACCAGGTCACGGCCCCCGCACGAGGCGTCCGCGAGCCGCGGGGTCATCGTGCACTGGTCCATAAATTGCATTATATTATCCCTGAAAGCTCTCGTCCCATTGGTCACCTTAGCTAAACGTCTTCTCATCGTGCAACTGTCACAGGAATGTTTTTCCGGAGAATCGTAATAATCATCAATAGATGCTGTTTCCACATAGGGGTTCCATCGTAATGACTGAAGCGGGAAGGTGGGGATGACGTTCCTTTTGGGCCTGCTAAATATGTTGGATGTATGAGACGTGACAGAGTAAGTACGATAATTTCTTGGAGATGTTTGATTCTGAGCAACTTCCTGGGGTTCGAATAAGTCATCCTCATCGTCAGGCTGAGTCAGCTGATTGATGAGCCTCGCTCGAGACCTCTGGAGGGAAATTGGCTCCTTATTGTGTATTCCGTAAGCAATCTGTCTTCTGGTGTAAGGTCTTCGATGAGCCCATAGTTCTGTAGACGGTATACAGTTGCAGGACGTCCGCGTACCGTTGTTACATGGTCTCTGAGCCATGGTAATCTCCCCCTGAAAGCCTTAAAGAAAGCGAAACCCTAACCAAACATTTCACCGTAAATTTGTCGCCACGTCTGTCACGTGACAGCTGACAGCCAGAAACAAAGAAGTATGCACACTCGTAGTCGAAACCAAGAAGTGTCTAAACAAAGTACTCAGAGCATCTGAGGCGGAAGCACCTCGTTGATCGCGAACCACTTCAATTCATATCCTCGTGACAATAAGGGATTGAGTAACATTATTTTCTTGATAACTCGCGCGTACGGTCGGCGCGGGCGACTTGCATCCTTATTATATTAGGATAGGGGTGTGTGTGATCGGATGAGTAAGATAGCTGGATAGAATCGTCCAGGCGTCTCAAGACGGGCCTCCCACCGCTCCCGCTCCGGCGCAGCGCGGCGCGGCGGTCGGCGGTGGCGGCCGGTGGCGAGCGAGGGGCCTGATTGCATCAATTGAGCAGATCTTGTGTCGCGCGGGCTTCGGCGCGGGGAGAAGGCAGCTGGGGGCAATTGGTCGAGTCAAAGATCAGAGGAAGTGAACGAGCACGCGCCGGGAACAGCTGAACACCGACCGGTGGTATTCGTCACGATGATCTCATCAACACAATATTCATTTCTCTGAGAACCAGGTATCTTTTCCTTGTTGCTACTTACCTCATGAATCGACTGTAAAATAAGATGTCCGACATAAACGAGCAATAATAATTATCGATGAACGTATAGTGTCCAATTACCGCCCCATCGTATTGGTAAAGTAGCAATATAAGTCACGAGTTAGTGGCGACAAAAACTGAAAACAGCCATAAAATAAGAATTAATACGCGGTGGGCCGCAATTAAAATTACCTAGAGATAAACACATCGGACGAATAAAAGTTTTACGGGCCATAAAATGGTATATGTCCATTCTGGGTAGTTTCATAGATGGTATATCAATTACATGTGACATCGTTAACGCTTCAATCATTTAGGTATGTGTAATAGCTACTCATATGAATAACAATCTAGTGTTTAATTGTTTAATTTGTGTAGAACGAGTGAAAACGGCTTAATTCTGGTTCTCTACTGCCGAACTCATATCTATTATTCTATTTTAAATAGTTGCCCATTTTCCCAGACAATATACTCGTACGTAGACTATATCGTACCAAAATACCTTGTTTCTCTAAAACATATATCTGGTCGCCTAAGACATTATTACACTTTTAGAACTATTTCGGAAAGTAGGTACCTCTAGAAACAAATTTCGCAAAGTAAATGTAAAACCAATCTAATTTGAATGCAATTAAACAAGAAAGGTCAAATTAACCTTAATTTAACGTCGTACTCACTAATTAGAATATAATAGAGAACACTTTAATAAACACAACACGTACAATAGAAAATAATATAAAAACTTACATTAGAAAAAAAGTGTTACAATAAGCGCTCTTATCGCTAATAGCGATCTCTTCCAGACAACCAAGCAAGGGAAGGAAAAACAAATTAGGGCTACAGGGACCACCGTAGCTCTAATTTCTGTTATTACCAAGACCGCTAATTGTAACAAGTCTATATATCCGGCATACATGCGCAGCTACGGAGTTCAAATCCATACGGACCTGTGTTTAAAAAAAATACGAATGTGGCAAATTTTATTATCCTCTGGAGGCTACAGTGTTTCGTAAGACACGTAAAACTAACATCTGGTAGTTTTCATAACTCAGACCGCGTAAGAATCCTAGCTACCTGAAACTACAACATATAACATAGGTTAAATACAAAACCTATTATAATATTCTTGTGCGGTGAGCTGTGACTCTGACAGACTAATTAGGGTAACCTGTTCTGTTGGTAACCCCAACTAAATAATGAATACTAGGGTTAGGTAATTTGTAATTACAATAAAAGGTGACATTAAAATTTAATAGAATTTAATAAGACGTATGTATTATGTATAGTTAACATTTAACATACTTCCTATAAATCTAATTTGTGTGTGCATATTTGCAATAAAATTAATCCCACCAAAAACATTCTGTAAAAAACTAGCCAAGTCTCGATAGAGCTGCTTGTTTATCTCTAAAAAGTAATGAAATCTAGACAAAGTCGTGCCAAGTATAAGGTTCCTTACTGCGATTTCTTTATTATTATTGTTAATTTTGTGTGACTTGGCCGTTGAAGGGTACACAAGAGTACAAAACCAGATGCTCCATGACACTTGGATCGCCTAAACATAAGTATTATTCAAATACGCAGCTTTATCCAGCCTACAATTGACTGGTTATTCAATCAACGTTTTCCAAGTGGAAATTTTCTATCGTGAATGGGTAGCGGACAGATTTGGTGCAATAGTGTCATGGAGCACCTGGTATAATACCCTTGTGTACCCTTCAACGGCCAAGTCACACAAAATTAACAATAATAATAAAGAAATCGCAGTAAGGAACCTTATACTTGGCACGACTTTGTCTAGATTTCATTACTTTTTAGAGATAAACAAGCAGCTCTATCGAGACTTGGCTAGTTTTTTACAGAATGTTTTTGGTGGGATTTCACTTATTTTTGTAGAAACTCTATAATATAAGGTTAGCAGAAATACAAACCGTAAGCGCGTTTTAAAATACAGTCAGCGCCATCTAGATACGTGTGCGTTCACTCTTAGTCCAATGCATCATACCTAATATTATACTGGGAAGTGGGCCTAATTAAACTTGCAAGATTTAATTACAGACAGACCGACACACAGGTGAAAGTAAATAAAAGCTTGTAATAAAGGCGGTATGTCGATCTCTTCTAATAGTTTGGTTGGGCTCTTGTGATAGATTCGTTATAGGCCACGCTAGATATCACCTGATCATAACTGACGATTTACGACACATATACACACACACATATACATATACTATGCCTTATATTATATTTTTAATTAATAAGTTGGATATTACACAATTTTAACCATTTACTGCAAATGTAACTTTGTAATCCTATACATTTATATGAGATTACAAAGTTATTTATGCAGATTAATTATCTCGAAAACGAGACCGAAATTGCATGTTTTTTTAGTTTTCCTATGGTTTATACAATAAAGTCTAAGTATGTACCAAATTTCAGCTCTCTGAGTTTATGGGAAGTACTAGTTCTATTTTGATGATCATGAGTGAGTGAGTGAGTGAGTGAGTGTCGTAAATGCGAAACTTTGCTTTCGCTTAACTTCGGAACTTAATGACCTACAGACATGAAATTTTGGATTTTAAGTATGTAATTATAGCTTACTGTATGACGAAAATTTCTGTGTTCTGGTTTTATCCAGAGGTTCTCAAATAGGGGCCTGAAAATACGGCGAAATGGTTCCTGTAAAGGATGGTACGGCAGTGCTTGCTTCGCGCTCGACTTGGCGGGGGCACTACCGTGCCCCCAGACTTTCTAGAAGAATATAATATTAATTAAATACTTTTGTAAAGTACCTATTTAATGATGTAACATTATTGTATGTTAATTAAGTTTCAATTAACAATACAATTAGACAAAATCGCAAGTTGTTCTGATTACTATTGTAGTCTCAATTTAAATTGTAGTTACTATTAAACAATTAAATTGAGATAGGAACGACGTACATCTAGTTTAAAGTGTAAGAAACTAAATAATAATAATAATTGGGGTTTTTACTTCAACAGAAAAGGTTATCCTACTTACACTGTCAAGAGTCAAATCACAATTTATAGGTTGTGTGGCTAACCTATATGCTGCAGTTTCAGGTCGCCGAGATTACTTCAGGGCCTGCAACATGACCTAACGACTGCCTCCTACATATCTTATAGGAAATAGCCGGGACCCACAGTTTTACTTGCCTTCCGAAACACGGAAGCAGTTGTGCAAACATTACTGGGCTTCGGCAGGAGGGCACTTTACCTAGTGAAATTACTAGGCTGAAGAGTCTTAACATCTTATGACTCTTGAATAAGAAGCGCTGGTGCAGTGCACATCATTGTGAAATTATAGGTAGTACTGTAGTGATTATGGGCAGCGTTATCTCTTAACATCAGGGGAGCGTCTTGCTCATCTGCTTACTTCTTCACATAAAAAAATATCAACATTGATCATTTTGATCAAACGCAAAAATACAGATTTTAGTTTTATAGTAATTAAATTTGAACACAAACAATTTACGACAAACGATTGTCAGTTGTGATAAGAACCAACTTATCTCAAAAGCACAATAACGACGAACAAAACTTTTAGTAAATAAAACTGAACAGTGGGAGAGCAATGTGTTTTTTAACTCGAGTGTTGCCATTAAAAAAGTTATTGTGGTCGTTAATTTAAAATGTGTCGCCGATGCTTAGAACACTGCATTCACTTCTGACATTTATATAGTTGTTCCTATAACAATATGCTTGGGGTGCATTAGTACAGGAACGTAATTCTCAACCTACTTTAAGTCCCGTCTCGTCTTTGCTTAACTGTCGTATTTTAACAAATGAAACACACCTTAGAAAGTGCAATGCTGCTCAGAATTTCGAATTTTAGAACACTGGGTGGCGCTGTATTTTATATAGGCAATCACAACCCTTACCATCACAAGCACCTCGCACCTCGTATTATCATTTATATCTTACTAGCTGCGCCCAGCGGTTTTACCCGCTATACTACTATAGTCTATGTGTTATTCCAGGGTCTAAGCTATCTCTATACCAAATTTCAGCTCAATCGCTTCACCCGTTTAGGCGTGAAAGAGTAACAAACATCCAGACATCCATTCTTATAAACTTTCATGTTTATAATACTAGCTGCTCCCAGCGGTTTTACCCGCTGTATACTACGATAGCCTATGTGTTATTCCAGGGTCAAAGCTATCTCTATACCAAATTTCAGCTCAATCTGTCCACCCGTTTAGGCGTGAAAGAGTAACAAGCATCCAGATATCCATTCTTACAAACTTTCACGTTTATAATATTAGTAATATTCTGTCTAATTTTCAAAAATGTGATCCAAACAATTATAACGTCTCTACAATGATCCACAATCACGTAACGCCCTTAATTATCAAAAAAACTTCAAACCAAATCCAATATGTCGTCCACACCCTCCTTTAATTGAGACATGACCCAACAAACATCTGAGCACTAACTATCGCGTTAACGCCTGTATTACACTAATATAACCCTTATTTTTATATAAAATAAGGTCTATAATTATTCTTGTCCAGTTTTATAACAGGCGCCCCGCTGTGCGACAACGAGTCTTTTGTATGCATTTTGTTCTCATTCCGCTCGTTTTGGACACCCCGAGCCGAGGGAAATAAAACTTTTTAACTTCACTCGTTATGGTGTTACAATTGTTTGAATATTGTGTGTTAAAAATAAGGTGTTAGGTTAGGTTCACACCTACCATTGCCTGAGTTAAACAAGTGAAATTTTAAAGAAAACTTTTTAAAACAAGCTTTTATTATTACCATCTAGCACCGAAGGACTCGTCAAGACGAATCAAATGAGCCCAAACTCGATGGAGTTGCGTTGTTTAGTTACGGATTTCCTAAGGCCACCTTCCAGCTCCATAATCATATCAGCTCGATGTCGTAATAATATTGCATTGTCATCATTTGAACATTCAAAATTTCAGCTCAATCGGAAACCGGGAAGTGGATCAAATCAAACTCGCAAGATTTGATTACAGACAGACAGACAACAGACAGGTGGAAGTAAATAAAAGCTTGTAATGAAACTCCACAGACTCCTTGGGAGCTCATTCCAGGTTTTACAGCTTATTCTACCACGAAATTATATCTTTTAAAACGCGATATCTAACTCCATTATAACAGTCTGTGCCGTGCTTTATGAACTCTCTAAGATTTAATTAATTACTGTAAGATCAGTAAATCACGGGCGGACTTTCTATCCGTGACCGATTAGATTAAAATAAAGAAGATTCGTTTATAATACGTTCACAAATAAATCAATAATATACTCTACAGCACCATACATTATGGCGGGCTTAATGATGTCGACTCCATGATGAATCAATTGTTGGAAACTCAGGGCTACCACTTTAAAATATCAATAGAAATATAAAAAATAACGTCTATATGTGAGCCTGGAACTTGCACCATAGTGAAGAAAAATTGCTTGAGCTGTGCCTTAATTAATTTATTTATTTAATCAAAACGGTATGACACCAATTGAATTTTTAAATAAATTAAGTTAGACTAAACGTCAGAATAAATTAAATATGAAGAGTCAACAAAGAATAATGGTCAGAATCCAATCACTAGTTTTGGAGCAATGCGACAAATATACATACAAAATACAAACATTAGAGAGAACATGAGAACATTAGTAGAATTTTTAATTCACTGGGCACATCGAGAAGGTGGTTTAATATCTACATAATATTTTTTATACCTACAACGAAGTAAGAAGACGAGCAAGACCCTCTCCTGATGGTAAGAGATAACGCTGCCCATAATTAGTACAGTGCTACCCAGTATTTTAAAAAGGTAAAATTCTAGGTGCACTGGGCCAACGCTTCTTACTTGAGAGTATGATTGGTATAATATGTTAAGTTTACGTAAGTGTAAGTTAGTGTAAACTTATAATATTTTGTAAGTATCGGCAACTGGCAACCCTACCGACAATGCGCGGGCGCAAGCTAATCACGATCTATGTCTATATCGGCTCTTTTTGTATCTTCAACATAAATCACTTGGAATGCGAATGTGATTTGAAAATGAAAACAATACGTTTTTATTGTTTAGGGTATTAATTAAAGCATGTTTATAATTATCACAGCAGCTAATTCTCTTTGGGTTGATATTTGGGTGATGCCAAACATTTTTTTCTACACGTTTGGTTGTGTTTTTTTCGTAAAGGTACAGGTATGCGAATGATATAATTTGGAGTTTCCTAAATTAAGCAATTTTGGGTGAAACATAATTGGAGAATTGGAGAAAAGTCAAACACTGCCTAACCTGGGCTTTTTATAAGCGTACATGGACGCATAAAATTCCAACGCTCAGAGGCCTTTTGAGAAGGTAGGCAATGTGTATGTCATTTATATCGAAGTATCTGGATCCATCTATAGAAAATAGGTTCAAAGACAGTCTCCGTCTTTTGTTAATTAATGGAACCACTTCATTATTGTGAGCATAGAGGATCCCATTCTATGGTAAAGGCCTCCTTACCGTCTCTTTACCTGTCTCGATCTAGGGATATAGATTTCTAACTTTCCTTATGGGCTGTATGATATGTAGTTTATCAAATCACAATTAATTATAATTTGTGGAGCCAACCTATAAGTTATAGATCCAGGTCACCAAGACTACTTCAAGCTGGTGATACCGACGTCATGGTAGAGGTACATATAAACCTCTATCTTGAATCACTCTATTTATTAAAATGCGCATCAAAATCCGTTGCGTAATTTTAAAGATTTAGGTAAGCATAATATATTTAGGGACAGACAAGAAACGTGAAGCGACTATGTTTTATACTTCGTAGTTAAGCTTGGCTACGATCATCGAAAGCTTAACCAAATGACATGATGTCAGAGAGTCAGATCAAAGTCCTGCCGCGGAGGCACCTTCCAGTCCTGGGCATCATCGGGCACCTGTCGACGTGTCCCCGGGGGGCGGGGCGTGTAATTGATGAGCTGGGTTCAGGACCCCTGCTGGTAGCAAGGGTCACGGTGCTGGGAGCGACAAGGCTTGAGCTATGGCGATTGGATTTTGTTTTAATATACTATACTGTATTGTACTGATTTAGTTGAAATTCGTCATAGAGTTAATGTGTGATACCGGGGGTAGACTTCTTTTGCAGGAGGTCGATAAGGTACCCCAACAGTGCCAGATATTGTACCGCCTGAGAGTAATGTGCACATTACTGTGCAAAGGTTAAGGAGGGCACTGTAGCTAGTCGTCTTATCATCATATGACTCTTGAGTAAAAAGTGTTGAGGCACTTAGAATTTTACATTATTGTGAAATCCTGGGTAAAGCTATACTGATTACGGGCAGCGTTGTCTCTCTCCATCTGGAGAGCGCCTTTGTCGTCTACTTACTTCTTTATATAAAAGAAACGTGTGTATTATGGATCTGTGTTGGAGCACAATAATAGGCAGCTATATAAGTCGTTGTAACAAGTGAATTAAATTAAAAATTTAAAAAACCCCCAACGCAATACGTAATTCACCATTTTTTTTATGGCGGCCATCTTGGATTTTAAATTTTATATAGTGGGCTGTATTCTACTCGTTAAGCCCTTTCATTTGATACCCATATTGAAGGGGTCGTGGAAGAAAAAAGTAATCCGCCATTTTGTAGCGGCGGCCATCTTGGACCGATTTCAACCAAACATGGCTAAGAACACTCTCGACTAACTCTACTTTCAAACAAAAAAAACTAAATCATAATCCGTTCATCCGTTTTGGAGCTACGATGCCACAGACAGACACATACACACACACACACACACACACAGACAGACAGACAGACAGACAGACAGACAGACAGACAGACACGTCAAACTTATAACACCCCGTCGTTTTTGCGTCGGGGGTTAAAAATTAGGATTTGAACGATTTTTGTCTTTTTACCACTAAAAGAAGTAAATTAAATTATGCATTAACCCTCCATTTAATATAAAGGAAACTTTATCATAATGAAAAGAAATCATTATGCCAATAGCTTAGGCGGAAATCTCCGCTCTCTTATAACATAGCCCCGCTGGAATGAAACGGTCGCGTCCCCGCTTGCCAAAATAAAACATTAATGCTACAACATTTTAATAAGTGCAACACCTGCCCACAACAACATTATGATATTGTTTATTGTTTATAGCGAGAATTTGGACTTCTATTGTTCCTTTTGGGAATTAGGGTTAAAGCCTTTTTTGGAAGAACTGATGGGCTTAAAGCTTTTAGGACTTATGAAACCGGGATTTCATTTGGAATATTTACAATTTGTACTTTTTACTATATTTTTAACAAATCACATTGTATAGATATTTTGCATAAAGTCACCCGTAACTAAAACAACAAAACGGCAAGACTTACGTGTAATTTGCATACGATTTCAAAATTAATAAATTATAGTAAACTAGTTGCGCCCAGCGGTTTTACCCGCTGTTCTGGGCTATATGTTATTCCTTATCTCTGTATCAAATTTCAGCTCAATCGGTTCCCCCCCCCCCCCCCCTTAAAGCATGAAAGAGTAATTAATATACATCCAGACATCTAGAAATCCAGACATCCAGACATCCGTACATTCTTACAAAGTTTATATTAGTTCTAAGATTTGTTACTACATGTCTTCGTCATATTATGTGAAATGTTTATCTAAATTAGTTATTTTTTTCGGAAATGGGATATTGCTAGAGCTAATTTAAATCGAATTTTTAATTAACTATAGGTACGTCAAACTATTTTGTTTTGGAAATGAAAACTAAATAATATGAGTATCAAAACTCTTTCCCTCATCACCAGCTATAAATCTCGTCATATTTTACAATTGTTTACGTCAAGTAATAGTTGAACAAAGATTGTTTTTGTTCAGGACAATAAATAAACAATGCCACAATATGGAGTGAAGTTATTTGTTCGCTGGTTTATGACTGACTGGCCCAAACTAGACCGCTGACTGCTACCTTCTGATTGAAAAAATGACTTTGAATTTTTGAAGCAAAATAGGGGTTCAGTATGATAATTATTATTTGTATATCTAAATATATAAAAGGAAAGAGTGACTGACTGACTGATCTATCAACGCAGAGCTCAAACTGCTTAACGGATTTGCTTGAAATTTGGAATATATAGATAAGTGTTATTATAAGTGTATGTATTCACAAAAGAAAAGTATATAAGTATTATATCCGTTATCCTAACCACCATAATACAAGCATTTAAGTTGCTTAGTTTGGGGTTAGGTGGCGCTGTGTGAAACGTCCTGAAATATTTATTTATTTATTATGTAGACCTCTGCTACGAAAGGATTTTGCCACGCGAGCAAAACCGCGAGCACAAGCTAGTTATAATATAATGTATAACTCATATTTTTAATTGTACCTATGTCTACGTCATAAAACCTATCTAGGTACGTCCCAAATTTAAACTAAAGAGAGAATCTAAGAAAGAAATTCGTTCAACGGTTTTGAATTGCGCGTTCATAGATCAGTCAGTACGTCCATTATAGTCGGGCCGGCCTAAAAGGCCACATTTGACACATCATCAAAATTCCCTTACAGGGTGATCTAAAAATTTTACTTATTTTTTCTGTAAATAATATATGTCAACACTGAGCTGAACAATAAATAATATGACAACACTTAGCTGAACACTGAACACTATACTCGAATTTACAATTAACAATTTACGCATTACCATTAAAATTTCTACCATTTGGTAGATTTTTTGCCTACCAAATGGTAATAATTTGGTAATAAGTTAAATAACTTATTACCAAATTATTATATCATAATTTCTGCCAAAACTACCATTAAATTTTTCTACCAAAAACTACCATTCAAATTTCAAGCAAAATCTACCATTCTTTTTTATCATTTAGTTGATTTTTTACCATAAAAAATATATCAAAAACTACTATTAATTTTTTACCATTTGGTAGATTTTTCTATCATTAAAAATTCTACCTAAAACTACTAAGTAGATTTTTCTACTGTGCATTTTTGAAAACTAACGTGAGAGTTATCCATATTACTATGTAAACAAAACGACTAAAAACTCACGGAAATAATGGTCGGAGCTAGGCTCGATCCTGAGTTTCGGACAATTACGATGTCCTTCATCAGGAGCTCACGCATTTTTCTACCATAAAAAAGTCTACCAAAAACTACAATTGAAATTTCTACCAGAAGAAACGTAAAGAAGGAACAAACATACTCACACACACACACACATTATTAAAAAAAATTAAAGTCCTTAACGGTGTCAAAATGTGTAATTAAAAAAGTAATCGGCCATTTTGTAGCGGCCGTAGCCGTCTTGGACGGATTTCCACCAAATGTGTGTTTGCTCAAAATAAGTTGATTAAGATCGGAAAACCCCCCTTGTACCCCTTCTGGCAGTAAGGAAGGGAGGTAAAAGGGGCCGCTCCACCCTGCTTCACTTAATCAACTCTGGGAGACCATGTAGAGCCACGAGGAAAATGTCGGTGTCAATTTCGGATAAGCCGATGGTATAGATTTTATTTCTAATATAAAACAACGGTTTTTGTGGCATTATGTTTAACCAAAAAAAATAAAAAATACTCAATTTTTGTTTCAAGTCATTGTTGTGTTTATTTTTAAACTATAAAGAATATGTTATACACATAGCTAAGAACATTGCCGAGTAATATTATTAATCTTATAAACGAAAAAATAAACAAACTTCATTAATCCGTTCGGCTACGATGGCACAGACAGATACACAAACAGACAGACAAACAAACACGTCAAACTTATAACACCCCACCTTTCTTGCGTTGGGGGTTAAAAAAATTAGATGAATAAATAGGACACCCTATACAAGGTCACGTCAATCAGTTTTTGTTTTTAAAACAATAAGGATGCTACCCAATAAAATCGCGAAATCGAAATTTGAAATGTAGAATCGAATGCAATTATAACTTGGATTGAATATTTGATCATAAATAAATAACTATATTGCGATTAAAATAAAATATGTTGTTAATATTGTGATTATATTATAGTAAATTATAATGTAATTAAAATAAAATTGTGTAATGTATAGAGAATAAACATATTTTTTTATTACAGGTTTTTTTATAACTCGTGAGATATTTCTGGCAAAACTAGCCCATGACGCCATTACATTTTTACAAAAAAAACCTATTAGAATTAAAATTAATTAGACTTTAGGAATGTTTTCATAAAACTGTATTCGATTCCAACGTGTTTGAAGATCGTATCGATTCATATCCTATAATCGAAATAAACAAACAATGTCCCAACACTTGTTTACTATGACTGACATCTGTCAAATGTGGCCTTTTAGGCCGGCCCGACTATAGTCATGCTTTTCCTTTGCATATTAGATGTTTGTCATTCTGATTTTCTCACGAGTGTAAATTTAAAGTTTTTTTTTTAATTTTCTAAAGGACTGTCTCATTGCTAGGGAAAGACTTCCCACAAGTTCTTCAAACAATCTAACATCTGGGGGCACGGTAGTGCCCCCGCCAAGTCGAGCGCGAAGCAAGCACTGCCGTACCATCTTTACAGGAACCATTTCGTCGCATTTTCAGGCCCCTATTTGGGAACCTCTGGATAAGACCAGAACACAGAAATTTTCGTCATCCAGTAAGCTATAATTACATACTTAAAATCCAAAATTTCAAGTCTGTAGGTCATTAAGTTCCGAAGTTAAGCGAAAGCAAAGTTTCGCATTTTCGACACTCACTCACTCATGATCATCAAAATAGAACTAGTACTTCCCATAAACTGAGAGAGCTGAAATTTGGTACATACTTAGAATTTATTGTATAAGCCATAGGAAAACTAAAAAAACATGCAATTTCGGTCTCGTTTTCGAGATAATTCATCTGCATAAATAACTTTGTAATCTCATATAAATGTATAGGATTACAAAGTTACATTTGCAGTCAATGGTTAAAATTGTGTAATATCCAACTTATTAATTCAAAATATATTTAAGGCATAGTATATGTATATGTGAGTGTGTATATGTGTCGTAAATCGTCAGTTATGATCAGGCGATATCTAGCGTGGCCAACTAAAATAAGAGCCCAACCAAACTATTAGAAGAGATCGACATACCGCCTTTACTACAAGCTTTTATTTACTTTCACCTGTCGGTCTGTCTGTCTGTAATTAAATCTTGCAAGTTTAATTAGGCCCACTTCCCGGTATAATATTATGATACATTGGACTAAGAGTGAACGCACACGTATCTAAATGGCGCTGACTATATTTTAAAACGCGCTTACGGTTTGTATTTCTGATAACCTTATAATATAGCGTTTCTACAAAAATAAGTGAAATCCCACCAAAAACATTCTGTAAAAAACTAGCCAAGTCTCGATGGAGCTGCTTGTTTATCTCTAAAAAGTAATGAAATCTAGACAAAGTCGTGCCAAGTATAAGGTTCCTTACTGCGATTTCTTTATTATTATAGTTAAAGTTGTGTGACTTGGCCGTTGAAGGGTACACAAGGGTATTATACCAGGTGCTCCATGACACTATTGCACCAATCTGTCCGCTACCCATTCACGATAGAAAATTTCCACTTGGAAAACGTTGATTGGATAACCAGTCAATTGTAGGCTTGATAAAGCTGCGTATTTCAATAATTCTTATGTTTAGGCGATCCAAGTGTCATGGAGCATCTGGTTTTGTACCCTTGTGTACCCTTCAACGGCCAAGTCACACAACATTAACTATAATAATAAAGAAATCGCAGTAAGGAACCTTATACTTGGCACGACTTTGTCTAGATTTCATTACTTTTTAGAGATAAACAAGCAGCTCCATCGAGACTTGGCTAGTTTTTTACAGAATGTTTTTGGTGGGATTTCAATTACTAAATTTGACCCAAGAAAACAAACGGACTGAGCTAAATAAAACCGTTTAAAAACCACTGAACCGATTTTGATGTAACTTATATACTGTGCCCTTAGTTGGTCAATATTTAAGCCAAAAAAAAAGTCAATAACTAAAATGTCTTTCTGAAAATAAAAGATCTATTTTGGTTATTGACTTTTTTTTGCTTAAATTTAGACCAACTTAGAGCACAGTATAAGTTGCATCAAAATCGGTTCAGTAGTTTTAAGTTATGAATAATTTAAATGTGTCGAAATCATGAACATTGCTTAGGAAGCGTAAGTGTACAGGCCAGTGGTGTGACGTCACGCGCCCTGATTGGCGTTCGCATTCGCGTAATAATAAGTAAAAATTATTGAAATGAAAATTGATTTTATTCCATTTTGGCTTGTAAATAGATCCTTAAAATGTGATTGTAGGTTTTTAAATACTGTCTTTTATGTGAAAAACATAACTTTATATGAATTCGTAACATGTGTCAACATCCCTATTGGCGGTCTTATCGCTAAAAGTGATCTCTTCCAGACAACCTTGCAGGAAGAGAAATAATTATATTTACATGGGTAGGTGGTGAGTTTGTAGTATACAAAAGATTGATATACATTTTCGTTTATTATTTATAACATAAATAATATCCCACCAAAAACATTCTGTAAAAAACTAGCCAAGTCTCGATGGAGCTGCTTGTTTATCTCTAAAAAGTAATGAAATCTAGACAAAGTCGTGCCAAGTATAAGGTTCCTTACTGCGATTTCTTTATTATTATAGTTAATGTTGTGTGACTTGGCCGTTGAAGGGTACACAAGGGTACAAAACCAGATGCTCCATGACACTTGGATCGCCTAAACATAAGAATTATTGAAATACGCAGCTTTATCAAGCCTACAATTGACTGGTTATCCAATCAACGTTTTCCAAGTGGAAATTTTCTATCGTGAATGGGTAGCGGACAGATTGGTGCAATAGTGTCATGGAGCACCTGGTATAATACCCTTGTGTACCCTTCAACGGCCAAGTCACACAACATTAACTATAATAATAAAGAAATCGCAGTAAGGAACCTTATACTTGGCACGACTTTGTCTAGATTTCATTACTTTTTAGAGATAAACAAGCAGCTCCATCGAGACTTGGCTAGTTTTTTACAGAATGTTTTTGGTGGGATTATTTTTTTCACAACAAGCAATATGACACCAAGGATCCCTAAAACTAATATTTTATACTCAAAACAAGTACAATAAATATAGTTATTCACGCATATTCCAAGCTTGCGTCCAAACTTTACAGCGCTCATATATTTTGATTTTTTTCTATGGCCCTAAAGTTTTATGGTGCCCCTGAATGGTCACATTCTAAAGATCATTTTACAATACTAATGCGAGACAATGAGCCCGTTTAATTTGTTTTGGTTTATTTAATTGTTTAAGAAATTTATTGTTTTGATTCCATTTTTGTTTCCGATCTGCGGGGGATTGGAGAAATCTGTGAAAAGAATGTACGTAAGCTAAACTTCGCTTACATGAAAAAAAATCGTTAAATATAATTTTTTAAAAGTATTTCTACTAAAAGTACAACAAAAACGGCACATCTCACGGCTCAACTTTGGTCCAGATATTCCCGACAATATTAGGCGCGATTTGTGCCATTTTCTTGTTTTAGTTAAAAAATGACGATTTCACAAATTATATTGTTAAACTGTGATATTAAATAGTATAATTATTACAGATGTGTGACCAGGTACAATCTATGAAATAACTCCTAAAACGCACCTACCTGGTATATTTTATTATCGTTTTATACCGTGTAGAAATACTATGAACAGCTATGAAATTTGAAATCCCATCGACTCTTGCGCAGGCGCTCGTAAAACGAATTAAAACATTAAATTCAGCACTTAACTGAATTTTATTGACACTGTAAATCAACCGAGGGACGATGATTTTTTTAAAATTTACGTTTCCCAAAAATCTTCAATAATAAAAGTTTATCTGCAAAATGTTTTGTTAATGTTTTGACCGATTGATGTTGGATAAATCAGTGATTGTACGTTTGTGTGTGTGTGTGTGTGTCGTATGTTTGTGCAACGGTACCATAAAAATAAATTGGAACATGAAAAAATAACAACATAGCTATTTTTTCATAAAAAATAACTACCTACATAGTTATTTTTTCATACGTGATTCTCGTTAAATTTCATTTCAGTTGACGTAACGCTTTCAGCCAGACTCTTTCACTCAGCTTCCATCTTGTCCTAATAAAGGACCATATTGTCTAAGGTCCTTTATTATAAACGAAATTAATGATCGATGATGCATAATGCATTACAATTCGTCGTTTTCCAAATTCAAAATGTGTAAACAAAAAGCTATCAAAACTCCTTTGTTGACATTGACAATCAATCAATTCAAAGACATGATCAACTTTCGTTCGTGGAAGAAGACGTCGCACGGGCAGTGCATTCAGCCGCTCTGCGTGGGTTTTGTTCTAGCTCTAAACAATAGTAAACAGCATTAGTGGGCATTGAGCGCCACTGTGCGGACAATGTGGCCAGTGCTAACAATACTGCTCGTATAATGACGAATACTTGCAACACTGGCACGTACAGGCTGTCTCATTAAAAATAAAAACACATTTTATACGAAATATTCTTTAAAATTGTAAATTTCCTTGTAATTGTATTCTCTAATATAATAAACGTTTAATTAAATGCGACAACGGACAACACCCATTTAACATTAAAAAATATTACCTAATAAAACAAAAATCGCAATAAAATACTCCATTGACGTTTGATAATAATTAAAACTACCATTCTCACCTACTTTTTATGTATTAGGAATTATAATTAACAGGTGTTTCTACCGAGACTAAATAAAAATGCTTATTAACGAGGTAGGCCAGCGGCCAGCGGTTTTGGACAGCCAATTGTCATAAGTTAGCAAAACACTGACACTGCATTAAAATTATTTAAATATTACACGTTCTAGAATAAAATTAATGTCGTTTCGTATATTTAGTGACCGCGCAATATTTATAGCGCTCGCCTATGATAGGTTTAATTTATATTGAAATGTTTTTAGTTTACAATATTCTGTTCAATAAACGTAAACATAAAAACTATACTTCTAATAAGCACTTTAAACGCGAGTTAAAATATATGCAAAATTGTTACTTAATTATTGTAGCCTATTTGAATACCTAAATACATTTGAATATATTTAGAATTTGAGATTCTTGCATCGCAATAAATGACATCCTGTATAAATTCACCCAAGAATTTTCTAACGGAATTCATGGTAAAAGCTAGTTGTAACCACGCAGTAGCTCCCAACACGAATGACGGATCACGGACGATCTCCCGCAGAAACTACTACTTAAACAACGAGCCTTCCTTACTAAACACAAGAAAAAGTGTCAGCGGGTGACTTGAAACAATGGACACAGTGCCAAGTGACAAGCGCACGCTGCGCCACTGCACAATACGTCAATAAATTCAGAGAAGTGAGCCCGAGCAAGCTTGTTGTTACACTTGCCATAATGCCCGCTGTAATTTATGTCACTCCTACGCAACGGACGCAAAAAACAACTGTTATTTCAAACATAATCCATTAGCGTTCCATTTTCTTTAATTTATTCACCTCCTGTCATTTCTAACGACTATCAAATATTATAAGACATCATTGTCTAGTAATGAGCTAAGTAGTCATAACTCAGATTAGAAACTGTGATTTACGATGCACATTCATGCGATTGATCGTTTTGCATAATATCTTTTCAGTAATTACCGACGATTATGCCATTCCTTTTACGATTGTGCATATAAAATTACAGTTCTTTTAATCGGCATTAAACCTCTGTATTAGTTTAAAGAAAAACATGATTATTTTAATTAAATGCAGCGGTTTCCGAAACCGGTCGCGAATGACCAAATCACATTTACAAATAAACAGTTCAATGAATCATCATAATTTATTCAGAACTAATGAAGGTTTATGAGTCAACAAAACAATATATCTCTGGAGAGGTACACAATCGTTTATTAGTATCATCACATGCGTAGGTTAGATACAAATATGTGACAGGAAGAAAGATTACGACACTCTATCAAGAGATCTGACATGACGGGACAACAGGGTTCATTCCTGCGATTTGTCCCGTCATTGTCCGTCGTAAAACTCGGGACAATGGCGAGTAAAGCGTGTAATATCGCTTGTAAAACAATAAACCACCCACCGGCGCAGAGTCACTCGCTCAAAGCAAACGCACCCATTATTTTGAAGCTTAAGCTATTTGTCTATGGATCCAACATGGTGCGTATGTGTCACAAAAGCGCGCCAAATCTGACGTTTCAATGTAATCACCGAGCCGAATGAATAATTTCATTTAACTCTCATAGATGTGTTTTTTGTAATTGACCGATTGTTTAGGAAATTGAAATGACGTGATGCGAATGAGTGAGTTTTAATAAAATTGTTATAGGGGACACAAAGCACAAAACACACAAATATTTATAACGATTACATAATATTCATAATCCAAAACATTTTGTTCTAAAATTGTTTTTCTTTTTTTCTTTTTTTTTTAATTACTACATTTATTGGCTCTACAGAAATCATTTCCTGTGACATGTGACTGGATGTCACCATTACCTTGGTAAGAGTATTTTTACGTACATAGTTAATAAATAGCAGGGGGTCACATCATCGTGGCCACCTATGAGACAAAAAACAGTTTACGGATTTTCATTATTTTATAAAAACACGCGATATATTGATATTTTAGGTCATAAACTTGTTGTATTGTCTCAAATTACTTTAAAATTTAGGAAAAAAACGAAACACATAGGTATTATTGTCAAAGTGAAGCAGTTTGACAGAGTTTGACACACAACATAAACCGGTCACACTGAAAGGGACGGAAAAAAAATAGGTTCTCCTTTTTCTTCACACAGAATTTTCCCTATTGCCCCCTATCATACTCACACATACATACAATGGCTACTGCTATTTGTATTACTTCTGTGGCTAATAGAGATTTTACAACTAATGAAATTATCGTTTTTTTACTCTACTGAAATCTAAATATATGACTATTTCTAATCATGTAAGTAAATAACTATTTCTAATCTGAGTGACTGATTGAGTGACTGATTTATCAACGTATAGCCCAAACCATTGAACTGATTCGCTTGAAATTTGGAATATAGATAGGTTTTATGATGTAGACCTCCGCTTAGAAAGGATTTTGCAACGCGGGCAAAGCCGCGAGTATAAGCTAGTTATTTATAAAGTGTCCAGTGTCCAGCCAATGTCCCAGTTTAGTTTTATTTTCTTTTAGATACAACTCGTCAAAAGTCGAAAAGCGTACATATTACAAGCACACGAGAGTGAGTTTCATTGTCGTTCTGTTTAAAAAGGCGAGCGATATCGATGGCCGATATAATTTATCATTAGCATCGGAATCACCGTGACCGGCGACCGGTGACCACAGAACACCGAATAAATAACGCTATGAACGGGCATTCTATGTATGTTAGCGTTTGGTTGAATTGATCGGTGACCAAAGGGCTGGCAGCTACCTTGGACGAAGCATCAGTATTGCCATCCAGAGAGGTAACTAATGCTGCCAGCCGCCAGCATTTTAAGAATAATGCCTTTTTAGATAAAGTTTAGTTATATTTATATATTAAACTAGCTTATGCTCGCGGGTTTGCCCGCGTGGACAAATCCTTTCTTAGCGGAGGTCTATGTCATAAAACCTATCTGTAATCCAAATTTCAACTTCAAGTGTAGGTATATTGTTAGCCATACAACCAATGATAATAATTGTGATTAGACTCTCTTTATCAAGAACTTTCAAAAGCTCTAGAAATTTACATCTTAATATTATATCACGTACCTTCAATCCTTTTGTGTCACATCACCTCACATTTCAACTAAAAACTTATTTTTTTGTGTGTATTGTTTATGTTTTCTTAGCGGACGTCTAAACTCTAGACATCTAGAAAAAAATGGCTATTAAAAGATACGCTTTTTATAGGGGACTTGTATCCCCACTTACTAGTCCCCTATAAAAAGTACTTCACTATACTATTATAAAATAAAATTGCTTCCCTCGTCTGTGTGTCTCTATGAATGCCTATATCTTTAAAACTGCGCAACAGATTTGATGCGGTTTGCATTAATAGATAGAGTGATTCAAGAGGAAAGTCTCTATGTACCTAATATATGCATAACATAGTTGAACAACACTGATTATAATTTTCTATTAACCGCGACGAACTGCGCCCGGGTGCACCAGTATATTATAATATTATTTGTGTCCTATACCCGTCATTGCGACCGATCTAACAATACTAAGTGCTCGGAGCCTCAGCCTAATGAATCGACAATATCGGTTCTATACTCGATACAGTTACACAACACTAACACGTTATAATTTTGATATATAACTGCAGATAAATCTATTAAATATTTGACATCTCCATCGGGCGGCGGATCTGACGCGCGTTATTATTATTTTAATGTTATTATTCATATTATTATAATCTCGGAGGCTGTATTTATGGCGCTGTATAATCCTTTTTGATACGCCGCTCGAGTAAGGACGGTCGTGCACTGATGCAACAAAACAATCTTTAATAGGAACTAATGCAAACTATAAATTCTGAAATATCTTTGCCTAAAATTAGGTAGTAACTTTAGCCTCTAAGGTGGTTCGCAGTATTAATGGCAATTTTCTGACAACTAGCTTTTTCATGTAGAGCATTCAGATTCTGTTCTTTTGTTTTCCAACAGTCCGCCATTCCTAGACGTCCCTTTACTTTTAATCGTTTTTATTTTTTTCGCACAAACTTTGACTATATATATCATCTTAATATAATAGCTATATCGAATGTTACATATTTACCTAATACCTACCTTAAAAATTGTAAAAATTGTACCAGTTCAAATCATAGTGGTCATAGATTTACCAAATAGTTTCTAGAAAGAGCGTTAGAGAATGTTGCAAGTACTAATTGCTGCAATTCTAAGCGCCTAAGTTACAAAACTTACCCTTATATTTTGGTTTTGTGTACTTATAAGTAAACTAAGTTAAAGTACAAGACCCAGTGTAACACTCACTCAATTAGGTGTAAACTCACCGTGAATTAAGCTTCGCTTACCGATGTATAGACGACAATTTATTCCAGGGAAAGGCCTTTCTTTCTCCTACAAAACGTTACACTAAAATCTACCTAAAAATCCTTGAAATAGAACTTAAATTTCAATACGTAGTAGTTAAAGCTTGTAGCTTAACATCATACGTTCAAATCTTAACTTTATAATTGCATTTTAAAGTACATTTTAAGTTGTAAGGTCGGTAAGTCGAGTATCACGCTGAGTCGATATGATTGCGAATTTAATGCAACAAATAAACTGACAATGTAGTGTTCCACTTATTTAGTTGTCTAGTTGTTATTTTTAATATTATGTTTGGATTAAGAGAAAGAATAAAAAAATGATGATAATTGTGTTTGTGGAATTGTGACTGTGTTTAAAAATGGCTCTTTTTTTTTCGTGGACGTTTTTCGCAATTAAAATTTTATAAATCTCTTCTTCGTTACATAATCAAAAGAAGAGTTTAATTTTCCTCAGCCAAAAACAATGTTGTAAAAAAGTTATTTTCCTAAAGAGATATAAAGGGTGGCTATATTATTAATTGAAGTAGGTTCCCCTCCAAAGGCACCGGAAGCCACGAGCTCACAGCTTCCGGTAGGCGGAGGTTGTCACGCCCTCCCCTGTGAGGACCATTCATACAGCCTTTTGTCTGCCTTCAGATCAGTCCGACTGCAGGCAGTATTAATATTAGGCATTGAGATACTTGTTACATATTTTCTATCATTACATAGTAAAAAAACAAAATTGCATCGCGTCATCTGTCTATCCCTAATCCCTATGTATGCATAACTCTTTAAAACTACGCGACGGATTTTGATACGGTTTCTTTTAAAAGAGTAATTTAAGAGGAAGGTATTATACATGTACCTATAATATAGTAGCGCAACACTGATAATGTTCTGTAAGACGCTACGAAGCGCGCGCGGGTTCACTCGTCTAAATATATAAAAGAAAAGTGTGACTGATCGACTGACTGATTTATCCCACTGACTGATCTATCCAGCTCACGGTTCAAACAGCTGCTGGTAAGTTTAAAAACAGATTAGTTAATTAAATTAAACACAGTTTGGTTTTTTAACGTAGCTAATAAAATTTCCTGCGCATGATTCCGGATCACCGAGTTCAAATCCATTGATATTTCCGTCGAATCTGTTCGAATCGGTGAAGCCAGTTCACTGAATATCGTGGCGGAACACGGTCGTATTTTTTTTTCTTTTTTTTCATAGAATAGTACGTTTGACCACAGTCTCACCTGTTGGTAAGTGAAGACGTGGTCGAAGCTGTTACACACAGGCCTAGCAAATACCTATTAACCCTCGACTTGAAGACACCCGCCGTTAAAGGTCGCCGGAAGACGCTGGATGCAGGTCGCTTCCAACCGGTACATATGGAAGTCCAAAGGGGAGGGCTATGTTCAGCAGTGGACGTCTTACGGCTGAGATGATGATGATAAAGACACCCAAGTTGTAATTTTCGTCGTTGCGTGTGACCGCTTGGTGATGAGGTTTTGTCTAGAGGTTGGTACCGCTACCGAAGTCTACCCGTAGAAAATATTGGATAGACAAAGATTATATAGGTATTAAGTTGTCCCTTCATAATTAATCATTATTATCTTATAGAAACACCTTTCCTGTCAAAACTTTCATTAAGCCTCTGCTTCCTCGAGCGGCGATTTCTTTAGCAAAAACTTCCAAAAGGTGTAGAGTTACCCAGGTCATTTGATATAGGAGCATTGTGCCCTTTTATTTTATAACGCTTCAAATAGGCGGCAATCAGGGCAGGTAAATAGCGAGGCCTTTTTGTGGCCTTTTCGTGCCCTTTGGCCTTTGTGAGGAGTGTCGGTGCGGCCATAACAAGTGTGTGAGGAATTCCTTTTATGTTTTGTTTATGGTAAATGGTAGAAATTTGGTCTTGGAAACCATGAGATAAATAAAGGTTCTGTGCTTGCTAACAACTCTCTTTTTTGTTTGATACTAGCTGTACTCAACGGGTTTATTCGCTTAGTACCTACATACCAGATTTCAGCTTAATCGGTTTAGCTATTTTTGCTTCAACAGGTTATAAGTACACGTACACGTTTGCAAGGAAGTCCTAGGCTAGGTTTTAGGGTTGTTTGGTCACCCTAAAAAAAAGCAGGCAAAATTATATTATGCTACAATATCTAAAATTAATTAATCTCAATATTTTTTTTTATACTCAACATTATCAATTGAATAACGTCAATGCGAATAATTAAACAATGTTTTTCAATTTTAATGTTAAATATTATGTAAGTAAATGTATAGAGATTAAACTTAAAAGCAAATATTTAATTAAAAACATATGAAAATAGGAGACACGTGTAAATAATTTTGTACGCTTATTAAAGGTTAACGGCTACCATGTCGTTGGTAACATTTGAATAAATAAGTGCTAATATGTAGAATAGATCGTGTTACTGCGGTAACATTATCTTATATAACCGTGCCGTGGCGTTACCGACTACTATCTTTAAAAAAACTTAAGAAAATATAACACTGAATACTGGGGACTTAGGACATTTTTACCACGAACTTTAAACCTTACGACTTTTTAGTTGCTGCTCATTGGACAAAACCGTGTCGCCAAGCGGTCATTGTCACCGTGTTCCAGCCTCCAGCACGATGTTCAATGAAGTCAGGTTCCCACTTAACCGACACAGCGTTGGTCTATAGCGACGGCAACAGCTCACCAATAATAGGCGGGCAGTCTGCTTAAAAATCGACATTTTCAAAAGTCAGTATATTAAATTCAAATTATAATTGAATAGCTTATGCTCGCGGGTTTGCCCACGTGACAAAATCCTTTCCTAGCGGAAGTCTGTAATAAAACCTATATGTATCCTATATTCCAAATTTCAACCGAATCCGTTCAGCGGTTTGAGCTGTGTGTTGATAGATCAGTCAGTCAATCAGTCACTCTTTCCTTTTATATATTTAGATTTCCCCAAATCAATTATCCAGAATTATCCATTAAGTACAAGATACCATATCAAAACCTTGTTTTTAAAACACAATGATTATTATTATCTGGTTTATTATTACCGCTACATTAGCCTCTTATCAGATAAGATGGAGGATTTACGTAAAACATGAATGGGCAAAATGTTTATTGAAATTATATGTCATGTTTACGTATTTTTTTGGCAGTGACGTGATGGGTGCCTACGTGATCCTTTTACGTGATAACTCACGGTTATAATATGGCTAGGTGTTGATAATAATAATGATACCTCTGATAATATGACGACATTGTCTGCAAATAGATGAAGTGTCATTTTCAAAAATGTTGAGGTTTCGTCATTTCGTTTCAAAATTTACTCAAAGGCTGTGCGTCGATTTCACACGCATAAGTATTTAATAGTTAGGTCATGTTGTAGGCTCTGTATTAATCTCGGTGACCTGAAAGTGCAACATATAGTTCAGCCGTATAACCTATAAATTGTGATTCGACTCTGACAGTGTAAGTAGGGCAACCTGTTCTGTTGAGTATAAGCCCCAATTATTATTATTAATTCAATTTCATTTTTTTTTAATAAATCAAGTTTAACTTTCTGGTTTTCAGCTATCTTCACAATGTAGGCTATTTTTATCTCGATTTACCCTCAGGATCGGGATATAGGCTAAAACTTTTATTTTCGTATTTCTTCTTTCTGTGTAATCTTAGTTCTAATGTCTATATTGTTGTATTTGTGTGAACAATAAAGAGTTTTCTATTCTATTCTATTTCCCATAAAAAAAAAAGAAAAAATTTAGTAATGAAAAATAAATGAATAAAAAAAAAGGTAGCACTCCGGAAGTGCCGGCAGAAGTGAAAACTTCAATATTAACGTTGTGTTTAATTATAAGTATAAAAATACTATCATTTATGAGGTAGAATACAATGTTTATTTATTGCGCTATCGTACACAAATATGACAATTTATATGTTGTTATTTATAATATTATATCGTTATTTATATATTACATTAAATTTTATCTCTCAGAAAAATCAACTTCCATCCATAATTTCGACGACTTTTACACCATCGTTATTATCAGAATCATCATCCCAAATTTTTACAACTGATACAATTGGTTTATGATAACTGAAGTAAGAAACAAACAGTTTTGATTCGAACCTATTTAAGTGTCTAATAAAGACCGCATCAATAGTAGTTTTGTATTTCGTTGTGCTAAAATTGCGATCATTTGACATAGTTAAACCAAATTCACAGAGCAGCACACGGTAGAAAGAGTGAGAGATACTAGTTCCTCTCCCTTCCCCTCGATCTTACGCTTTTTCGATCAGCATCACGTGACCCTGACGCGAGTTTGAAAGTTTTTACCCATACAAAAAAGTGCTCAGCGCCGCTAAAGAAGTTTTCACTTCAAAAAATGTAAGGCTCCGACTAATTCAAAGTGCAGATACCTACAACAGAAAAAAATGTTTGCGAACACGTGCAAATATTGACTAGGTACTTAATTAAATTTTATCTATGTACCTATCTGCTCAGGTGTTTATAAACTTGTCACAGTAGCATTGGCACCTACTTTTTTTACTTTACTGTCTTTAAGTTGCGTTTTATATGCGAATAAGTTAATTTTGACGTAAAAACTCGAAACAAAGTATTGTCTTGCGCATCTTAACCCTGCTGGTTTCATTTTCCTAAGTTTTTTTTACTGTAGTCATAATTTTCCCTGACCACTTCACCCTCCCGACTAGCAACTAAGCAAACCGTGGCAGAATATAAGTAGGACTTGTACTTAGTATTTTGTGCTCGATATTATAAAACAAGTGAAATAAAAAAAAACTTTTAAAAACCAGCTTTTAGACAACTCGTCAAGACGAATCAAGTGAGCCCAAAGATGGAGTTGCTCAATGTCATAATAATATTGCATTGTCATCCGATTTATACACCCATGCAAAATTTCAGCTCAATCGGAAACCTGGAAGTGGGTCAAATTAAGCTTGCAAGATTTGATTACAGACTGACAACAGAAAGGTGAAGGTAATTAAAAGCTTGTAAAACATGAGATTATCAATCTTAAGTCCACGGTTTTAGTAAGAAAGTTTTGTTAAGTAACTGATACAGCAAGAACAATATTTTCTTAAGGGTTTTTGTATCAAAGGTGGCTACGATACGAGTGGAAGACAAAACGCAGATTTGTAAACACTGCGCTGACAGTTCAGTGGCAATATTGAATTACAACTTAAACTGTTACTCTACTGACGATGCCAATTAAACTCGTGTATTGGCTAGAAACATGTGTAGACTCAAATGTTTTTAAAGGGCCAACCTGCAATTTTTTAAATCATTTCTACTAGTAGACCCGCCCGCACTTGGTTGCTTTTAACAGGAAATTATCAGTGTTTTACTATATTATGCATTATGCATGTATAAACTTTCCTCTTGAATCACTTATAGAGAATAGAATAGAATAAATGAATGATACCTACTTTATTGCATACCAAAATACAAGAAATAGTTAATAGTTATCTATTCCTAATGAAAATCGCATCAAAATCCGTTGCGTAGCTTTAAAGATATAGGTAAGCATACATAGGGTCATCAGAGAGACGCGGGAAGCAACTTTATACTAAGTATATTGGTACCTAGTACCTAGTGATTGTTTTATAGCGTTTCACCACCACCTCGACTGATCGATGTTACGGCAGAAGCTGGAAGCAGACTATATACTTATCCTTAGAAGACGGGATAAATCCCTCCCAGGCTTCACGGAAAATCGTACTGGTACACAGTCCAGTCACTAGTCGTAATTACCACTTGGCGAATCGGTTTTGACTACTATGCATACAAATAGTTAATCTCTTAGCGTTTTTTTATTGTATGTATGGGTACTGACTTCGACTCAGTATTGTAAAGTTCCTGAAACATAGACACCTATTCGTAGATAGACACTGGCAACGTATTTTTCATACGAGCTTTTGATTTAATTGTATTGAAGTTATGAAGTATTTTTTCGAAGGACCATGATAATTATTGTTGTCAGCGTATCACGATTGAGAAACTGCTAGCGCCATCTAGCGTCGAGTAGCATAACTACATTTACCAAAAAATTGAACCATGGTTTGAAGAAATGTTTTCATGAGTTTTTATTTTTTTTTTCTACAAAATCATACCAATATTAAAAATGCGAATGTGTGTGAGTGTGTATGATGTATGTTTGTTACTTCTTCACCTGCGGTTTTACCCGCCGTACTGAAGCCTATGTGTTATAGTGATACCAGGACCAGGGTCTAAGCTATGTCAATATCAAATTTCAGCTCAATCGGTCCACCCGTTTAGGCGTGAAAGAGTAACAGACATACATCCATACATACTCCATATTATATTCTTATAAACATTCGCGTTTATGGTATTAGTAGTAAATAGGATTCAAATAAGTGCCTATTATTATTATAATTATCTATCCAGTAAATATTTAAACATTCTCATGGTCCGCGGTCCGAGCATACATTTTGCCACCTTGTGACATGTAGTGAGTATTCCCATGTCAATGCAAGAGGTTCTTCAATCGGAAGCATCAGAGCGTAATAATCCGAGTGACTTACTGACACTTTGCTTTGTGACTATTGTTGGATTTCACTTGCAAGCATTGAGAGAACTATTGAAAAATCATATCATTGTGAATTTTGATGGATTTTGACAGGTGCTTCTTACCCATTTTATTTTTACACTTGCTTAATTTTAACGAATTTAATTCTACTGAAATGTAATAATACATTAAAAGTTAAAAGAAGTTTTTTAATATAAAATTTAACTGTTATTTGATTAGTAAAATGTTAGTAAATTTAATACATTCATAATATTATTATTTTTATACATATTCTCAGTGTTCAGACTATACATTTATATTTATATAAAAATATATTTATTGCCCATAAGATTTTAAAGTAGCGACATCTACCGCCAAGTAGCCGAAGCCGCACAACGAACTGCTACATCCATCTCTAGAAATTGAGTTAGTGTGTTAGAAATTTCATAGATGTCGCTATTTTCAATTAAATTACTTTTTCAGATTTTTTATATTTTACTTTTTTAATTACTTATTACACACACAAAAACAAAATATTCTAATATAAATAAATTATTCTTTTTTATAAATAGAGCTGAAATTGCCGAACTGCATGCATCCATCAACTGGTATAATAGCGCCGGTGAGTAGCCGCGAATTATCGCTCGCTACGTGGAGAATCATCCTGGCTATATCATCTCCCGTGCACGCTTTGCCCATAGGAATGAATTGCTCGGCCTTTTTGACCCATTGCTCGTAGTCAGAATCGGTGAGGTCGGAATGTATACGCTTCACGAAATTAGTTATCTGGAAATTAAATAATAAAACATTTAGGTGTACCTTATCTTTTGCATACAATAAAGTTGATTTCACATGCGCAAATAACATATTTTACCGTAACTCCCGGGCTAACTGCATTCACTCTGACGCCTTTGGGAGCTAACTCGAGGGCCACTAGTCTTGTGAAATGATCCAAGGCAGCCTGAAAAAAACTTGATTAGTAGTAAAAAATTTGACTATGTAGGCATTAAAAAGCAAGATTTATATAAGTGTAAACAGCATTTTTATGCAGATAAGCGAGAGAGATAAGTAATAGGTACATTACACATATCTATGAACGTGCGCGAGCAAATTACTGCACCCATGATTAAATTATACTCAATCTTAATATTTTGAATATATTCAGATATATTGAGACGTATACGTTCCTCTCATAATCTCATATATGAGAGTAACGCTAGCATCTTGCTGCAAGCGCTAAGAAAATTAATAAATCATAAATAGCTTTGTTAAAATTATATAGAAAGAAAATAATCTAATAATGAGAGACTGAAACGATCAACCGTTTTTATTTTAGTTAATCGAGATCCTACCTAAAAAGATGTACGAGCAATTTGCTGCGAGCGCAGTGATTTCCACCTACTGTTCCGTTCCTCTCAAGAAAAATTACGGTATGTTGGCATGTTATTGGCAGAATGTTCACCTTAGCCATGCCATAAGGCAAGCTCCCCACCGCGACCACAGTGGCAGAAATGCTGGAGACATTGATGATGTTGCCCTTGGACTCGATGAGCGCCGGAACCAGGAGCCTGGTGAGGTTGTAGACCCCGCGCACGTCCAGTTTGAACACCTGGTCGAATATGGTCATGTCTGTGGTCTGGATGGTAGTCCGCGCTCCGATCGCTGCGTTGTTTACTAGAACATCTACCCTGGAAAATGAGAGCAAAATGCTCAATCAGAAATAAACTTTCGACTCATAACTCATAAGTGACCATGTGGTCTATACCTACTGGACCATAATATTATGTCCTCCTTTACACTTGGTGGGAATATATAGGTCATAGGTAGGTAAAGGTAGCTTAGACCCTTGAGTAACACATAGGCCTACGGGTAAAACTACTGGGCACAGCAGCAGCTTGATAAAAATAAAAGTATAGATACAGCCTAAACGGCTGCACCGATTGAACTGACTTTTTACAAGCTTTTAATTACTTTCACCTGTCTGTTGTCTGTCTGTCTGTCTGTCTGTAATCAAATCTTGAAAGTTTAATTTGACCCACTTCTTGGTTTCCAATTGAGCTGAAAATTTGCATGCGTGTGTAAATCGGATGACAATGCAATATTTAAATGACATCGAGTCATCGAGCTGATCTGATGATGGAGCTGGAAGGTGTCCATAGGAACTCCGTCATAAAACAACGCAACCCCACCCCACCGAGTTTGGGCTCATTTGATTCGTCTTGACAAGTACTTTATGATGCAAGATGGAAATAATAATAAAAGCTTGTTTTTAAAAAGTTTTTAAATTTTACTTGTTTGTAGATAGTTTGAACCATGGAATCTGGAATTATTACACATAGGCTTTTCAGCGGGTAAAACCGTTGAACACACCTATAGTTATAGTATTAACTTACAATTAGAGCACATCCGCCTTAAACGAAAAAATTGTTTATCATGCTACCTACTTTGACAATGAGTTCTAAGTTGTTTTGTCATCCTCATGATAATAATATAGGTGAAGATAATAACATTATGAAAGTCATGATAAGGCTGCCTGTAAAGCAACAAAAGTAGATAATAATATTTTCTTAGCAAATATCAAAAATACTTTTATAATTCCTACACTGAGCTACCTTGTAACATTGTGTGAAGATATTTTTTTAACCCCCGACGCAAAAACGACGGGGTGTTATAAGTTTGACTTGTCTGTCTGTCTGTGTGTGTCTGTCTGTGGCATCGTAGCTCCCGAACGGTAAACGGATTTTGATTTAGTTTTTTTTGTTTGAAAGTAGAGTTAGTCGAGTGTTCTTGGCTATGTTTGGTGGAAATCGGTCCAAGATGGCCGCCGCTACAAAATGGCGGATTACTTTTTTCTATTACAACCCCCGCAATATGGGTACCTATCAAATGAAAGGGCTTAACTTGTAGAATACAACGCACTATAACAAATTTGAAATCCAAGATGGCCGCCACCACAAAATGGCGAATTACACATTTTGACAGCATTGCGTTGGGGGTTTTTTAAATTTTTAATTTAATTCACTTGTTATTAAGTATTTTTAAAAAAACCGCCAACAAAGTATTTTTAGCAATTTTTAAATTAACGGCCATATATCAACGTCCCAGTATCCCGAATCCCGGCCATGCGTTCGTAACTCAAATAATTTGATAAAAACCTACTTTCCAAAATGCTCCAAGGTATCCTTAACGGTTCTCTCACATCCCTCGTCCGTGGAGAGGTCAGCGATGATGGCCAGCGGTTTGTTCCCCTGAGCCTGTTCACATCTCGCAGCCACGCTTCGCAATTTCTTCTCATTTGTTCCTACAAGCGATAACTTCGCTCCATATCTCGCGAAAAACAAGGCTGTCGCCTCGCCTATCCCTGCACTAGCCCCCGTCAGTAAAACCACTTTATTCGTGAAATTTACTTCCATATTACAAGCTTTAATTCTTTATATCTCTCACGTAAGCGCGTTTCAACTGAACTGATACATAATAAACGCGCATTATATACTTACCAATGAGATAATAATACCTTCAGAAGATAATATTATGCTTATCATAAATTTGAGCGCTGTTTTGTCTCATGGCATAAGCATTTTTTTTTTTGCGACAAGGTTAGTTCTAAATTTCGCCACGCCGTGTATTTAAATTTCATAACATCTACATGTATTAGGAAACAATCTATGTATTTATTCAATTACTCGTTATCGCCATGACTTGACGTTAATTTAAGATTTTTAACACATCCGTACATCATGAGATCTAAATAATTTATGATTCCTTATATAAAAAATAAACGCATAGTACTTAAATAGTATTACTTGGAAAGTAACCTATATGTTATTCTACCGGCATAACAAATTTTAGCTGGGTTCAGTAGTTTAGGTGTGAAGTAACATAGATACACACCAACTTTCACCTTCATCTATATACGTAACATTAGAGTATATTATTATATTAAAACTACAAAGGACGAATAAGATACCTTTACTATGTAATTTAATTAAATAGGTACATAAAAGCTAATAAAACATTATATTACCATACACAAAAATTAAAACATAAATTGCTCAATGTCATTTTCTATATAAAAATTCGATACACTAACTACAGTCATGGATCAGTTTATATTATCTAGTTATTCTATTTATTTATACATGGCACTAAAACGAAATTATTAAACACAAATTTTATTTGTGTTTTTTTGTTTTAGTCTTGTGGAAACTAAAAGTTTTCCCCCCGATCCCTTCTAAATGCGTAAAATCAATATAATAGGGATGTTGACGAGGTAAAATATTTAATCCGTCATTAAATAATAAAAAATATTAAACACGTTTTTTCATGTATAAATTAAAAAAAATGCTGAGATATGTAACAGTTATAAGTTCTTGGGTGGGGAGTGGGGAAATACTTCATTACACCATGCTCTGAAACATTTTACGCAGTGACGTCATGACCAACCACGTAACTTAGTGTCACAGTTGTTTTTAATTATTAAATCTACAAAACTAAAAATTTGTCCAATATTTTCTAACATAACAAGACAGACTTTTATAATTTTTAGAGACATCCCAATTGTGATATAGTTGTGACATGTTTTAAAATGAGTTAGAGAGCTGCCCCTTTAGCATAGTAAGACATTGACATAATGAGTAACAACTCCGTCCCATTGTCAAGACTAAACTGACATATATCAAGACGCTACTCTTGCTACTCGCACTGTCATTGC
This sequence comes from Hemithea aestivaria, assembly GCA_947507615.1. Lineage (NCBI taxonomy): Eukaryota > Metazoa > Arthropoda > Insecta > Lepidoptera > Geometridae > Hemithea > Hemithea aestivaria. The sequence continues at coordinate 18,324,127 of OX382330.1, forward strand.
ATACAATTTGTAGCTACTCCTAATGTCATTGTGCTCTTACAAACGTCAATTACTCTTGATAGTGGGACGGGAGTTGTTAGTCTTATGTCAATGTCGAAATGTACAGTGTTGACGTATCCATGTTAGTCTTACAAAATGAAGGAACTTTTAGTATGCAAAAATTATTTACCCTTCGTGACATTTTCAGTATCCACCAAATCTTATACTATATTTGATTCATTTTAAATGCTATTATTATGTATCACCTAAGGAAAAGTAGTGGGATACATCATTGTTGCATATTAAACGAGATGATGATAATATAAAATTTGATTGCTACTAGAAATGTCACGAACCAAGGGTAGTTCATTGTGGCAAATGAAAATTTACTTCATTTTGTAAGCCTAACATGGATACATCTCTTTGTAGTTGACTGTACTACGGGGGCTGTAAATTATAATACTTCATTAATAACAGCAGGATGGCAGTCACCACAAGACATCCTGACAATGAAAATACTACAACACCACTCAAATATTTCACATAAAACTATCACATAAAAGTCAGTCTGTTTATAATGTGTAAAAAAACAGCTTACAACCACATAACATTAAAAAAATCCCCATTTTAAAATACTGAGTGATGTGCAGCATTAATTAATTATTGTAAAGATAAAAAACGAAATTTACATTGATTCTAATCTACACTATCAATTTTAATGTTTAAATATGCAATTATAGTATATTACAAGTGCATTAGTTCATACAGGCACTGAGCAAAATACTTTCCTATTCAAGCAATAATACCGTATTTATAATCTCATCAATAATTCCGGAAACAATCTTCAAACAAAACCTCGGAATACATTGTAACATGTATCTATGTAACATTTTCACAAAACTCCAACACATCATATATTTCAAAAGTTATCTATTTTGTTTACATTGTAATTGATTAATCCAACAGGATAATGTCAAATTTAGATTATAATGGGGGTGGGTCAGACCAGCTAACATTTAACACATTCTTTACCATCAAATGTCCAATTCACTCCCTTACCAACATCTCTGCCAATATCAAATGTTGAGCACAAACTTACAACAACATTGCAAAGTTATTATTAAATGAAAAAAAAATACAATTATCACACAAACTCAAAAAATGAGGCATCAATTAAATTGAGACATATACTTCTCTATTTATTTGATTACCTAAATAGTCTGAGGTGAAAAACTGAAAAAATACAACTACCTATGTTTATTACTTTTGCTGCAAAATTTGAGAGTGGCAGAAATGTTAGTTATTTCACACAAAGACAGTTCAAACTTTACAATAAAGTTAGTTACAGAAAAACTTTCTCTGTACGAGAGGCACACTGTCATCGTCACTGGAAAAACATGCGGTGAAACCACTTTTGTGTCTCGATGAGTCTTTTTGTGGTACACTTCGGTTGAGAGATTTCTTGGCACGTCTCGGTGCGGCTCGTCGTTTCTTCCTTGGTTTGGCAAGAGGGCTGGCCACCTTGATGTTAGTGGAGCTCATCTGTTCAGTGGAGTTGCTCACAACTAACACAGAGTTCTCTCTCTGAGTGGCACTGAGGGCAGCACTCCGTCCACTCCTTCTTCTAGATGCTTTCTCATCGGGATTTTCTTTTTTATCAGAGCTATTAAACTCTAAGCCATTCTTGTTACTTCTCCTAGTGTTAGTGACTATCTCAGTGTTGTCCGTGTGGTTTCGATGCCTCTTTGGATACCTGGAGGTTCCACTGCTTTGTGACTGGAATGAAATGTTCAAATTTGACTTTTTCTGTTTCCCATTAATTTTTCTCTCCTTGCATTTAGTTTTGCTATCCATGAACTTGAGCAAGGATGTGCTCTTATCTACTTTGTTAGGGTTAGTGCTGTTTTTAGATGTGACGAGGTTTATGATGTTCTGTGATGAGTCGGTGCTGCAATCTAAAACGTTAGGTTCTGGCAGGCCGGTGTTCATGGACTTGTTTACACACACTATCATGTTGCTGTTCCGTGCGTTCTTCCCCAGGTTCCTGGAGGGCTTGCAGCGAAGCTTACGAGGCGTCTTGCCCGCCTGCACCTTTGTGGACCTAATGTAATTGGCCGTAAACCCTGACACATCACTATAGTCCTCAAACTGCCCGTTTGTAGCATTTTTTGATTTATTTCTTTGAGATGAATGTCTCTTGTGGTCGGTTTGGTCCCCGCTGGCAAGAATCTCCGTCTTTTGAACCTTTTCAGTCAGATCAGGGTCCACAGTGTGTTTCACAGCACCATTAGAGTTAAATAACTCAAAGGAGTTGTTCAAGTGTGAGTTGTTGAGTTGAGCCTGGCGCAGGCTCCGTCTCAAGTTCACAATGGTGTTAGTTTTAGGTGTGGACGTCACTACCTTGTTTTTCTTATGAAGCAAAGTCCTGGTGCTCTTCTGCAACCTCACCCGCTTGGGCTTCTCTCCCACGGACGTGTTCTTAATATTAAAGTCTAAATCAGAGTCGAAACTGTCAGACTTGCATTCGTTCACCAAAGGTCTATCGTTCACCTGAGACACATCAAAGTACACATTTTGCCGTTTGCCCGTGGACACAGAGTCTTCGTCCAACAGGGACAGTTTCCTCTTGGCTTTCTTCTTGCGAGGCGAGGGATCCGCGTCGGGCGCCTTCACGAGGAGGCGCGAGGAGTGAGCCTCGTCGTTCTGTTTCTTGATAACGTTGTCGTAGTTCATGAGGCACGGGGCCCGCTTGGTGTGGATCCAGTAGGAGATCTCGTCCATGTCGCTCATGTCGGCGGGCAGCGCGGCGAGGCGGCAGCGGTCGGGCGGCGGCGGCTCCAGCACCACGGGCCGCGCCGGCGCCAGCCCCGCTCCCGCGCCGCGACACCTGAAGTTGAGCTGCAGTCCCACCGCGCACGGCCCGCGCGCCATGCTCGCCGACACTCTCTCATAGTCTCCGCATTCCATACACCTGAAAATTACGACGACACTCTCAAACTTATTGAATTTTCAAGTTACCGTTACGGTGTTGTCGGTTGTGTTCTCACCTCTAGAGCGGTATGTTTCGCGGTTTTATTAAAGTGTCCTTAAAAAATCGCATTCGCGAAAAGAAACGAAAAATAATGTGGAAGAGTCGGTTATGTTTGACGTTGTATTATCCGGTCGGTGTCGACGTGAAAGTTCTAAAACAGCGTTAGAAAGATGAACACTTCTCTCGGAATGTTGTTTAAATATGATTGTGTGCTGTAAAAATGTTTCTTTTTCCAAATAAATTAAAAATTCTATCTTTATTCCATAACAAAACCACAGAATAAAATTCAGGATCAAGCGAAGGATATGAACCACAGATTATATTGGGTTTTTTTTAATCTGTATTTTCCGGTTTCCACAGATTACTCATCGTAAAGCAATTTTATCGAAGCATATTTTCATTAGGGTGCCTACAGACTACGTCGAAGTAACTTGGAGTGCGTAAACACTTCCAAAGCACACAGTAAATAAATAAAAAACATGAAGTGAGGCATGAGGCAAAGTACCATTATAGACCGTTCACAGTTATTTTACCTCTAGCCTTTACATTGGCTAGCCTGATAATTATGTTGCCATGTCACATGAGTATTGACTTCCCCATTTTTTACCCCCGACGCAAAAACGACGGGGTGTTATGAGTTTATCGTGTGTGTGTGTGTGTGTGTGTGTGTCTGTCTGTGGCATCGTAGCTCCCAAACGGATGAACGGATTTTGATTTAGTTTTTTTTGTTTGAAAGTAGAATTATTAGTCGAGAGTGTTCTTAGCCATTTTTGGTGGAAATCGGTCCAAGATGGTCGCCGCTACAAAGTGGCGGATTACTTTTTTCTTCCACGACCCCCGCAATATTGGTATCAAGTATCAAATGAAAGGGCTTAACAAGTAAAATACAGCCCACTATATAAAATTGGGGAGTAAGGGGAGAACGGAGCTTAAGATCTATCTCAAACTCAAACTCAAACTCAAAATTCATTTATTCAAATAGGCTACAATGGAGCACTTTTGCAAGTCAATTTTACATTTTATTTTAGTATTCTACCGCTCATTCGCAAGGCACCTCTATGAGAAGAATGAGCAAGAAACTCATAGGGATTGCTTTTTTTAAATATGTGTTTACAATTATTATCTTGGTTACATAATTTATTTACAGGTGGTTGCAGAGGTTTCCAGGCATCTTTGTCTTCTATGTATTGGCTAATTTTATAATAGGCTTTCTTTTGTAATATGTCTTTAACACGGCTTTTGAATTTACCTTCTGTGAGCCCCGTTATTTCATCAGGGATTTTATTATAAAAACGTACACAATTCCCTAAAAATGATTTATGGCTCGTTTTGGACAATCTGAATCGAGGTACAGCTAACTTATTCTTATTTCTAGTATTAAAGCTATGAGTGTCACTATTTAACTTGAATTTATCTAAATTTTTTCTGACATACATAATATTTTCGTAAATGTACAAAGATGGTAGGGTCAGTATATTTATCTCTTTAAAGACCTCTTTTAAAGAGTCTCTTGGGCGCATCTCATAAATGGCACGAATTGCACGTTTTTGCAGTATGAAAATAGTCTCAATATCTGCTGCCGACCCCCACAGTAAAATACCGTATGACATTAGACTATGGAAATATGCAAAGTAAACTAATCTAGCTGTAGCTACATCTGATAGTTGCCTGATTTTATACACCGCATATGCTGCAGAGCTTAATTTCCCTGACAATACGTTAATATGATTACCCCATTGTAACTTAGAATCTATATTCATGCCAAGGAATAAAGTTGCATTGTCAAGCTTTAGTATTTCACCATCAAGAACTACATTCGATTCTATGTACCTAACGTTAGGTAATGAAAATTTCAGGCATTTAGTCTTTTTCGCATTCAATAACAGATTGTTAGCTGCAAACCATTTAGATATTACTACTAAAGCGTTATTTACATGTACAAGCTCACTATCTTTCCTATCCACTTTAAATATTAGCGAGGTATCATCGGCAAATAAAACGATGTCTGCTAGGTCTTTAACCATGTAAGGGAGATCATTTATATATGCCAGAAACAAAAATGGACCAAGTATTGACCCCTGTGGCACTCCCATTCTAACAGGATGGCTTGATGAAATGACACCGCCAATATCCACTTTCTGCTGTCTGTCCGACAAGTAAGATTCCACCAAGTTCGAGGCATTTCCATGAATTCCGTATACCTCCAACTTCCTCAGCAGTGTGCTATGATCCACACAATCAAAAGCTTTGGAAAGATCACAGAATACGCCAATAGCATCCTTTGAACTCTCCCAAGCCTGAAGGATCAGAGTCATAAGGTGACTACCTGCATCAGTCGTAGATCTACTCTTGGTGAAACCATACTGACTTTGATGTAATATTTTGTGTTGATTGAAGTGAGACAGCAGTTGGTGCAGCATCATCTTTTCAAAGACTTTGCTCAGGACAGGAAGGACCGAGATCGGCCTATAGTTAGAGGGATCAGTTTTGCATCCCGATTTAAAGATTGGGGTGACTTTGCTAACTTTCATCAGGTCTGGAAATGTGCCTTTATCTATACACAAATTAAACAATTCCGATAAGTAAGGAGCAAGGGTGTCTATAAGCGACTCTACCAATTTAACCGATAGGCCCCAGAGGTCTTCAGTGGCTTTTACATTTAGGCTTTTATACGTTTTTCTAACATAATTTGCCGATACATGTGTAAAGGAAAAGTCAGGTATATCATGTTTAAAATTTTCCTTTAGATAAGTTACTGCTAAGTCGGGAGAAGAGTCAAGTGACTTAGTTGAATTTAACGCGATGTTAGAAAAGAAGTCCGCAAAGATATTTGCAATTTCTTCAGAACTTGATATTAATTGATTATTTTGTAATAATTTATATTCTGTATCCTTAGTTTTACTTTTACCAGTCTCTCTATTAATAGTATTCCAAACGGCCTTAACTTTATTGGTTGATTTGCTTATTCTATCTCTAATCATCAAGGCTTTAGCTTGGATGCAGACGGCTTTGAAAGTCTTTGAGTAACATCTAACATATTCTACAAAGGACTCTGAATTATTATGGGCTTTATCGCTGTACAATTGGTACATATTATCTCGGCTTATTCTTATTCCCTTTGTGGCCCAGTCGGCAAACTCTAGTTTACCATTACCCTGTAATTTCCTCTTAGGACATATCTCCTTGAATTCTTTACTTATTACTGAGAACATGGTTTCGTAATTAATATTAGGGTCCTCCGCGGTGAGGTTAGTATTTGCTAGGTTTACCTCTACGCTGGTATTTAGTTTTTCTAATCTATACTTAGTGAGCGGCCTATGCTCAATAACAGTCTTACTTTTAGTATGATTGGTTTCAAATCCTAATGAGAGTGCTCTATGATCGGACCTAATACCTGATGTTAACGTTAAGTTATTACATTCACAGTTAGTAAAAATATTATCGATACAGGTCGAGGAATTGCCGGCTACTCTTGTAGGCTCACAGAATAAGTATTTCATGCCAAAGGAATTGAAGAGGCTAATTAAATTCATTTTATCTGAGGATTCTACCAATATATCAGTGTTAAAGTCACCGCAGACAATTATCGATTTATTGCTCCTTGATATTTTATTAAGTATAGTTTCCATTGCAGATAAAAATGCCGAGAAATTTGAGCTTGGCGGCCTGTACACACATAGTAGTATGTGCCTTCCAACCTCAACACAAGCCACCTCGCAAGTGCGTTCGACAGAACAGCCGACAATGTCAGTTCGTTCTTTATATTTAATACATTTTTTTAACAGTATAATGGAACCACCTCCCTCGGCGGATGCTCTGTTGAACGTACTAGCTACTTGAAAATTATTTACATTAAATGCCATTTTGTCGCTTTTCAACCAAGTTTCACAAAAACATAATATGTCATAATTAAATTTATCTAATAACAGCTCAATATCATTTATTTTGCCAGAGAAGCGATTTATATTTTGATAAAATAGATTTAATGTATTATTGCCGCCCTCTGTTGTCTCATGACTTAGTTTAAATTTTGTTCCACAGTGAATTCATTAGTACGTACATATACTAACCACTGTGGAGTCATTATAAAACTTAGTTATACTACTTATAACTATGTGTATATTATATGCCAACAATTTGGCAATAGTTAACATAGATTTTTTCGAACAATACATATTATTCGAAGTCAAATAAAAATTAGTAATAAACTTATTACTATCAAAATATAAAAGTTTGTCACTATGACGACATGTCAAATTATGAAACAGATTGTTAAGGACATGTATGTGCTTATTTTGATCTGACGTTAATGATGAAGAATATGGGAGAGCACACAAAATGATCCTAGAACAATCAATTTCAAGAAGAGAGGTTATGTTATTAATAATCTCCCTTTTGTCAATACTTAAACTATGTCCTATCATTATTATTACAATTGTGTTTTTGTTTATACAGGAATTTATTTTTATTTTACTACATATTTGTGAATATGACGCACCAGGGAAGCATAAATTGGTGACATCACAACTAGACTCATTACCTAATAATGGACCTAAACCTACACCGATTTCATCAGAATACACAAATACCTTATGTTTACTACTATTATTTGTACAATCATCTACCCTCTGAGCCGCCGCAGGAGTAGTACATGGCGGTGACTGTGAGTCAGGCACCGGTGACATATGCGGTTGTGACTGGATGTGGGTGTCACATATAGATGACATACACTCTGTATTAGTTGTTGCCAACTGCACTAGGTCTATGACAGTATTGTAGTGTTCTGCTAGCTGAGTCTGAGTGGTAGCGTAGCTTTTGAAGATATCTTGGAGTGAGTGTTCCCTTTGCAACAGCTCGGAGCGTAGTGCCAGTATGTCGTTATCATATATTTGTTTTAATATTTCTAACTCCTCTATACAATTTTGGAGTTGTTCTTCTAAGTTAAATTTATTTTTAATTAGTCTTACATTTTTTGTAAAATATTTTTTACATTTTAATTTTTGTGTATACCTCCGGACCAGTTTCTTAACTCTTATATATCTTTTAATTTTCTTATGACTTTTAAATATAGGAGCTGAGCAAACACAAGATGTTTCACTAGTGAGGTCGATAATGTCTAAAGATTGAGGGCACTGAGTTTCACCACCTACTATCTCATTGTACATGCATTGTGTGTGGGCAACCTGTTGAACATCAATTTTTGACTGTAGTTCTAATATTGTCAACTGAGCAGTGTCTAGTTCGCGTTCAAGGTCTTTTACACGGCTTAGAGTCTTCACATAGGTAAGTCCACACTCATCAAAGGAAAGCACAATGGTCTGTAGTTGGTCACATTTGTTTAATGATTCTGTGTATTTAATGTCCAGCTCGGCCAACTCATCCTTTAGGTCAGCATTTTTTGAAACAATCCGCTGAACCTCAATCTCACTATCTTCTCTCTCTCTGAGTAGTTGCTCATTGAGGTCCTTGCAGGTTTTGAGTTCCAGTAATGCAGCCCTGAGCTGCTGCTCCATGTCTCTGACAGTAGCTCTGCGGGTCATCATTTTGCAGCTTCTGAAAGTTATTAATAATTTCTTTAAGTACTTTGAAAAGGTAAAGATTTGGTCACCTTCCTGTATGTCTCATGTAATAGCCCAGTCATACAACATTAGGGTTCACTTTGACCATTTATATCAATAATGATTTATAGTATTTTCAGCATTAGGTATATGGTTATGTTAACAAACAATAATTATTCAAGTTAATAGCTAGATCCGTGGTATAACTAAAGAAAATAAAACTAGGTATATATATAATTTTATGACAGCAGAGAACAATTTGGCCCAGACCAGCCCCCGCTTGCGGCACCCGTTCACGAGTTGACACACCTGCCAGCGCCGTCCTCCTCAACCATATTTGAGGGAAGAGGGCGGCCCACCAGATGATGCCACCACAAGCTTGAGCACTTTAGTGAGAATGACTGTGTCAAGTGTTCCGTGCTAACAATATTATTTTACAATGCACTATTTTAATGTACATAAAGTAAGCAATATAAATTAATGGTTAAAGTGCACCCTCTTTAAGCCAACCTCAACTTATAAAGTTATTTAAAGCATAAACTGGATACTGGAACAATGGAAATATTAGGTATGATGATAATATTTAATATTTACAGAGCTTAAGTTATTAAAATGGGCTGGATTTCATCTACAGACAACACAATGCAATCTGTTTCTGTAACAATATTATTTTTAGGTATTCATAATAGGATGTTATCACAAAATGAATAATTATAAAAAAAATTATTAATTTTAATAGTGTCAATGTAGGTAGGTACTTTACTCACACTTGATAGTATAAAATAATGTTATTAAAAGATTTATTTGTAAAGGAATCTGTCTGTAGTGCAGTTTTATGGTTAATTTCCAGCTGATTGTAGCCGTTTTACCATTCCATTTAGTAGTTATTCTGTTTATTTATGCAAAAATTGAGTGCTAGAATCCGGCGACAAAATTTTCAATTGTCAATAATCATAAGGCGATTTTTTTATGTTTATGAGTAGGGGAAGCTGGGTAACAATGAATAACGTTTTTTCTAACGCTAAAAATTACTATACTCTTTATATCTAGGAAATTATTTTTACACAAATACTATAGATACATTATCGAAGCACAAGGGGAGCACATAATTTTGACGCTAACTTCAATAATTACGACTCAGTGAGGCATTTAACAAAAAATGGGAAATTATTCATAGTTCCCCAGGACTGGGTCACTATGAATAACTGCTCGGGTAACAATGAACCAATGGGGTACAATGAATTTTAATGGAAATATGAGGCACAAAAAGTGAAAAAAACTTGAGTTTCTCTTGGAAAATAACTTTCTTTGAATAATTGAAGATCAAATTGTATTTAACTCTTAAGGCTGTAACATAAAAACTGCATTTATTCATCAAAAATATATTTAAAAAACAATCTCTTCTCAATTGTAATTTAAATCGTAATTAAAAGTATAAAAATCACGTTTTTACAAGCTTTTAGCTACTTTTACCTATCTGTTGTCTGTCTTCCTGTAATCAAATCTTTCAAGTTAAATTATATCCACTTCCCGCTTTCGATTGAGCTGAAATTTTGCGTGCAAATCGGATGACAATGCAATATTATTATGACATGGAGCTGATCTGATGATGGAGCTAGAAGGCTGGATCTGATGATGGCTATACGAACTCCGTAATTAATCGACGTAACCCCATCGGGTTTGGGCTCATTTGATTCGGACGACAATTTCTTGAAGAAAGTACATAGCATGGTTCTATAATAGAATTATAAAAGCTTGTTTTTTAAGTTATTTTTTTTATTTCACTTGTATACAACCTATGTCTAATAAATATATGGAAGGAATGCCTGACAGAGTATTGATTGACTGATCTATTAAATCAAAGCCCAAACCTTGGAACTCATATCGACATTGTGTCGATATATGCCGTTGTCCGGCATCCCGAGGCTGACTCAAACTTCATTTATTCAAAAAGGCTACAATAGAGTACATTTGCAAGTCAATTTTATATTTTTTTCAAATTTCAATGAATCCATTTCCAATTCATCTATATGGCTACATTTTAAAATTTTATTAGAGATAGAGCGTTGCGCAGCTTTGTATGTCTTCTGAATGTAGTTATGTGCCATTTTATATACCTAAATAATAAAGGATAAGATTCAAAAGTAAATAAGAACGAGGTCATTTTCATTGTACCCCATGCTTGTTTGGTATGGGGAACAATAAATAACCTATTCATTGTTACCCAGCGGCCGATTATTCATTGTTACCCAACGACCGTTTGACCAAACTAATTAAAAAAAATAATATTCTATCACGAGTATCAAAGTTGTAAAACAGAAAACACAAAATTAAAACATTACCGATCCCAAATAATCTATCAGAAAAATAAAAATTGAATCCAGAACTACGTGAAACACTTTTCAAAAAGTAGTGAAAATTTACTTTTGTTAATCATTGTTCCCCAATTTTCGGCAGCGGGTCTCTCTCCAACCACAGCTCAGTGTGGACTGGATTGAACGATTGGTATCACCCACGGCTCATTTCAGTTCATTCGGGGTGAGTGAATAACTAAAGCACAGATACTTATTGGAATTTATTCACTGTTCCCCATTATCCATTGTTACCCAGTTTCCCCTAAAGTTCCTAGGAAACATTAATTTTGATGTGTTAATTTTCACAAAATACTCCCCGGGTTTCATGTATTTTCCTCCAGAATCCAGGTTTCGGCGTCGTTTCGGCCCTCTGTTCGGTGATGAGGTTATGTTGTCATAAAGTCAACTCTTTTCACTTTACACACAGATTTACTTATATTAAGTTGAAACACAATTTATTTAGGTAAATTTACTGTTAAAAACTAATAATTAATTAATTAAAAATATTAAAAATTCAAGCCTAGTGATATCCGGCCCTAGTCAACCTCACCTGCACGCGCTAGCATTCAAGAACTGGCGGCGGTGGCACAGCCACCGTGGTGCTCCCTGCTAGATAACAGACGAGGCTCTGGCTACCGAGACATGGCGGTATAACCATACACCCTTCTGGGCAACCAGAAGGAAGAGGTGTCAACGGCCTTGAGAGCTAAATACTCTCAGAAATGTTTGGTGCAGAAGGCAAAGGGAAACCACTGCACTATTTTCCCAAGACAACTCCTACCAATGATTGCAAATACAAATAGTGATACGATGTCGGACAATCCGGCTGACGCCCGGCGCCTAGTGATACCCGGGTCATTGGGTGTGAAATATGCTACCGAAGGCTCTGCAAGTGATACTATCTCTAACCTTGCAGTAGTACACTCACGCAAGAGAAAGGATATGCCATCAATCCGCTCTAAACATCGTATTGGTACCTGGAATATACGAGGGCTACTTAAACCAGGAAAACTCTCTATAGTTGAAAAGGAGATGAAAGAACATAATGTTAGTCTGCTTGGCCTATGTGAGACGCACAGAAAAGGAGTAGGACATTTCAAAACAGACGCAGGAAATACCATGTTTTTTTCCGGTAATGAAACTGAAAGTAAGAATGGAGTAGCGATAATAGTGCCCCATAATCTGGTCGGTTTCATATCAAAATATGTGCCGGTGAGCGATAGAATAATATCAGTTCGCCTCGACTGCAAGCCAATCGCTCTTAACATCATACAAGTCTATGCCCCTACAGCACAGTCATCTCAAGAAGATCTGGACACGTTCTACGAACAGCTACACACTACCATGGAAATGATATCAAATCGCGAAATGCTCGTCATCCAAGGAGATTGGAATGCAAAAATCGGTAACACCACAAGTGACGATCATCTGCGACATGTGATTGGTAAATATGGCCTAGGTACGCGGAATGAAAGAGGAGAGAGGTTTATTGACTTCTGCATCGATAAGAATCTGGTGGTAACGAACACTTTATTCCAACATCATAAGCGTAGACTTTACACCTGGATCTCTCCTGGAGACCGTTACCGCAATCAGATTGATTATATAGCAGTTCCAAAACGTTGGAAGTCGTCTGTCATGAACGCCCGAACGTACCCTGGAGCCGATTGTGGGAGTGACCATCAACTTCTGGTAGCTGACTTGCGGATACGTTTTAAGTGTGTTCGTAAAGCTAATCAAGTCGCAGTTCGCTTAGACCCCACACGAGCCCAGACATTTCAGGAACAGGTAGAGGACCAACTGCCATTAGTAGTCACAGCAGAAAGTCAAATAACAGCCAACAACCTGTGGCGAGATTTCCAGAATATAATTACCAAGGTTCTAGAAACCGTAAAGAAAGCTCCCGACATCAAAAAAGACTGGATTAGTGATGATGCGTGGAAGCGAATCCTGGAACGTAAGGAACTTAAAAATGCTGGTATTAAGTCTGAAGAGGACCAAGAGGAATACACACTTCTCAGCAAACAAATCCAGGATTTATGCAGGAGAGATAAAGACCGGTTTCTGGAACAGATATGTGTGGAGATAGAGACCCATGGCAATAAGTTTCAGACAGGGGATCTTTTCAAGAAAATCAAGGTTATCACTCGAGGATTTAAGCCTCTCTCCTGGATGATCGATGACGAGGCGGGAAATCCAATACATGACATCCACGAAGCTGCAGAAAGGTGGTGCGAGTACTGTGCCGATCTTTACAGGGATGTAACACCAGAATCTCCGATACCTAAAACGTTACCATCAGGCAAGGAGCTGGAGCCCGACATTCTTTTATCAGAGGTCGAACTTGCCGTCAAAAAGCTAAAAGCCAATAAGGCTGCGGGATCAGATAGCATTACAGCTGAGGCACTGAAAGCACTTGGAGCTAAAGGGATGGAGTCTCTGCACAAGATCTGCGATTCTGTATGGAAATCTTGTGAATGGCCTGCAGATTGGGTTCATTCCTCAATATTACCACTGCATAAAAAAGGTTCAGTAAGGAACTGCAACAATTATAGAACGATAGCGTTAATATCCCATGCCAGCAAAGTGCTCTTACATATAATAAATAACCGCCTCAAGTCATTTCTTGACTGGCAAATCCCACAGGAGCAAGCCGGTTTTGTAAAGGGTAAAGGAACCAGGGAACAAATCCTTAATATAAGGCAGATAGTCGAGAAATGTTACGAGTTCAACATTCCTGTTATTATGTGCTTTGTCGACTATCAGAAAGCTTTTGACTGCGTGCGGTGGAGGCACTTGTGGGATGTTCTGAAAGAGGCGGGAGTACCGGATCATATTGTGTTACTAATCAGGAACCTCTATGAAACCGGTTTTGGAACAGTCAGACTCAGGAACGCAACATCCAGCTCTTTCAGGTTCCAGAAGGGAGTGCGTCAAGGTTGTGTCATATCCCCAATTCTATTTAACATCTATGGGGAACATATTATGCGGAAAGCCCTAGAGGATTGGGATGGTGGTATCAAAGTGGGCGGTGTCAAGATCTCAAACCTTCGATACGCGGACGATACAACCTTGTTTGCTTCCACGGAGGATGAGATGGCTGAGTTGTTGTGTCGCTTAGAAACTGTGAGTGCGGAAATGGGCCTCGCCATAAACACCAAGAAAACCAAGCTGATGTACGTCGATAGAGCTGCAAAAATTGAGCGCTCTGACAAATTGAAAAGCTATGACACAGTTGAGGAGTTCATATACCTTGGTTCGCTCATTAACAACAAGGGCACCTGCGAGCCTGAAATACGTCGGCGTATAGGAATGGCAAGAACAGCTATGTCTCAATTGAGTAGGATATGGAAAGACAGCAATATCAGGAGACGAACGAAAATCCGCATAGTCCGAACGCTAGTCTTTTCCATCTTCTTCTATGGTTCGGAAGCGTGGACCCTGAAGGCCGCAGACAGACACAGAATAGACGCGTTTGAAATGTGGTGCTGGCGGAGGATGCTGCGGATTCCATGGACAGCATTCCGTACTAACGTGTCTATTCTTAAAGAACTAAGATTAGATAAGGAGAATCGACTGTCTTCCGTATGTCTGCAACGGGTGCTGCAATACTTCGGCCATATTGCGCGTAGAGATGGTGACAATCTGGAGAGGCTTATCGTAACGGGCAAGGTAGAGGGCAAGAGGCCTAGAGGAAGAAGTCCTAAACGATGGTCAGACCAGGTCACGCAACAGCTGGAAATTTCCGTCAGCGAAGCACTCCACACTGCCGAAGATCGGGCTCAGTGGAAGAAAATAGTTTGGAGAAAGCAACATGAAGGGAGTCACGATCCTCAACTTTGAGGGACCGACTGAAGAGAGAGATATAAAATTTAAAATCCAAGATGGCCGCCATTAAAAATGGTGAATTACGTATTACGTTTGGTGCGGGGGTTTTTTAAATTTTTAATTTAATTCACTTGTAAGTATTATTTTACAGTGCTGTAGGTAGGTACTTACATGAATTTCCTGTTTCGAACCTACCTAATATTTTATATCATATTGATAGTTCGCAATTACCACTTGTTCATGTGTTAACCATCTGATATTGTTATAGATAAATTCATTATCTTCATATAAAATTGAGTTTATGGGCATTGGGATTATAATAATAATTATTAAAACAACGAATACAAGTAACCTTATCAAGTACGAAAAGTAACGATTTAACAAGAAAGGTAACGCATTTTTGAAATTTTTATATTTTTACACAATATACACAGTTGAATTGAAATACGCTTACATATTTTAACATTTCGGTGATTATTTCCTAATTTTTCAGTTTATTTAAATATGTAATTTTAAAAGGAAGAAGATTCATTTATTATAAGGTTCAATTTAAAATAAAGATCTTGAAAAGTAACGTAAAAGTCAAAAGTCATCTATACAAGAATGCAAAAGTAACGCAAAGGGTCAAAAAGTAACATAAAACGTTACAAAAGTAACGTTATGGCAACAATTTGACAATAATGCAACCTAGAGAAAATAATTTTTACATCTGTCAGAGGTAAAATAACTGTGAACGCACTATACTGCAGAGAAGTTAGAAGCAAGAGTTCTAGCAAGCAAACCGCAAACCGTGCGGTTCCACAAGACAGCTTCTAATAAATTAAAAAAATGCTGTCATATGTCAAAAAATGTCCTAAATGTTTATCATGTCACTGTCATAATTTGTCAATTTTCGCGCCTTGAAGCTGTTGATTATTTTTTGTTGTCCGTTGCGTTGTTTCTATAATATTAAAATAAATGGTATTTTTGATTTTCCAAGAAAGTTTGTATGAGTGCACGTTAACTAAAGAATAGGAACAGTAAATTGCAATGATTACAATATGAACGACTTACAGAGTCTTATCGATCGTCAACTCGGGAACTGTAAGAGATTTGTTTTGCGAATTTATGGAAGGCTCAGCTGGTGATGTGAATTCTGAATTGTGTCGGTTTTTTTCAGATTTCCGATTGAATTACGATAATGTGTTGAAGCGGTTGGTGTGCGACGAGGAATCTTTCTACGGCCTGCAAGCTGCAGACGTGCCGGTGGGCAGCTTCGACCAGGACCCGCCGATATTCGCGTGTCGATTCGCAGAGGCGGCAGGATACGAGAATATTCTCGCGCTCGCTAATGAAGATGGAAGAGTGGCTATTCAGGTAAACACTCAGCTTCAGCTCTGTTCAATAATATTTCTTGAAATACCAAAAATTTCGGTCATTGTTGTTACAATAATAATAAGTTATTTAATTCTTGTATGTTTGTGTTTCCATTGTTTGCTCCTTGATTTAAGGAAATGTCGCTGAAATTGTGACTAAAAATCCATTTAACTGCAAAGAGATGGCAGAATACTTTCACATTTATTAAACTTCACAGTAAATATTTTACATCATAATTTTTGTTCTGTTTTATTTTTAATTAATATGTAAGTACCTATGTAGCTAGTGATTAGTGATCAACATGGCAAAAAATACTTTTATTACTGACTTCACATGAAGGAGGAGGTTTACAATTTGTCAAAATTTTTAATTGACTGCTGAAAACACAATACCTGTGTTTTTGAGGTCAGAATGGTCTAAAAACCACAAATCGTGTTTTGTCAAAGAATTTTCCATACAAAATTAATTTCAGATAGTTTAGATAGATAGTTCTTTAAAACGGTGCTGCAACCAATGTGTTAAATGTATTTTCACCAGTAATTATTACTACTCTGTAACATTTCCTCGCCATTAATTGCCGATGACTTTGTTTGAACAGCATGAATTGTTTATTGTAGAGTCCGCGGCCCAGTGGTTGTTGGCCCGGCTTGTAAGCCGGAGGCTTCTTTCGCCTGGACGCTACCGTGTTTTGGAAGGCACGTAAAACTGTAGGTCCCGGCTGTTTCCTATAAGATATGTAGGAGGCAGTCGTTAGGTCATGTTGCAGGCCTTGTAGGAATCTCGGCGACCTGAAACTGCAACATATAGGTTAGCCACACAACCTATAAATTGTGATTTGACACTGACAGTAAGTAGGGTAACCTGTTCTGTTGGAGTATAAACCCCAATTATTTATTTATGTTGTGTATGTACAGGACACAACAAGTGTACGGTCAGCCAAGCAGCTGGAGAGCTTCCAGTGCCACAACAATGCTGTGTTTGATCTCGCTTGGATGCCTCAACACTTGAACTTTGTCACTGTCTCAGGTAAGAGTTTTATAATGAATATTATTTGTTAGTTCTTTTTTATGTGAGGAAGTAAGAAGACGAGCAAGACATTCTCCTGATGTTAAGACATAATGCTGCTCATAATCAGTACAATGCCACCTAGAATTTACAATGATGTGAAATTCTAGGTGCACTGCACCAACGCTTCTTACTCAAGAGCCATAAAATGTTAAGACTCTTTAGTCTAGTAATTTCACTAGCCAGTGTGTTTATCAGATAAAACTTATATAAAGTTATACACCAAAGACAAATATCATTGAAACTTTTTTGTGATAACTGATGCCTACCAGTAAAACCAACTAACCTAATGTAATAAAACAAAGGTTTTCCTTGACTTTCTTGCTCATAAGGTCTTCTCAATAACGTACTTTCCTGGGTGGTTTTATATATATTCACCACCTACCCATGTAAATATCAATATTTCTTTCCCTGCTAGGTTGTCTGGAAGTGATCGTTTTTAGCGATAAGGCTGCCAATTGTTACATTTATGTTGTGTATTTGTGTTTTAGTTTTAAGTTTTTTGTATATATGTGTTTTTGTTTAGTTGTGTTTTAATAAAGAGTTTTCTTGTCTATTCTACTAGTCTGTAATATTAACTCGCACATAACAAAGCAGAGTAAAACAATTAACTAAGTAATGTGACATTGTTATTTAAGGTTACCACATTTTTATTCACAATTTAGTTCATTGTACAGTGTAGGGTGATCAGTGGAGAAATTCCCACAGTCATCCGTCTGTTTTTAATCATTCTAGGTTCAGATTTGAATTTTTTCTCTAGAGTAGATATTATATGTTCTAATAAGCGGACGTCTTCCCGCAGGCGACCACTCAGCGTGCCTGTGGGACGTGTCGGAGGGTCGAGCGCAGCGCACGCTGTCGTTCCTGGGGCACAGCAAGTCCGTGAAGACGGCCGTGTTCCGTCCCGCCGAGCCCGCCGTGTTCGCCACCGGCGCGAGGGACGGCGCCGTGCTCGTGTGGGACGTGCGCGCCGGCAGCGCCCCCGCCGCCGCCCTGCGCCGCCCCGACAGCGCGCTCGGCGCCTGCCACGCGAGCCCCGCGCGCACCCCCGCCCGCAAGCGAGCCCGCGCCCCACGCCGCGCCTGCTCCATCACCGGCCTCGCCTTCCAGGACCGCGCCACGCTGCTGTCGTGCGGCGAGTGCGACGGCAACATCAAGGCGTGGGACCTGCGCAAGCACTACTCGCTGCACTCGCGCGAGCCGCTGCCCAAGCGCAGCATCCCCTACTGCGGCAGCTCCGCCAAGAACGGCTACACGAACCTCGCGCTGGACGCGGCCGGCGTCAGGCTGTACGCGAGCTGCATGGACGACGTGATCTACTGCTTCAACGTCGCGACGTACTCGCCGCTGCCGGAGCGGCGGTACGTCGGCCACGAGAACGGCACGTTCTACATCAAGGCCGGGCTGAGCGCGGACGGGCGGCACCTCGTCAGCGGCAGCAGCGACAAGATGGCGTACGTGTGGAACGTGGAGGCGTCGGAGCCTCTCGCGCGGCTGGCGGCGCACCGCGCGGAGGTGACGTGCGCCGCGTGGGGCCCGCGCGGGGACCTCAAGCTGGTGACGTGCGGGGACGACGCGCGACACATGATCTGGCGCGTGGGGGCCGAGTTCCCCGCGCCTCACTCGCAGCTGGCGGGCCGCGCCGAGCCCGTGCCGCGGTGCGAGGCGGGCCGGGTGCAGGAGTGGCGCGCACAGCACTGCACGCCCACCTCCCTCAAGCGTCGCGCGCCCGCACTGACGCCCGCCTCCAGCCGCACCGCACCCGCCACCTCCACACAACACCCGCACAGGTACGTCACTCGTGACTCATTCTCTCTCAATATATGTACACTAAGACTGTCTATGTAAAAGACTATGAAACGCGAGATATCAAAGTGAATTTTCTGACGATAATTTTATCATTTGTTGGCATTGTGGCTTTGAGTATCAGAAATGTGGTGGATTCGGTCATCAGTCTAATCTGTGACCTTTTTAAACAGGGGTGGTTGCAATATTACCCTGAATGACTCTCCCGGTGTCACAGCTATTTTAAAACTGCCCAATGTGCCGACGGAGCATCTTACGATATAATTTTGTACATTCCTTTACATAATGTTTGCCCCTGGTGCGTTAAAATATAAATATGTTATATTCAGAACTCTTAGTGATATGATAAATGTCTTCTGTACATTATCAAACGCTTTCTTTATATCAATGTAAATGGCCAAATCATATTGTCTCAAAGCTAATATTTGTAATCTCAACGTTTTCTCAGTTTTTTTCCCTTTTTCTTATAAATACCACACATACGTACATTTAACACACGTAAGTACTTTTTCTTATAAATACCATTATAAGTACATTTTCGACATTGACAATCTAAAATATTCCGTTTCAGAAAAACCAAACGCTGCCTCAAAGATCTCTTCACGACCGGCGACGTAGACGAAGCGGAGTCCACCGTCAAACGTATGAAGTTAAATGATAACGAAGAAGATAAACCGCGCACGGGGACAAAGAGGGCTCACCCCGGGGAAGAAGAAAACGAAATGAGTCCAAAGAGATGTACCCCGGAGAATGGAGAAACGAGCGCCATCGCAGAAACTTTCCCGCCCGGGGAGACCATCGACTGGTCCTACCCTCCTCAAGCTGGCACTTCCTTCCTCACACCCACCAAAAACTACGAGCCTAGGTCATGTAGACTACTCTCCCCAAAGAATCTAAAGAGGATGTCACCACTCGGCTCTCCTGACTCCCCGAACAAGATCCGAGTGGTTTCTATGACTCCGACCAAAGATTTGCCTGATTTTGTTCGAAATGGAGAAGCACCACATCTCAGTCTCATGTCTCCGGTCAAGAAGAAACAGGAGACGACCGATTGGCTCACATTGCTGAGAGAAAAGAGAGGGAAAGAAGGTGACAAACCGATCGCCACTCCTCTAAGCCCCAGGGAAAACTTCCCCCCTAGGCGAAGCTCTATGGAACGAACACCCAAGTCCAACAAAAAGAATAGAACGTTATTGAAATACTTCACCGTCGCCGCTAAGGATAAGTGAGTCTATTATTCTTAGTTAAATTAAATCAACCGACTGATATTTATAATTTTACTTGTGAAATATGGACACTGTCAGGCGTAAATCTTATGAGCTGCATAATATGTGTAGCTCTGAAAAATCAGTGCATTCAGTTTAGTGAACTATTTTAATATTTATGTGCATATCAGTATATTTTTAAGCTTTTATTATCGAGATCTTACATAATATGTAAGGCAAAAGTACATAATATTTCCACCTATCTATAGAGCAAACTTGCATCTGAGAAATCTCTTTCAACGGAATGAGATTTGATTGTTGATATGGCACAAATTTGTATCTCACTTTTAGACCCTGGAATATGTCTTTATCTGGGGTTAAAAAAGTTATAGAAAAATAAATCTAATCCATATTTCAAATTGCTCTCCTTGAAATTTTTTTCTAGTTGTGACTTTGTTCTACTTATAGGTTGATTTGCATTTTCTTTAGCAGATATTATTAGTGTAGAAAATAATAGATGTAAAAATGAAATTTAAAGGGCCAACAGTTGACAATCCATTGCAGGAGAAATTAAACATTATTATCAAACATACTCTATTAATCTACTAATTGTATTGTCTTTTAAAAAATTGTGTGTAACAAACTGAACTTTATTTTTATGAGAAGTAAGAAGATGAGGAAGACGCTCTCCTGATGTTAAGAGATAATGCTGCCCATTTTAATTAGTACAGTGCTACCTAAGATCACAATGATGTGAAACTCTAGGTGCACTGCACCAACGTTTCTTACTCAAGAGTCATAAGATTTTAAGACCTCACGCCAAAAATATATCAAGATTAGTAAAAATTACTTTTTAGCTTCAAAATGACCATTATCATTTTGAAATCCTTTATTGTGATTCAGTTTTAATGAAGACAAATAATAGCTCTATATACCAACATACCAACACATTTTGTAACATAATTTTACTAATGTTATAAACATGAAAGTTTGTAAGAAAGTATGGATGCCTGGATGTATGTTTATTACTATTTCACTCCTAAATGGATGGACCGATTGAGCTTAAATTTGGTATATGTGATCCTGGAATAACACATAGGCTACAGTAAAGCGGGTGCTAAACCGCTGGGCGCAACTAGTATTATTTTAGTCTAGCCGTAGTATATAAGTAATAATAACTGTTGGTGTACAAAAAAACAGTTTAAAATCGTCCATTATATTGGAAAGTTCCTATTCAAGCATAATTTTGTTATCATTAATCATTAGATGTATGTTTTATTAAGCCGTTGACCTTTTTGGCAGTACATAATATATTTATTCGCTTAAACTTTTTGTAAGTTTTTTTATCTGAATGGATCGACAGTTCTAAAATTGTTCATCCCATGACCGTGATAATTAGTATAAGCACTTTGTATTCATATCCCATGCATTCGTGGAATATGGTCAATAAAATGAGAAATTCTAGTTGGTGTTTTATTAAAGCCTGCTAGACTTATTGCTATATTGTTCGCCGAAGTTTTATCGCTGACTGAGACGAATGTGCCTGCCACTCTACCATACTATATCGCAGTTAAGTTGATCGTTTATTAATCATTTTTCGACACCACCACTTTACCATCATCATCACCACTTCTTCAGCAACACCACCGCTTTACCATCATCATCACCACTTCTTCAGCAACACCACCGCTTTACCATCATCATCACCACTTCTTCAGTGACATCACCACTTTACCATCATCATCACCAATTCTTCATTGACACCACCACTTTACCATCATCATCACCACTTCTTCAGTGACACGCGTGCGTCGGGTTGTCCAAATAAGATACCATAAAGAAAATATATTTATTTAATGTCAGTCAAAAATAAATCAGCAAAAAAGATACAAAAATAAAATAATAGTAGGTATCTATTAGTCTATCTAGTTTCTTGCGCCCGATCTTCGTAGCGGACGCTCTAAAAATATACAAGTTAGATTTTCTACATCCTTACGAAGCCGGGACGCATAAATCCAGATAAAATCTACTAAATTACCTCCCAGCCTTTCCATCGTATCCGATTTCAAGAACAACCTCTGCGGTAACGCGTTTAGCGCCGAAGCGAGGGTAGTTGTTAAAAGTTTTGTTGGCGCGCGTGACGTATTTCCTCAGTACGCTGTCAGCGCTCTCGCTGATCGCACGTGCGGGTGGGTTGATGACCTCTGCTGTAACACGCGCAGAATGTGCTCGCGAACGTTCGCCCGAACATGCTTCGTTGTACAGCTTTACGAAGGATATGTTGTGCTCCGGTGGTGTGACGTCACTAGATGTCTCACTTTGATTTACTGACCTGGCATAAAATAATAAATCGGGTAGTGTTCTTCATTGGCTGGGTTCTGAGAGAGGTAACGTGTTAACAACCATAAAGTGGGAAGAAGGATGTAAAATTCTAGATTCACTGCACCAACTCTTCTCACTCATTAATCATAACATGTTAAGACTTTTCAGCCCAGATATTTCACTAGCTACCGTGCGCTACCACCGAAGCACACTTTTCACATTATTGCTCTGCTGCAGGCGGTAGAATAACCAGCACTATTGGGGTACCCGCCTAGTCAACACCTCCTGAAAAGTAACTGTACCCCCATAACCCCTCGATTCTATCACCAGCGCGATAAGACAATAATGATGAGATGATGAACCTACCCCAGCGAAGGTTTCTGAGTGAAGCTGAGCTTGGGCTGCACCGGTAGTATGAATTGAACGGCAGACGCGGCTGGGGTCAGCGGCCGACGCAGAACTAGGAGGGTGTCCATTATTTATTGTTATTTATCTTTATTTAGTACGGATATTAAAGTTGGATGTTTTGTTTATTTGATTAATTTAGAATTAAACTGTGGATTAATAATGACAATTTTTTTTTCTTCATAGACAAAGGTTGTGAACTTTTATAAACCTATACCTATTTATCTATACAATGAAGCAAGAAGACGAGCAAGACGCTCTCCTGATGGTAAGAGATAACGCTGCCCATAATTAGTACTGAGCGCACTGCGCAAACGTGTAAGTATTCTTAAAAACTAGTTAAATTTCTGTAAGTACCTACCGATTATTATTTTTAATTAATAATATCAATATACTCAATAGTTTATTTTTTTGTAGTAATAGTCAGTAGTTTGTTTGATCTACCTACAGCTTACCTATCTATACCTTTATTATTAGCCTATGTTAATCTCTATGCTAAATGCTATTAGCCTACCTACTTTATAAGAATCGGGTGTAAACGTCACAAACACAGAGAATAAAACACGGATATAAGATGTGCCATTGCTCACTCTTTATTACGCTTGTTAATCAATATATAAAAACATAATAATATAAATTATTCTTCAATATCACCGTTGAGTTTGCAAACGTGCTGCGAGCCGCTCAGATATTGCAACATTCGTGTACAAATTCAACAAAATAAAGTACAAAATGATTCTGATACAGAACTCAAACGTTCACAGAATTAAAATGTACACGAGCATGTTGCTCGCGCGAGCACGAGCATGTTGCTCGCGCGAGCACGAGCATGTTGCTCGCGCAAGCACGAGCATGTTGCTCGCAGGTTCGAGCATAGTGATGTCCTTTAACAATATTCACAATTGATCGACAAGTATAATGCAAAGCACATCACTGGTGCGCCGGCGGCTCGAGTCGGGCTCGATAACAATATGTCAGTAACGAAATAATAGCAGAAATAATAACACAATCAAAAGAGACGTTAACAAGATGGCGGACGCCGAGCGCCGCCGTACAATTTGTTATACCTACTACATCTAAGTCTCCGCTTACTCTACTTATCTCTATGTACATACATTTACTTTATTCAAGCGATTTTTAAAAAAGTCTTAGTACTTTTTATAGTATTAATTTGAAAATTTGTTAAATGTCTTTATATCGTAAATCCACTGATTCCACTCGCACCACTCATCCGTTACGCTTCATTAAACACAATTAGACAAAATAACGTTTTAGCCCCGCTAGGTACTAAACATAACGTATACAACTATTATATATATATATGTAGTACAACCGACATCGGTCGCGCGAGGGGACACTTGTCTATACTCTGTACGTACAATCGTTTGCTCGCTGCAACTGTGCACGTTAAACATTGGAACAAAACGCACTCTCTACAGAATGATACTTGTACATGAAAGAGCTTGCAACGACGGGTAGCCACAATGTTTTGATCCAAAGATTACCAGCATCAAAAATATAGGATTTCGATTTTTTTTAGATGAAACAATTTTTAATATTTAACTATTTTTGCAGTGAATATAAAATATCCTGACACCATAATTTACTACCCCAAATTTAGGGTTTCTTATATGTATTATTAATGGGTTTCAATTTTTTGTAGAAATATGTATTCCGATTAATCCGTAAAATACGGGACATGTGGCCACCCTATTGCAGCGAGTGAACAATTCTACATAATATTTCATACGCTCCTGATAAAAAAGTACTTGTAAAGTGTAACAAAAGTTAGATTAGTGAGTGTTCCCTCCGGCCGGCGTAGCAATTGACATAAGAAGTGGTAAAATAACGTTAACTATAAGGAATCACGTCGCCCCTGTGCCGCTCCACACCACACGCCACAACAAAGCTTCACATTCAGTACACACTACTACATAAAAAGCGTGCCCAAATCATCCTGTGTGACGAACAATGCGACATATTTACACAAACAACGATCTCGTGGCGCGCGGCGCTGTTTCAACTCACTGCGTGAATATCAGTTCCAATTTCCCCCGCGCGCCAAAAGATCCGTGTCACGTCACTTAATTTTTTGTTCCTACCCTCATTTTCATTAATAATAAACATCAATAATACGGATCACTACTACACATTGTATAAATGGACGACAGTCGACGGACGCGGAGTAAACGTACACAGAACGGTCTGTATTTAGTAAATATATGAATACATACGATTAATCTACACATGTAACGGTACAACAACAATAATTATTACGATAAACGTCGGGACCGCGTGCCGGATCACGGAGCCGGCTCGGGCGTCATCCGTGATCAACTGCGGTCCGTCACACTGTCAGACCGTCGACCGTCTCCGGGATATTTACAAAATCTGAGGCTCGGACGAAGCCTTCACGAGACGCTCGTGTGAACGGGGCCTCACAGGAATATGAGGGCTGTTGTATAATGAGCCAGGGGTTACAGACGAGCGTCAATCGCTTGCGTCTAACGAAGAAAGTACTGCGTTGACAGTCTCATGGATAAACAATCGACAACGAATGCCATACAGTAAGTTCTGAGTGTTAGTGACAAGCGATTGGCCCGTCGAAGCCCGTTCGGTACAATGACCGAGGCGAGTCAGTGCGGATCAGTTCGGGCCAGTTCGGCCGCGAGCTCGGTCGAGTTCGGGCGAGCGTGGGCGGCACAGGAGGGCGGTTCAGTCGCAATTCGAGATCATAACCGAGACGAGTGTTGCGTCTCTATCACACGTGTCGTCGCGTCGCGCCCGCATGGGACGCCGTGTCGGTGGCGACACTGTGTCGGGAGTGACACGGTGTCGGCGGCGGCGCGACAGTATATTTGTACTTGCTGGCTGCGAGCGATGCGACCGCGCCGCTCCACTCCGCCCGCGCTCGACTTCATTATTCTGAAATCATTTAAAAATCAATTAAACCACTAAAAATTACTATAGTACATTTTCAGCCCAGTAATTTCATTAGCTACAGTACCCTCCTACCAATACAAATTTTTTTTAAAATATCTAGAAAATTTCTTTGCAGGAGGTCGACTAGGTACCATACCAGAATAATTGGCCCTAGCAATTATTCTACCGTCGCGTCCACGTTTGAGCAGTGACGTGTAAACATTACTGTGCTTCGGTAGGCGGTAGGAGGGTAGGTACTGTAGCTAATGAAAATACTGGGTTGAAGACCCTAACATCTTATGACTCTTGAAGTGTGAAGCGTTGATAGTTGATGCTGTGCGCTCAACATTTTCATCATACCATCGCTTCATCAGAAGAAGGTGGATCATCCCATCTCAAGTGTTACTATCAGGATAGCGTTTTGCTCGTCTTCTTACATTCTTGCATAAAAAATCCTACAGTATCAGTTTCCAATAAGTCAATCTGATCCGCTAAACCCCCGGTTCCACGCCTTTTCGTTAGCCTCTAAAAGGTAAAAAATAAGAAGAATATGTAACAATACCTGCAGTGTAAGCCGATGCTTCACCAGCAGAACACGGAGAGCTCGCCGCCCGCGCCGCCCACCGCGCGCCACGACCGCACGCCGCCGCCGCCCACCTTCAACTGACATACAGGACTGTTATCTACTGCAAGCGCGTCCTACCCACTATTGCTCGACTACCCTCAATTATGACACACGTTGCCAGTTCAATCACATCATACTCGTGGAATAGAAAAGTAGTCTATAAAATCATGTCGTGTACGTAAACCATGTTTTAACGATAAATAAAAAAAAATGATTTTTCTACTCTCTACATTTCTCCAATGGGAGAAATGGAAATGTCCAGTTTTGTTTTTTCTAATCCAATTGTGTTTTAAAAATAACCATGACATTGATGGACCCACGATATTTTTGTCGTCTCCTTATCTCCCACTCTGCTGTCAAAAATATGGTCCGGTCCGTACGTTGAGTAGACACGACTAAAATTATGGAGGGTGAGTCCCCAAAAAAGTGAAAGAAAAAAACATGTAATTATACTCGTATTTAATAAACATCAGGCGTAAAAGCTCAAGCATAGCAAGATGGTCATTGAGTACAGTGTACAGCTTCAGCGTGAATGGCCAACATTCCAAACGCGCACAGACCGGCGCACTGTGTGTAATTTTGATGAAGTTGCGGCCATCCTATTTATTTTTTTATTCGATACACGATGTCAAATAACAGCTCGGAATCTAACTCCAATGAAATTCTTTCCAGTAGTTTAGAAGATACAAGGTCTTTCTTGAAACTATAGAAAAAACATTAGAAACGCTTTTGCGCTTTCGTGTTCTCGCATTTCTTTGATTAATTAATGTATTATGTTGAGGAGCATGCTAACGTATTTTTTGATATTAAATAACTACAAGAATTCGAATCACAAGTACGTAAAAAAATACATTTTGTGGTTTTTCAAATATATTTTTTTTCTCAGAAATCCTGTTTGTTTAGCATTTTCTTTTAAAACTACAGTATCGTTAGGTTATGTTTTATCTCTCCACCAAATATAAAATCAAAATATCAAAGGACCGCTGAGTTACAGATTTTCAAAAATATTGGTTAGGGCTGTCCCTTTTCATATTTTTACATAAAATAAATATTGACCACTAGCTAACACGTTGACATGTGGCACTGCAAGATTAGTATAAGCGGATAAAAAAAAACAAGAGTTGAGGACGAGGAACAATAGATGGCGTGAGTGGTCAGTCAAATTGAAAACCTTTTTTAACAAAATAGATTATATTTCAGAAATATTATATTCTATTGATCATATTTTGTTAATTGGTGCCAAATAGTAAACATATCGATAAAATTATTTTTGTTTACAGATTGATAAAGAAAAAAAATAATTACTCTAAATTATATATCGTTTTTTAATTTGCAAACTTTGGACTTAAAAAGTATAATGATAAGGCCGCCCATTGTGGACCAATGTGTTATAATATTGTCATAATAAATTTAAGTACTTTTTGTTATATTGGTGGCAAAAAAGAGTATATCTATTCTGTAAAATCCTAGAATAAACGGATGGTTAGAATAGGTATACAATAAAAATTCAAGAGAAAGGTAAAGGAGTTTGAAGATTTGTGGTATACCTACTGGTTTATTAGGTTTCGGCGCAGACCGCGATTTCAAAAAAAATGGCGGTAAGTATACCACAAATCTACAAATACCACAACAAAAGATATTCCGACAAACACCAACCATTCATAAATTTCATGAAAATATATAATACGGACCAGTAGGTATGCCACGTTCCGTACAACCCCATTCAATTATTTGTTCCCCAATTACACCTAAAATCTTTTATAATCATTTGAAAACTTTAAAAATCGTCATTTCTAAATATATCGCAACATACTTACATATTACAAACTATGGACCTACTTTTTGAAGTTGGTTAAAAATACTAACAAGCTACTTTTCGATTTAATTCGCTTTATGTTTAAACATAATGTGGGCAGATGTAAATTTTATACGCTAATATAATTTTTAAATTTTGACAACCCTATTTCCATAGAAATTTTTAGTTTCCTTAGAAATACATTTACTCAGCCGTCCTTTGATGAACGCATTTGAAATTTTAATGTCTCCTATGTCATTACATTTATTACCTAACCTAAAAAAAGAAAATGCTAATATACAAGGAAAACTAAAATATTTAAGGAAAACTGAAAATCAGAAAAACTTTAATTAAACTGTAGGTTTATGAAGTACATCATTGATTTTAATATATAATATGTATTAAATATGTTTATATCATCCTATATTACTACAATTTTAATTTTGTTTACGATTTATATTTTATAACAATATAAACATTTTTGTGAGGTCATTAACCTTTTTCAAAAAAAATCATAGCTTCTAAACTATTGGAAAGAATTTCGTCGGAGCTGGATTCGGAGCTTCAATTTGACATCGTCTATCGAATAAAAATATAAAATAGGATGGCCGCAACTTCATCAAAATTACACACAGTGGCGGCGCTGCGGCTCCGCGGCCCGTATATGGCAGCCTGTGGCATGGAAACGTCGCGTTTTTGCCGCGTGCCGCGTGCGTGACGCCACGTCAATCGCCGTCTTTAAGATTTCATACTTTTTGTCGAATAACTTGTAGTTTTTAGTGAATTTGCGGAGGAATTGATTTATAAGGGGGTTTAATCGAGTGAACGAACGATTTCAACTAATATCTTACCGATTTTGAAAGCTATTGTAATCTTTATTTATTTTATATTTTATTTTGGTAAGTAATTTTAGAAAAATATATTACCTTTAAAAAAGGTTCTAGCGAATACTATAGGAAAATTAAGGTTGGAATAGATACTACTACAATAAAATACAACTCTGTTTATCAACACCATATAAAAAAAATGTGACCACATATAGGTCATCGACCTGATAACAGCTAAGATAAAATGTATCATAATGCACTGATTATCCTGAAGATAACATAGTTATGCAACAGTTAGTTTCGGCTATGGGTAAACTTTGCGCAATGGTTTATTTCCTAATTGATAACGACTTTACGTATCTATTTATATCCGCCGCTATCTATGTATTTATATTTCAAAATTCGTCAAAATGAGCGAGCATGAGAGTTAATATTTTTTAATCTTACTAATATTAACATGAAAGTTAATATTAGCTTTACCGTGATATTAGTAAGAATGGATGTCTGGATGTATAATATTTGTTACTCTTTCACGCCAAAATTTGGTATAAGAAATAGCTTAGACCTTGGAATAACACATAGGCTATAACTTACTGTACAGCGGGTAAAACTGCTGGGCACAACTAGCTTAATTTTTTTCAAATATTTAATATACCTAGATAGGTGATAGGTACGTTTCGAAAATAAAACGTATGACAAAAATTATATTGAATCAATACGAAAATGCATCTTGTGCAAGACTGGGGAACTCTACAAACGCGCGAATCGATACTTACGCGTTTGGAAATTGTATGAATTGGCTTCATTGTACAGCGTCACAAAAATATCACATATTATGCTTAATAGATGAGCCTATTAAAGACTCGAGTCACTTTTCCAAAATTATTAATGGATTTTGAGAAAAAAATCGCCAATGTTGACAATTTTTCAATCGTCTTGTAGGTGCACTACACTACATACCTACAAGTACCTTACCTTACCACGTACCTCAAGAACATTACCTGCGATGTACCTCACCATGTCCACAATACCCGGACATGGCTACAATATACCTTGCAACACAGCACCAATACCTACAGTAAACAGAAGAAAGAAAACACAACACTCAAGCACTTCACTTCATTTATTTCACAACGTTCGTGTATGCAGATCTTCAAGAAACAATAGAAAACCATCGCCTTGAAAAGGGCGGTTTTTCTGCTGTTCAAACTAGAAACAAGACGCCTTGAAAAGGGCGGTTTTGTTGTTTGTTCAATGAAGAAACAAGTCACACGCGTCGCTGCAGTCCAGACTTCACACACGTCGCTGCAGTCCAGACTTCACACACGTCGCTGCAGTCCAGACTTCACACACGTCGCTCCAGTCTAGACTTCACACTTGTCACTACAGTCTAGACTTCACACTTGTCACTACAGTCTAGAATCTAGACTTCTTCACAACACTTCGATGAGCTGGGGCGCACACGTGAACACGTGTGAGCGGCGAGGCGACGTCCGGGCGAATGAAGAGGCCAACTCCCGCGCGCTGTATTTACGAGAGCCGCAACATATATACCCTGCGCACATCGATCTGCGCATCAGTTTTATATCACTATTTCTATCTCTTTCATGTAAATATTTCTTCTCTTTCTAATTTCTCATAAAACTTTCTTTTGTGTACGCTAGTTGTAAGGTATTTATTTTGTATATAGGTAGGCTCATTTTTGTAAATAAACATTCAATATTTTACCTTCTGATTTAGTGTTTCCTTTACACTACCTACTTCAGTTAGGCACCAAGAACGCCTAAAGTCTCTTTGAAAATGTATGCTATATCGTAGTTTTATTTGCATACATTAATGGTTTGTTCGTGAGCCAAAAGTGTACTTAACACGTTCCTCAATCGATTTTTTTACAAGTTAGAGTATATTTTACAAAAAACTAGTTTTAAGCAAAATTCATAAAAAATAAATAACCAAAACGTACGTTTCGCATTACTAAGCAGCCATATCGTAAAAAAGACCAATTCTAATTTCATCCTTATAACACTGTACTTTGGTTTAAAAAAAACAATAAATGTAAGCTGCCTGTAACCTTTTGAACTTTTGGAATTTTGATTCAGTACCCGTCAGGCCCTTGCCAGAGCGGGATCTATGTCACTTTGACATAGAATCCGCAAAAATATTCAAAAATTACGTAAATAATAAAACATATGGCAACTGTCAGCTCGCATAATATTCTTTCATAATTTTCTCTAGTTAGAAATGTTAAAATAATAAAAAAAATATTTTATATTATCATTGACGACAAATCTAATATATAAAATTCTCGTGTCACAGTTTTCGTTGCCATACTCCTCCGAAACGGCTTGACCGATTTTGATGAAATTTTTTGTGCTTATCTGGTATCTATGAGAATCGACCAACATCTATTTTTCATCCCCCTAAATGTTAGGGGTAGTCCACCCCTAAAATTTTTTTTTTATTTTTTAAACAAAATTATTAATTTCTATTTTTTTATATTTCTATTTTTTTTTTCTTTCTCACTCCCTACACAGTTGTCGGCCATCATTATTGTTTATGCATCAAGTGTAGTAGTAACGTTGACAATTATTATTTTGCTATCTCAGTGTAATCTCATATTAACTTTTAATCATTCCTATTTTATCAATAATAATTAAATTATCAATTTTGAGTGTATTTTGCACGATTAGTTAATCAAGTGATTTTATAACCTCAAAAGTACTCAACACGTGACACGAGCTTCCAATAACAACGGATTTTGTTGTAAGTATACTTTTTTTTATTTATATCGAAAATGTTGTTGATCTTATAAAAATGTAATTTTAATTTAATTTTATTAAAAAAATGTAATTGAACAATTAAGATTCTCATAATTTCCAAAAAATCAATCATTATGAATCTTTATTTTGAAATGTCAATGGAAATATTGGTTGTATGAAAAAATTATAAGAGACAATGTTTTTATAAAATTTAATTTTTTACTTTTTTTTGAAATTTTTTTCCATAAAATAATGCTTATTTCACGCATATACCACATTCTTACATACATACAATATACACATTCTAACATACATACATACTTCCAATAAGTAAGCTATTTTTTGTCTACACTAGAAATTACTAGGAAATTATTTATATGGCAAAACAACGTTTGCCGGGTAAGCTAGTCTATTTATAATAAGCTTTTATCTTATTAATATCCTACTCCTAAGTTTTTTGATAGTAAAATGTGGCGTATTTTAAAAATATTTATTAATGTAAATGCTACTTATACAACATATTTTTCAATTTTGTTTTGAGATAACATTTTTGTTTGTGCAATATATAATTTCAAATAATAATGAATTAAAGCTAGATAAGTATGCTATTATAATACATCATGTCAATAATGTATTAATATTAAGTATCGTCTAACAATTAACAATTAAAAATAAAATATAACAAACAATTAAAAATAATCTCCTGTATCCTGAAGGAACAGTAAACTAGTAAGACGAGTCACGTGTCACACCGAAATCTCGTACACTAAGCTCCTAAAGCTCAAAGCAACAAGTCGCCTGGTACTACCCCCTTCTCGCTCGCTCGCACCCATTCAGACAGAGACGGGAGATAATATGGATTTTATTGCTACCACATTTCGCTCTACGTTTGGACAATAATTTTTCAAGGTTAGCGTAGTCAAATTGTTTAAAAGTGCGTATATTTTTTGTGAATAATTATAACATTTATGATATATAATATGTGTATCCACACACTATTTGGTGAAATTAAAGAACTCACTGTAAACGAGCGAAACGTTTTTTACCGTTCGTCAACAGTGTGAAAGACGAGGTGTGAACGAACGGGAATACCCGTCGAGAAGTATTTAAATGGAAATATTCTGTGGCTTGATATGAAGTACCAAACAAACAGAAACCAACTTAGTAACGAGTAACGAGGAGTCAAATGCTACGAGTTATTTGTTACCGCTCATAAGTACACTATAACAACAAATATTGGCTGGGCCACAACCATGCCCTCTAGCACAGACGTTTCGTAGACTTGTCTTGTTGTCAAGTCAAACTGTCATCCCATACATTGTACTTTTATAAATGTATAGGATGACAGTTTGACTTGACAACAAGACAAGTCCACGCATTGTCCATGTTAGAGGGGCTGAGCAACAACATATCTGTCATTTCAGGATAAGTCTTCGTATTTGACACTTGTCACACTAGGAGTGTCAAAAGTGAGTAGTTACATAGTTTTATCGTTCCGAGTGTCGTTATTACCTGCTGCATCTTATCAAAGTCGAGCGCTGGTCGGTGTCGGCGCGGCGCGGCGAGGGGAGCGCGGCGCCGGCGCGGCGACAGCGGCGCGCATGGCGACGCGCCGGCCGCTCCCGGGGCACCGCGCCGCGGCTTCAACGCCTCTAGCGGAGGCGACGTGCGGAACCGCACTGGAGTCTCTACCTGGAACCGTCGTATGAAACACTATTACTGAGATGCAACTGGAACGATGCTACAGTTCCTATACGACCGGGTAATACTACGTTAGCGTTACTAACTTCTTTGAAGTGAAGTCCGAAACGGACTCGAAACGTGACGCCTCTTTTTTGGTCTTTAATTTATTTAGAACTTTACTGATAGCTATGTGATAAAAGATTGCTATAAAGGTCTTCTTTATCTAAGTCACTGCAGTGTCAGTTGTCGTAGCCAACAATCGACAATACTACATTATTGTCGTGGCCATAAGCTGGGAACATTTAGAAAAGACCGCTTTTATGGTATGAAGAAGGTTAAAAGAGGACAAAATGGAAGAATTTGCTGAAAAGGCATGGCAGTGTCAGTGTTAGTGACAGGAGATGGAAGATGCCCTACCTTGGTGTCGTCGTCGTCTGACGAGGGTGGCCTGGGAGGCCGGTCGGCGTGATACGTGGTGTCCGGCCACTTGCGCTTCTCAGGCGCAGTGGGCGGCGGGGACGATGCGCCGCGCCGGCGCGACTCCACGCCGACGCACGCTGCTCCACTCGGCGCGCCGTTGATCACCTACATGACATGATGCTCTATACTACACACGTAATACATGCTATGCTGTGACGTTATGACAGTTTAGGGACGAGTGATACTGATACTGAAAACTATGGTTTATAATCCCATAGATGGCAAATAAGCAGACGTTCCTGATGCCTGATGGCAAAGGATTCCAGTAAAATAGATAAGTTTCTTTACTTGACATGTGTTCTTATCCAATATATTTTTGGCTAGCGCCATTTCTATAAGTATAAAGGTCTTTTTGATACTAATCACAAGGGTTTTTGGAAGAGGAATCCTAATCCTAAGTGCAGAGGTGTTTGATGCTTGTAGAACCAGAACAGATTTTATCAAGTGTATTACTACTACTAGAATATTGATAAAGTTCACTCCTCGTGAGCACTTTAGACACATTCTGTCAGGCTAGACGGTCGCGTGCAGCCAATCGATTGATGCATATTTCCTGAACGCCTCACGTGTCCGTCCCACGCCACACCACCTATGTATATGTGCTATTACATCCCAATATAGACTGTACTCCCACACCCAGCGACAGAGAATGCGCGATCCATCACACACCATATCAATGTTTACAGCACAATATCGACGCATCTCCTGCATTTACAAGATTGATACGATGCTTTTAGGAAACGGGAGATCCATTTTGTACTTTTTTGTAGAAAAATCATACCACTAGATAGACTGCACGTAATAAGAATTCTCGTTTCCGAATAAAAAGTATTTTATGGTCGAAGCAACGCTCAGCAGAAAGCTGCGAACACATTAAAGCTTAAGAAAAAGTGGTAAAGGGAAGTCAAGAGTGGGAAATGCGAGTCTGCGAAATGTTCCCTGTGAGCGGACGTTGAATATTTCAGCGTTTAATTGCGGCCTTCTTCAGGAGTCGTTTGCGCCAAAAAACGCCTTGCGAATGTAATGGCAGCGCTCCTCGTCCTCCGCCGGCCACTCGTTTATTATGGATGACTCCGAACAAAACGACGCTCAATGAGGGACCTCCTGCAGTTATGGCGAGCTCGTTGGCACACTGAATACTGATATTATGTACCCACTACGGATGTATTTACATTGCAGCTTCATTTTACTTTGCTGTTTTACTACTATCTTTGCTAAAATTATATCTCTTAAGGTCTATTAATACTTCGCAATTTAGCACCGACTTGAATTCCAAGTGGACCTTCGAGTAACAATGATATTTCCAATTGCATTCCGCTACGTCCGAATTCCGAAAAACATATTATATATAAAGAGAGGTAACGTTACATTATCGTGATCGAATTGAGTTATCGACAATAGGAATAAAGGGTCTCGTTTGGCGAGCGACGAGTGGCGCCCAACGAGGGGCCGTGGGGGCCGTAGTTTGCAGGGCTCGTAAGAAGTGCCGATATCTGATAGAGGATACAGAGGTGCCTAGCGGATTTTTTTATTGGATTTTAGGATTTCCCATCAGTGGAGCTGTAGGTATAGAGTATCTATACCGGTTATGTGAAGGCCGCCGGACGCGACAAGCGAAGCGTCGGGTTATTTGGCGCTGCGAGGCTTGGCGTTGTGGGATATCTAATGATGTGGAACCATTGTTATGATAACTGTTATGAAAGTCAATGATTTTCGCTAATATTACATGGAAATATTACTCAAACATACTGCATGGTTGCTTTTGTGATAAATATGAAACTTTTAATCGACCTCCAATATTCATAAAGTAAAAACGTTGTCATATCGTAGTAAAGAGAGTAGAAGCCACGTAATACCGGGCTCGCCCTCCGAGACATGTTTTATTTAAGCGGAGCGTTCTCGCAGCCACGTCACACATCTTGTAACTAGTTCTTGTTATACAAGCGTACATTATGTAGCTGTGTCGAGTGCCGCAGACGGAGCGCTTGGACGACTATTTTCACACCTCACCGCACCACAAAGCAATAGGCCGACCTGTTCACTATACTGTAGATTGTAACCACAAAATCAAACATAGCTAAGTGTGTATGCAGCGGTGTTTACCTAACGCCCACGTCCACATTAAAAGGCTGCATAGTGGCGCTATTATTAAAATGTTAATTTAATATCCCGCGTCGGCGTCACTCGCGTGGAGACGCTAATAATCTCGGCGCTGCGACCGCGGCGGGACTCGAGACCTACGACGCGAACAATGCACGAGTAGCATTCGTACGCATTTAAATATTATCACACGACGTTTTTCCTTCGTTAGAAAGCTATTTCCGTTTCCTTTTTGCAATTAAAAAAGAGTCGAGACAAAAGAATTTCTAATTTCAAGCCGAGCGAAAGATAAACAAATGTTATGCAGCCGGCAGACGCAAAAAATGAATAAAACGTGGATTGTTTTGTCTTTTTGCTGAAAAACGAGTGAAACTGCGACAACTCAAGACTGAGAGAATGTGCACTCGCCGAGTGGAAAATGTCTCCCTCACTCTCTGAGCGTGTACCTCTACTCTCTACCGACTGGAACGCGACGCAGTTACTGAGTTCTGTTGCGAACAGCTTTTGGAGTATTATTCGTGAATGTTCAGCAAAACATTTGTTATTTCCGCCGCCGCGAGGAAATTCGGACAGATCAGTTCTATCAAACAAAGTCGAACGATGAGCTATTTATCTAACATTTAAATACAATTCTGAGAATAGGTAAGAGTAACAAAAACAAAAGCCCAATAAAAAGTAGAGTAGGACCACTTCTTAGGATTTATTAAGAGTTTAATGTCTGTTTGATCCAGCAAAGTTAACACTCTGCAGTAGCTCAGTGACTTGTGTAACGATGTAGAAAGATCCCGCAGTTAGAGATCTGCTTCCAGCCTCTTGAACAACAATGGGCAGATGTCTCGACGCGCCGATTTGCTGCTTACTATCTACTGTTGCATGCTTGACGAACGGGAGCTATTTGCATCCATATTTGTATTGAGACACCTAGCGACTGGTACATGTGTTTTAAACTCTATATTTGGAATATTTTCATGTAAGTAGCTTTTTTAAAAATATTTATTAAGAACTTGTAGTATCAAGCGGTTTTACTGGGTGAAAAGTAGTTTATATGATATTTTAGGGTCTAAGCTACCCGCATACCTAATTTCAGCTTAATAGGTTTCGTCGTTAAGGTGTGATAGAGCAACAAAAATTAAGAAATTCGAAAAACTTTCGCGTTCATAAAACTGGTAGGATAACGATACCAGTTATTTTGATCAAACAATCTTCTTATATGTGACCAAATTTATAACGAATAAAACTGGATACTACGATCTGTGTCCTTACCCGAATTAAAGGTCTGTTTACCGTTTATACCCGTAAACAGGTCCCTTCCAGGGATTTTTTGCAAATTCATTTGTGCGAAGTCCAAACAAACATCTATTGTCTCCGCCATCAAAACACGATGGTTTTACTTTTGTCCAAATTAAAAATGGATCCTTATAAATAAGAAAACAAAAGAAAGCAAAATAGAAATATACTAGCAATTTAAAAACAAAAGCCCCGATTAGTATGTATCGAAGTACGAGCCACCAGTAAGGCAGCCGATATTCTCGTGGAAATTATACTGCAATTGAAGCAAAGGGTGGGAGGAGGGAGGCCAATTACGGCATCAGCTATTCTCGATAGCCTGAAATTGTCCGTCCTTTCGTCTTTACTATTCCCATATGCAGAGCCAACTTCAGTATGCAAAGTGCTAAGAAAATACCAACTTTGAACGTATCCGAGCATATTATGTTTGAAGACGGTTTCTGAATTAAAAATGTCTTAACTACGGTCTACGTGAATTATTTTGACATT
Source organism: Hemithea aestivaria (assembly GCA_947507615.1). Classification (NCBI taxonomy): domain Eukaryota; kingdom Metazoa; phylum Arthropoda; class Insecta; order Lepidoptera; family Geometridae; genus Hemithea; species Hemithea aestivaria. The sequence continues at coordinate 18,362,003 of OX382330.1, forward strand.
AGAATTGTCAATCAAGCGAAGACTTAATTTTAAATGAAAAATTAACTGGAATCATAAAGCATAATTTTGTGTACAGCAAACAAATTCAACTGCCATCCAAACTTGGTAACTCCACAAAGTTTCCAACTAATTTAGTAGTCAAAACAAGATGTCAAGTCCGTCCCTGGACCCTCGTGGCCCGGCCTGGCCTTAAGCACGGTGTAAGTTTCCCGGTAATGTTACATTTCCATTTGCTGCCACTACTGGCGCCCTGGTAACTTTGGCTACAGACTTACACTTGTTTACTGAATTACTGCGTGCCTTCCAACGAAAACCATTATACTACATTGTCTAGATGTACAGTTTGGACAATTTTCTGCGTGTTTAGGTGTAATAATGAACTAGTAATTTGGCAGATTACGAGGTATTTAGAGGTATGAACAATGCTTTGTAACAAATTACGGGAATGAACAACAAACTGTTTCATACACTTGGTGTATTATGCTGCAATGCGTCATGACTGTCATCTCCACTAGTAGATGGAAGTTTTGTTCCAGTAGAGACTATATTTTTTCATCAATTAATTAAGTTCTCTTGCAAGACTCCGAGCTGACATGTGATTAAGTATAAAAGTTCTGAGACCAAGATTTATTAAATTAACGAGAATATTTATTATAAAATTAATGTTCAATAATTTGTAAACTTCGTCTAAATAAACTGAATGGAGTTTGTGTCAAGTTTTAAACTTAGGACGGAAGATTCTGAAAGGCCGATCAGGTTTCGGCTGAAAAGTTCGGCCGCCCTTCATTATAAGTTTTGAGAATTTAGGTTTATCTGTGCACCTACACGTGTTCTTAAGGATAACTGAAGCCACAGCGGTTTTACTAACACATTATGTGGTTAGCCTTCGTACTACTCGGACAGGTTTCATCGACGTCAAACCCTCAAGAGCCTAGAGAGCTATTCACGATTGAATTCATGTCAAAGCTACTCGTGCCAGTCAAATTTAAACAAAATTTTAAAAACTCTACCTGCTACGGAATCAAATGCACTTATTTCGGAAATTTTTAGCTTATTTTAGTAAGTTTTATAACCTATAAGTCTCGCTCCTCTTTGGCACAGTGACATGCACAACTTAGGGACTATAGAAAAAATAATAAAGTCGTCCTAAGACCCAAGCAAAGTTTAATTTGACATACATTTAAAATAATTAACGTCATTTATTCGTTAAACCCCCAAACGAAGATTGATAGGGCAACAATTGTTTTCTCGTGCGTGAGGCCTAAATCGAGAGGCTACCATCTAACAGATTAAATCTTTGTGAACAAATTAAAACGGTAATGGCCGACGATGGCAATTTACACAGTTAAGGAAAGCCCTAATTAAGCAATATAAGACTGCCATGACTGTTGTTTTTTGGAAGTGCCCTTATTCTCTGCGAATTCGTAGGAAAGTTGGTCGTTTGTCTAAATTATAGCTAGTTTATTTGTTTGTTCTCTCTTCTATCTGAAGTTATTTGACTCCTTGCCTCGACTGTCAATTAATTGATATTGAATAAGGCAGAACCGTTGGATCACTCTGATATTATTAGAGAGCATATTTCATTGATTATATTCATTATATTTCATTTTAACACAATAGATCCCAATGGGTCGATGTGTTGCTGGCTTTGTCAGCCCCCGTTATAAGATAGATATTTCATTGATGTATTTTTAAAAAGTGATAATAATTTATCTCAATAAAGAAACGTGAAATTTGTGAGACATTTTATGATTCACACAAAACACAAATATGATTTAAGTGATAAAATAAACCTATGAATTTGATTCCCATTCGGAGTCCAAAAGATGAATAATTTATTTTTGAAAAATGAACATTTTTATCCCGTTTTTAGAGTGTTAATGGCCGGTGCTGTATTTAGATCTATTTTAGTTTTTTTTTAAATTAATATTAGACAAACAAACAGACTTTTGATGATCAAGAGTTACCGTCACCGATGTACGTTTACACCATCAGTGGTAGGTACCTCTTCATCCTCTTAAAGCATATGGTGAATGGTGTAAATTCAGGAACTCCAGTAGTTATATGTTAAATTGGTGGTTTACCTCGAGTTCTTCCTCCGAGGAGTGGTGGTCGTAGAGATGGTCGGGCTCCGGCTCGGGCAGGAGCCGCGGAGGTGTCGGTGCGCACGCGCATGCTTCCCCTCCCATACCTGCAGGACAACGAGCCATTGTTCATTTATGTCTTCTAGTTTTAGTTGGTGATGATATAACGGACACGACGAGATGAAGCAGAGAGAAAGGATAAGACAGTGGAATCTATAAGAGCACAGTGCAAACAGAGGTTAATGTAATTATTCATACCTACTAATTAGCCGTTATATATTATTCATGATAAAGGTGCCTGGAAACTCCTGTACGATAAACCTGGTGGCCCTCAATAGAACAAAAAAATTAAGCAACCGAGATAAACAATACTTAAATACATAAACAAAATTCATATTATTATGTAAACAAACGACTAAAACTCACGGAAATAATGGTTGAAACTAGGCTCGACCCTGGGTTTCGGACAATTACGATGTCCTTCATCAGGAGCTCACGCCTCTCAATCGCGACGCTGGCTACTGAATACATTATTTCCGTGAGTTTTAGTCGTTTGTTTACATAATAATATGGATAACTCTCACGTTAGTTTTCAAAAACGCAACAAAATTCATATTATTATGAGTTTCTTGCCCGTTACGGCCCTTCTCATAGAGGTGCTTTCCGAATGGTAGAGTCTCAAAATAGAATATATAACTAAATAATTGTAAAATTGACTTGTAAAGTGCTTCTTTGTAGCCTATTTGTATTGTTTCCTTTAACTTATTTAAAAATAATTTTCGCTTGACCCAGCATTCGAAGACATGAACCATGGTGTGAAAAAAAAAAAATTGTTAGAAGATATTTTGGTAAGTTCAAATGGGTATCGTGTGTAGGCAGATGAGCATCCAGACTTCCAGCTTGCTAAACAAACAAGTCTAGCAGATAATAATCAGGCTTTGAGGCCGCGTCCTTCCTATTTTCGATATCATGTGGAATATCGATTACAACAGTAACTATTTAGGTCTCAGAGCCCTAATATAAGTAATGCATAGCCTAGATCCCTAGCCATGTGTAGTATCTAAATAGTAATGGTCATTTATTTACAGCAGTGGTTTCATTAACCACTGTTTTATGGATTTCAATGGGAATTACGATTTTTATTAGGTGGTGTTCGACTTATTTATTTAGACAAGAAAATATAAATTTTTTGCCTAAATTAAGAATAACGTCAGTATTTAGTGCCATTATGATTGTTTCCCTCTTCATCCAGAATACTTTAAAATTTTGGCCCTAAATCCTTTATAATTACTAATTACAATAGTGTCACGTATATTAAACAGTTACAAGGGACGAATAATGCGTACAAGCACTATTTAAAAAGAAATTGCAAAACGAGAAATTCAATACCCAAAATTCAAAAGTCAATAGAGGAGAAATTAGCAAAAACTGTTTGGAGTAGTTGAACCGGAATGACTAGCAAACTAGCAACTTGTCCCGAAACGTGACTAGCGTGTATACTGTACATATACGCAATACACACATACGTATATGAAAACAAGTCCTCTATAAATATTTTTTGATGCTAGGTACCTACTCACCAAAAAACGTACCACAAAAAGCTGTCTAAACAACACGGGGGTCTAGCAAGGTGTGAGCTCGTAAACTTTATATTCCATCGATTCTATCTTACTTTCTAAGCTAAATTATTGGAATAAATAAGAACTGTGATTTCGCTGATTATCTTCCTAAAAAATCCATCTCACAATTTGCATTCTAATTACTAGTTTAGGACCAGATTCTAGTGTTAAACTATGCAGCCCATAGACAAAGTAGAGTTCGAAACATTTCTAATGTGGAACCTCTGCGTGGATGTTTATTACTAAAAGTGTATATTTACCAACAGATGCAGGAGTCTGCAGGCAGCGGGGGAGGGGGACGGCACGATGTGGCGCGGGTAGGGGGGAGGGAGACGGAGCCCTGGACTTGAACTTGCGCAGCCCGCGCGGCGCCGACCTATGCACTTTATTATAAAGCTGGGGGCTTGCATCAGGGAAGATAATATTACCCAACCTAAATGGTAATTCCTGCTACAGAATTTACCTACTCGTACCACAAGCCCAAGCAAATTTGGATTAGAGAAAATATAATAACATAAGCATTTAGCATACATTTAAACGTACCATAAACTAGCAACAGCATTCTCACAAAACCGGTCGGAAACGGGTTTGGAAAAACAAACACAAGATACCTACTGATCCAAAACAATAACACGATGGATATTCTAATCCCCAGCAGCCGCGCCGCGATACGTTTATAAATAACGGTAAAAATCGTTACCAAGAGGATTATTTCCATCCGGGGTGGGACAAATTAATATAGACGGCCGCGCCGACCACAATAACACGCGGCGGGCCACCGTCCGACCCACCACCGACCACCTCCACTCGCCACTCTGCCCCGGCTAGATAAACTTAACTCCTTTTGACACAATTATTTTCAGGAGCTTTTGTGAGGGAAATTAAACCGTAGACCCTCGAGGGCTTGCGACTTGTGACATGAATAGATTGAACTCTGAGTACACACACTCGGGAGTAATACTTCTCGAAGCAAATAAATGTGTCCCGGAGGTCGACGACCCTCGCACGGTTTGCATAAAGTCGAGCACTTCAGAGCACGGAACGGAACGCATGTGTCAATACCTGTCAGCTTCGAGTAACGTACAATAGATAAGGCACGGCACACACCGGCGGAGGGCAACAAACACGCGACGTGTTCTACAATAGTGCTCCTCTCGTGAATAATTGAAAGCCCTCCACTCGTCTGACGCACCGCTCGGCGCACGCTCTCTCTGCGATGTTATCTCGCGTCTTCGGAAGATTCGATTCGCAAAAATCGTGGAGCTCTTGTAGCTTCGATACAGAGTCGAGAGTCGCGAGGGGCGACCGACGGTGACGTGCAGTAACTTGGTGGTGGTTCAGATCGAGATTCAATGCACCGTTGACGCGAACGAGTCACGAAACGTCAACTGGCTGCTCGATGACCATAAGTCGAGAGCTCGCGAAGACTTCGCAATTGGTTTTGAACAGCCCCATCAATTATTCGAGGCACATCGCTAATGCGTCCAGTAATCAAGGTGTTTCATGCGAATATCGGAACACATTGTAACGTCGATGTGATCGCTTCCACTTTTTATACAAATTACAGCATGAACACGAGCTACTCTGTCAGGCAACAAGCTTGAGGTACTCGCAGTCACGCACACCACTACAATAATGGAAAACTTGAAAGCCCTAAAATTCTACAACAAACAAAATGCTCCCGGACAAAGGCGATATTAAAGAGAAATATTATCTTAATTACGTGGACAGAAGTCACGTTACTTCATTACATACATATTATGTTCAAAATGCCAAGGAATCTCGTGACATTTAAATGGGTTCGTACTGGTTTTAATGTTTAAATTTAATTTCTTCACCTATTATCACAAAATTCTTTTTGAAGATGTAGAGTCACTAGTTCCATGCTTCAATTAATAAATACTTAGTGGAACGGTATGCATTTTTGCACACCGTTCCACTAAGTATACCACTAAGTATAAGCGACCATTTGATTTGATGAACAGGGGCACTTCAAGACTGGTTGAATTCTATCTAGGTACAGAGACAACGGTAGCCTTCTCCCGGAGGAGACTTCACAGTTCGCAAACTTAATAAGAGATTGTAAGCACTTACCGATGTATAACATAATCTCAAGTTACAACGCAATTATAATTTGATCCCGCAGAGTATTAATAATGTCGGTAATGGTCACCCGTTCCGATGCAAATGTGGTCGAGAACACGTTTGTGAACGTTTACAATCTTGAGTTACGGTAATTTGATCTTTATTAGAAAGTGTTAGAGCCTAAACGATCGGCAGACAAGGCTTGTGTGGCTCGATGCGCGTGGGCAGCCCGAGTGCCTCATGCTGTATTCAAACTGTTCGTATGTAACGTAACTATTCGCGATATTCAGAAACACGTCCAGACAGGTCCTGACCAATAAATAACTACCGTCAACGCTGTACATTTGAATGCAGTTAAGACTTGAGACACAATATGAACAAGGAATAACTTGAACTGACATTGTGATTCGTATTCCTGATACAATGTGTAGGAAAAACAAGATTGTTAATGTGGCTAAGTGAGATTATCCGAGCAGCAATAACGAGCATGACGTCATCGCTCACGACTCCACACCGCAAAAAGATGATAATAATCGCACGCCGAGTCAAGTTCAAGGCAAACATTCGCAAAGGTGAAAACACGAATCAGTTTTGGATGCGAAAGAGATAAATCTATAAACAAATTACGAACAGAAACTAAATGTGTACATATATTGAAATAACAGTCAATGATCTAACTGCAAATAATAATTAACATAGAGAAAAATAACTATAGGAAGAAAAGACAAAAACATAATAATGCTAAAGAAACCATACAAGATATAAAGCTCCCTGCAACATTGTTGCCAAATAGTTTTAATAAAATAATATAGCTGAAGACTCATAAACGGTGTAGAAATATGTAAATGCATTCCGGCCATAATGACTACTCGTATGTACGCAATGTACGAATGTGATAAGATCGCAGTAAACACATTAACACATCGATTTGAATAAATTAAACAACTGTAAACCAACCTGCTTGCACCATTGCACATTGAGCAGTATGATACGTTACTACTGTAGCTGGTGAATTAAATTAGTTCTAGGTGTTTTCTCAAATGAACGTTTTAATAAAACCTATTGTAAAACCGTAACAATATTCTAAACGAGTTTACAGACAAAAAGAAACATGAGAAAGCGAAAAACCTACAAAACCAGTATTCAAATTCAATGCAAACTAAAATCGATAACCGTGGAAATGTGGCAAATTCTGTGCAAATAAAGTAAATTGATAATGGTAGACCTTGACTAGCCTTCAACCTAATCGATAGGAGCAAATGGCGTTTGTACAACAAAGAGGTTTGGTGGGTTCTGTACGGGGACGAGTAGGTACTGTTAGTATGTTGATTATGCGAGCTCACGCTGGTCGCAGCTCAAGGCTGGATCGTGGCCAATTCTCCACGCACGCTCGCCCCCGTGGCTGCTCACAATCACAACACGGCTCAAGCACGGGACTATAACCGTGGCACATCACCATCACATACCACCAGATTGTCAATGATAATATCCAAGAGTCGGTAATATCCGATTCATTTAAGATTATTTTCCAATGCAGACACCTGTTCAATAGTGCTTTATCTGTGTCTCCAGACAATAATATAGTCCATAATTACACCAATTAAGTTAATAGGACTTCACAGGTCTAGAAATTTCATGCATATCCGAATGTACTGATTTATTAAATAAGTCTTTAACTTTTATACTTGAGGTACATCGTAGATACCTAAGTAATAACCCTTCAAATCTCAAGGTACTCAATATAATACTACAGCATTACTTTACATAATAGTAAAGCCAGCACTTGACAGCGACAAGGTATTATTAGAAGCACGTTAGGCTCTTGAAAGTTTGTAACTAAGTACGTAGAGCAGTGAGAACATTGTACTTTCATGGTCAGGCGAAAATGGGACTTTCAAAGCGAACAAAAACGGTTTAATTATTGGAAACCTGTTCGGAGACTAGTGTGCCCTAAGCCCGGGCCCGGGTGATGTATTCGAAAGGTGTGAAAACGAGCTGAGTTTGCTTTTCCGATAGTTGTGGTCTCAACGCAGCGGTGCGGGGACTAGGAGCCCAGTAATTGGAGCGGTTCTTACGTCGGTTACAGTCACGTTGGCCACATAATAAGTGTGTGTGCCGGCAGACCGGTGGGCGCATGTGTAATTACGATGGAGTTGAGCGCTCACCTTGGCCGCCGCAGCCGAGCAAGGCCAAGGTCGCCCCCCCCCCCCCCCCTCTCCTCACGTCACACCCGCGCTCGCCACATTCCCCTCCCCCCACCGCTGCACGCGCACGCGATTTTTTGCGCAGTGATATAATCTGCAATTCGGCGCGGGCGCAACATGGCCGCCGCCGACACGCTCGGATAAACATCGAAAACTCTTAAAACACTCCAATGGCATCACGAAACGAATAGTTTCCGTTGGTGATGTTTTGTAGAGCTACCATTATTTAAAACGAAGCTACAAGTGCTGTCTAGATAACTTGGTCGTTTCAGGTTAGAAAATGTAGGTAACTTATAGAGCTAGGCAGGACCGAGTTCTCGTAAAGTGGAAATTCAATTTACATTATTAATAGCTCCAGGCAAGTTAGTTGTGCACCGGCACCGGCTGCTCTAACCTCTAACCGTGGATTAATTAGATATGTATCACAGTAGGTAATTGTTATAAGTAACGCGTCGTGTTTCCACTTTATACCCATGAGTTTCACATTATGCATTTCCAAGGTTGTTTGAATAAAACTTATATTAGACTCGTTTAATATTTAACCTGATTGTGGTATTATCTACGACACTAGCGATCATCCATAGCGGCTGATAACTCTTGTTTGGGATTATTATCATGCTGTATTACGCAAATGAATAAAAACACAACTCAACTTTGTAACATTCAACAAAAACAACCCAGTCGAAGAAATTAAGAGAAGCAACTAAGCTCATCATGGAGTCCGTTATAAATAGAACCGTGGGTTGTGCCTGCGGCCTGCGGCTGGTTGACGACTGGTGATGGCGACATCTGTGTTAACTTGTGAACTATCAGCGGTAGTAACCACCACATTACGGACACCGATCATACGATACATGCTTAACCATATGTGGCTGCTATTTTAAGATTAAACAAAAAGGAACAAGACACAAGTGAGATAAAGTGACAATATAAAATGTAGTTGATCTCGGTGCGCTTGCAACCGCAGCGTCATAGTTACACGAACAATTAGACAGGAATGCTACCTCGCGAGCTGATGTTTGTCTCGACAACAAATATGGAAACGACACAGCGAGGCTAATGGGGATGCCGCGTGTCTTCGTAGAATGTTTAAATGCTTCTTAACAAAACTGTTGGTGACGGGAACTATGTACTTTTGCATATTTATAGGCATCATTACTGACCGGCCCTATAGCAGTCGAACTGCTAGTTATTCATTACAATTGAGACACATCTGGATAATATAATCGCTATAACTATAATCGTCATGGTAGATAAAATGATAGAACAAGCAAAATAGATAAATCAGTAAGTTATTAACAAAAATTATTTTGAGAAATTATTAATTAAGAAAGATTAAGATACTCGTATCATGAAATCTGAGTAGGTGTCTGCATATCATATCATTAACGTAAGCGAACGTCCTTATCCGTTTAATCATAAAAGTAAAGATTATTGCAATGGAATATTTAGGAGATAAACGATACAGCGATCGGATCGGATTTTGAGTGTTAACATTATCCCGGGAGCGATGGACGGACAGACAGGGTGTCAAAGTGTATCGAGTTGCAATTTATCAGCGAGGCATGGATCCGCGGCCCCTGGTGCCTCCCGCACCCACCCGGAGAACCTTCTGTCATGTCAGTCGATGCGACGCGTAATACCTAATAGGGAATCATCCGAGATTCGAGATCAGCCTACTGAAAACACACATTTCGTACGCCAATGCAAGGCATAGGCATGTTGATACTTATTTTTTCGCATTACCAACTGTAAAACATTGTACAAATTATGTTTATCGCATAATAAACGTCTTTGAATTGCTGAACAAGTCTGTACGATTAAAAATACAACACGGCCTGTACTCACGTATAATTTTTGGTGAGACTATGCCGACCACGGTTTTGGACAATTACGGTGTTCTTCAAGTTTATACGACACGAAACATTTTCATATTAGAATTTTGAGAAAACTGGACAAGGGAAATTTTTGAGCATCTCGTAAACTGTAACAAGTTCAAGTTTTATTCGATGTAATTTGTGATAGACGTGTCCAAGTTACAGACTCAACAACGATATTGTTACAAAATTGAATAAGAAGTCCAACTTTGTAATTTGCTGGATATTCCAACGTTTGGAGCGTCGCTTGACAGTTCAGTGAATTGCTTGAGAAGTCGTCTCGAGCTGCGAGCTATAACCGAGCGTGCAAGCTTGTAGTCACGTATAAAATGACATATTTGGCCGGTGAACAGGGCGAGTTGGCAGTTGGCAGCGACGCGCCGCGTTTTGGCGTCGGTCGCGCCCCGGACGCCCTCCCGTATTATTTCCGAATGAATGACCGCACTACAACTACACCCTGTAGTCTAGCATTCGTACTATGTGTGTAGGAATGTACGCGTCTTCCTGAACGCCGTGCCAAAACTACACTCAGCTCATGGGCCACGGGTGACGCTTATAAATGAAATTGAAAATTTATTAAACGATACGTTAACCATTCAGACAGCGCACTCGTATCGAGATATTTTAAGCATTTATTACGATCATTACCTGGACTTTGGCAAGGGCGAGTGACGAGCGGTGACTAATTCCTTGGCTATAATCGAGGAAGTAATCGTTCGTTAACATAATGATTACATACGATAATATATAAATTGGAATAAACGTTAAAATGTAAGACAATGAATCAGCTAATTTGCAGCTAAGAAACATACAATTTTTCTATTGTGCTTCACATTCTAAAAGAATAGCAACCGAGGAAAGGATAACATAGAGAATAAAAGATCACATCCAGCTCGGTAAATCAAAGGCAAAGGACACACCCACATTGAAGATAACACAAATACAAAGAGGAACGGGAATAGGGATCGGATTAGAGCGGGGCCTTCGAACGTCGAAGTGTCGACGAGCCGAGACTTCCCGGAGTCGCGCCTACGTGCACACCCACGCAGCCAGAGCCGGCCGTACGAGAAACGTACTATCAAGTAGGTACAAGACGAGCGTGGGCAGGGCCCGATGTACACAGGGTTTTTCCTAAACTCAGTACAGGCTACGTATAACAATTATTATAAATAGAATCTTGAGAACGAATTACAAGATTTATTTAGATACTTGTATTCTTTTATCTGTGATTTAGATAAATATGTAATCTGTTTGTTATAAAAATAAGAGTAGAAATAAAGTTTTCTAAACACAATCCTCAGATTGTGTTTTGTTTTAACATTTAGTGATTATTTTTAACATTTAGTGTTTATTGAAACCACAAAATAGTTTACAGAAAAACTAACATTACACTCGTAGTTTACAGTTTTGGTACACCACAAATAAAACCCATCTACTAAATCTAATATCGTAAAGAACATGTTACGTTTAGTTTTTCATCGGTATGTACCTTAGGAAATAAGAATATACTAATAAGTATAGCATAATATTATAGTATAGTGTAACATTTTGTGCCAACAGAGTACTGGTTGCCAATAGTACACCCACCCACGGCCATCGGAGCCCTCTTAATCACTGATTTTGTCTTGTCAAGTGCTTGTTTGGCTTCAATTTGAAGTTAATTACATTGATTTGTTGCCGTCACCGAGACTTCCTGCCAAAATGTGAATACACAACGTTGAGCCTTGGGGTGATTCATGTTATTTCTGAACTAGACTCGCCCTGGCTTTGCATGTGACATTCATATAATAAATCTTCATATATTGTTGAAAACTGCATTAAAATCCCTTGTGAAGTTAAAAAGAACTAAGCGAACAGACAGCGGGAACAACTTTTCTACTATGTATAGATAAAGATTAGTCGTAGTTGAATTAAACAGTAAAGATTATTTATATAAAAAAGTGTAGGATAGAGAACATAAAGTTATAATAGAGAAACATAAAGCAAAAGCACTTACTGATGTCAGTGACGTCATTCCACTTCATGATAACGTCCGTGCAGAAGTCACCTGAAACAACCCAGACTATTAGCACAAAACACAAACATAACCACAAACTATTGAAAGTAATAATACAGGAGAGGAGAACAATGGAAATGGAAAATAATGAATATTCTCGTCAATTTAGTTTGTTCGTAACAAGATTTTAGAATTGTAAAGAGTCACGGTTGACGGTTGAAACTGCACGAGTAAGTACCTATTATTATTTTTACAGAGCTAAAGCCACTTTTTCTGCACAAATTGCGCGAATGAAAGGTCCCGTTAAGATTTATTTCGCAGAGTACGTGTAATTGAATCTTGAATAACACAAATTAACACATAATGTTATATTTTATCACGGCGCTGTGAGAGTGAGAATTTTCACAATGGCTGCTCCTTTAATTAGAATGAGACATAATGGAATGAATTACAAGAAAAAAAGTGTTGTGTTGCATACAATGAACGCTGCTGCAACTAATGTCGGTTTACATACGAAAATGAATTAAATAGACACATTAAATGTAGATAACAGAATCTTTGGATTAAATATAATTAGCCTGTCCATAGATAGTAGATTGTGATCATTAAATTAGTGGCTAACGGACACTGTATGCAATGCGTGATGCGGCCGTGCAGAACGGCTGCCTGTTACACATTACACGCCTAATTCAGGTGTGGCGTAAGCAAGTTTTAAATGCAGAAAACGCCAGGGCATTGGGCATGCGACGGCGATGTCGCGGTGATACGGGTGCAGTGATCGTGCGTCGACTGGCGACCCACTAACAGCCTACTGCCTGGCTAGTGACACTCGCGATGCTGTCACTGTTGACAGCCAACCGTCGGCAGGCTCACCGTCCGCGCACTGCTACAGACCCTAACATCGACTCGCCGCATTATCGTAATCAGCCGGCCGTCGAACTCCCACGGATTCACTTAATCCGACGCTAAATCATTACAAATGAATGAAGGCCACCATTCCGCCCCTCGGATTCAGTATTCATTGCCTGATTAATTTGTAACAACGCCAGTTCGG